>OZ005657.1:174373770-174953770 GCA_963930645.1 Salticus scenicus
CTTGTTTACTTGGAACCAACATTTTAAGTGTTTTTCTCCTATCTTTCGATAATAAATCGATCTTTTCTATTGCAATCAGGTAAGTATATCCGAATCTGATAAACTTGAACAATTTGTTCCATCTTTCACCTGCCAAATAATTTTTATACAACAGTCTGCACATAGTCTTACGCCGAGAAACATGCTTCGGCATTGAACCATAAGCATCATGTTTTTTTATTTTTATTTTTTTTTGTTTTTTTGTTGTTGTTTTTTCTTTAACTAGCTTTAAATAAGAATTTATAATTTTGTTCACAGTTCCTACAGAGATATTTGAATATTTTTTTAAGGGGGGGGGGGGGGGAGTTGGATTTTCTATTAAAACATGAGAGGTGATCGTACCTTTGTTTTATATGCATTTTATTTCTTTTTCCTAATCAAATGTAAAACTGTAACGTTTCTTTCTTTTTTTATTAATTATGTTACTTATTTGATGTGTAGAATTATTAAAACCAAGCTTTTCATTTCTTTTTTTTTAATGATCGGATAAGGGTATTTAACTTTAATAATAAAATAATAATAATAAGCATTATTAAAACAACAAATGCAAAAGAAAATGCAGCAAATAGAAGGTATGCAAATATACAGGGTGGCCATAATTAAACTGCAAGTGTTCAAGGGGTGCTGGAGAGAAAACTACTGGGAATATTCCAGTGAAATTTCGTATCTACACGTTTCAGAACATGCGCAAATCAAATATGAAAAAAAAAATCGCCATTTTCACCCGATAGATGGCGTTGTACCGTATTTCAACGCTCACCGGTGGCATATACAACTTCCAAGACCGATAGACAGAGAATAATGACATTCTAAGAGGCATATAAACAATATAAAACATCACTTACAGTTCATCAAAATTCCATACAATTCGCCTCAGTAATTAAATTTTTACAGTATCATGTAATCAAAAATTAACGTGAATTAAGATCACAAATTAAACAATCCATAAATTTTTATAAACTGCAAGTGATGTTTTATATTGTTTATATGCCTCTTAGAATGTCATTATGCTCTGTCTATCGGTTTTGGAAGTTGTATATGCCACCGGTGAGCGTTGAAATACGGTACAGCGCCACCTATCGGGTGAAAAATGGCGATTTTTCATATTTGATTTGCGCATGTTCTGAAACGTGTAGATACCAAATTTCACTGGAATATTCCCAGTAGTTTTCTCTCCAGCACCCCTTGAACTATTGCAGTTTAATTATGGCCACCCTGTACATATAATTCAAAATTTTTGAAAATTAATTCAATCAGAAAACATAAAAATGAAACCACAGAAAATATTAATTAACCAGAAGAACACCGAATCCATCATCAGAGGATCCCTTCAATGCAGAGTGGAAACAGTACAATATTTGAAGAGCAATTAGCAAAAACAAAAAAGTAGCTTTGTCTTAGCTACATCTTACCAAGAGAGAAAAAAAAAGAACTTAAACACTGTATTTTTGAATACAAAGTGAAAAATTATTTAGATACAAAGGAAAAAGTTTTTACAGCTATACAATAATATATACAAATATCGAAACTTATAAGAATATTGTAAAAAACACTTGCAAAAAACGACTAACTATCACGAATAAAAAACATAAAGACGGAGAAACACCAAAGGAAAGCATTTGCAATATCTTAACAGTTACGGATAGCAGTTTCCTTGGGTGTTTCTCCCTGCTTATGTTTTTTATTCGTTACATATATTTGTTTTTTGTCAGTGTTTTTTACAATCATTTTATAAGTTTTTGTAATATATAAGGTAAAGACACCAGTGTTCACTATCCCTAAAATTTGCACCAGTGTTCGCCACCCTCAGAAAAGACATTTTAAAATAACCGTTAATTAACATCTATGGATTTGAATCCGCTCGAGCTAGATCCTCCGGTTCTATGGAAACTAGCGCGGGCAGATTCAAATTCATAGCTGTTATTAAATGCTTATTTTAACACGTCATTTATGAGGATGGCGAACGCTGGTGTCTTTACCTTATATACTATTGGGTAGTTAACATTTTTTCTTTTGTACTTTAATAATTTTTCATTTTGTATTCAGAACTGCAGTGATTAAGATCTTTTTCCTGTTGGTGAGATGTAGGGATCTAAGTTACTTTTTGTTTTTGCTAGTAGCTCTTGAAACATCTTACTGCTTCCACTCTGCATTGAGGGGGGTCCTCTGATGATAACCTCAACGTTTCTTGAGTTAATTAATATTTTCTGCCTAATTTCATTTTTATGTTTTCTGATTGCATTAATTTAAAAAAAAATGTTTATGTTATACACTTATTTGAAATTTTAAAAAAGAAGAAATTGCTTATTAAAAGGCATCATATTCATATATATTCACATATTTTCAAAAACATAAAATTTAGTTAAATTTTGTATTTTTGGAGAATATTTTATAATGACAATGATTATGTTTTACAAATTAAAGGTATTCCAATGAGTACTTGTTTTTCAAGCGTTTCTGGTAATATATTTTTGAATTTTTTAAGAGAAAAAATTACTTAGTTCTAACACAATTTTTTTTAGATTTTTTGATGATCCTATGGTGTTTAATTGTAGTAATTTTTTAGAGGCTTCTAATGTTATTCATCCTAAATATTTAGTTTTAAAGTACACTAGTAATAAAGCTTTAATATATTTCTTTGTATTTAAAAATTAGATTAGTTTATACATCTTGGATAATTGGTCTTTATGATTGGTTAGATATTGAGTTTAACTAATTGGTTATCCTTCATAGGTATTAAAGTTTCAAAAAATATTTTATTTTTCAAATTGCTAGAATTAGAAAAATTAGCAAGAATTGTGATAGTTTTGATGAGATCTTTCCCAATTTGCTTGATACCACCAAATTAAACAGTTATTCTTCTCACATTTTAACTGCCGTCCGTAACTGTTATGTTGTTTAATTGGCATTTTGATCTTTAGTGTTCCTTCCTATTAATGTTTTTTCATGCGAGATATTTATTTATTTTTTAGTAAGTCAATATTTTTTAAGTTTTTCAATCTTTTTATAGTTTTATATTTGTATTAAGATATAGTAAATTTTACAAGTTTTTTCTTTTTTCTTTATTCATTTTTAATTTTTGTATTCTGAACTGCAGTTGGTCAGTTTTTTTTTTTTTTTTTTTTTTTTTTTTTTTTTGGTAAGATGTAGAAGGCATTTTTGTATTTACTGGTAGCTCTTGAAATATCATGCTATTTCTACCCTGCATTGAGGGACTGTCCTAGTGATAGCCTCAATGATTTTTGGGTTTATAATTTTTTATCTGTTTTTTTGCCTGCATTCCTTTTTAATTTTTACTGATATAATATGTATATGTTTAAACAAGATCCCTATTTGTTATACCGGTTTTCGAGGACGATATTCAACGGATTTTTTTTCCGGTTTTTATAAAAAATATTGCTGGTTATATCTATTTTATTTATTTATTTTTCTTCATGCGGTTAATGAGGGCTTTTCATTACTTCATTGCATTGTACAATCATTGTTGCTGTATGTACACACACACACACACACACATATATATATATATATGAAAAGGTATATATGAACATTTGCATAAATAATTATTTTTATTGGCGGAGGGAGGAGGGTCACAAACCGTAAAAATACGCCAAAATTCTCCAATACCGCTTCCTATTCAGTAGTGGCAATAGATACCTTTAATATTTTTTTTTATAAGAAAACTTCCTGAAATCTTTAAACTTGAAAAATTAATTATTTCCTTTTTTTTAATTCATTTGTGTCTTTAAATATAAGTGAAGAAATGTCCGCCAGAGTATTTAACTTATAATAAAGAAAAACTGTGAAAATATTTTAAATATTTTAAAATTCAGAAAGAAAACAATGTAAAAATAAAATTATCAGCGCAAACGTGTCTTGTATATTTAATGTTATATACCTTGAAGATATATATTAATTTTGATAAATATGATGCTAATTTATCACACCACATAAAAATAAAACGAAAAATCATAACTCCTGAACATATTTTTCTTCTAAATGTATGTTAATCAACCATGTAAGAGATTTTCGAAATATTTTATAATTTCAATTATTGCTGAATTGATAATTACAAAAATATTAAATGATAATAGTACTGAAATTTTAAAACAACTATATTCATTATTATTTATCTCTTTTTAAAAATATTTTAATCTTATTTTATTAGATCCAGTAGTCAATAAAAATTTAAAACTATGCATAATAAATCAAATGAAAAGTGTTTTCATAAAATATAAATTAAAATAATTATGATATTTCACTTAGTGACATCACATATGCTAAATATTATGTAATGCATGTACCATAATTACAATACATCTTAACTGCCAGAATATATATATATATATATATATATATATATATATATATATATATATTAATGATTGCTGATTCTTAAAAAAAAAAAAAAAAAAAAAAAAAAAAATGCTTAAGTGGTAAAATTATTGCATTTATATTCGTAGAATACGAAGTACGTACATTCATAACAGGAAAGAAAAATCGAATAAGCAAATAAAACATTTCCTCATATTTTCCAAAGAACAATTTATTTCACTCTATCACCTGTTATTTAAATATTCATCCAGTTAGATATCTCCGTTTAAGCCTGATTTATTTACTATTCTTTTAAATGTTCGTAATTAATAAAACGCGAGGGTACAAATATTGTACACCTGATAAAAATATGGGTGTGTATGGCTGATATATTTAAGTAAAGATAATAAAAGTTCATATTGTTCAACATTTATATTCTGCCCAACATCTAGCAGCAATTGAATAGGCGCCACCTCATGGAAGTGGCGACATAAATTCATACAACTAAATCAGTGTAGAAAATACTCCGGTTAGAAAATACTCTGCTCTTGTCTTCAGAAACCATACGGGGGATTACAACACCACTGACTTTCGTTGTGCCTGTTGCTTACGAGAAGCCTATTAAAAAAGACTACCTCCTGAGTCAAACACACAAATAAAGCTTTAGCGCTGAACTGTTCTCTTTTGAAGTATGAAGTTGTCTGGTGTTTCTGTATATCAGCTTATAAGTCATAATAAATTATTCTTGAACCTGAAGGTGAATAAGCAAAGGACTGTTCTTTTTTTAATTTTAGACTGGAAAACAAACTTTAAAATATATTTATTTTCTCAATTTGCATGGCATTCCGGATATATTTAAGTTAGTTGTAAAACTCTGTTAATTTTAAAAAGGAAAAAAAAAAAAAAGATTAAGCTACACTAAATATTAGTATTTCATATTAATTTTACGATAACATGTCTCTTGGAGACAAGTCAAGGAGACTTTTACTATCGTCCTTTGTTTTTGTTGTTAACTACGGGATATTTAGTATTGTTTAGTAAAAAATATCCTCGAAAATATTTTTCTGGTTAGTCGGTCATAAGTTTCAAAGCAGCAAACAACTGAAAACACTTTTGAAGACTTTCCCTCTCCCTTTGATTGTGTGTATATTTGCGTTAACGCAGTACAGAATGATATACAAACAGTAATTTTGAAAGCAACATTTTTTTTCCATATAGCTTTAAGATTCATAATAGTTTAAAAGAAAATGAAAGTAATCGATACAAATTGCTCAACAATGTCTGTTATGCAGCGTACCTGCTTAATTTTTTTTTTTTTTTTAAACTTTTAAAAACGCCAAGATATCAGGATATTAGTTGTTTTACGCTCATGTTGTACATATGAAGTTATTTGAAAAACTGTAAATGTAGTGCATTTCTGTTATGGTCAAATGAGAATCAGGAAGAAATTGCCATACAGAGCGTTTAGAATTTAGAGTATCTTCTTATTACTCCAATAAAATATTTAAATACGTAAATGAAAAAAATAAATAAATACATAAATAAATGAATACTAAACGAAATTTAAGCCTTTATCATAACAGTCTAGAATTATTGGCAATTTGCAAAATTTTTCAAATAATTAATTCGAATAGTTTTCTACAAATCAAACAAATTCTATTTTAATACACAAGTTTTAGTATAATTTATCATGGAATAGAGATAAATGAGTGTCATAATTTGATAATATCTTATGTATTCCAAATAAAACAATGTTCCTCATATATCCAGTCGTATGTAATTCAAATGGCGAATATATTGCTAGTTGAATACAAAATATCACTGCCTAGCCTCATTCTGATGATATTCTTGAAGAAAATACACGTGTGTATTTTTTAGATCTTTCCTCTATAAAAGTAGGATTCAACTTGATATGTATCGATGACTAAATTATACTGATTTTTATTTATCAAACTAGTTTGTTATGTTTAAAATATCTTTCTCAGAGAAATAAAGATCGTATTTAAATTTTAGTTTAGAAAAAACATAGTTCTCATTTTGTGTAGTTCCCATTTTTCTCTAAATGATGCAAGTCATTATTATCTGAAAATTAGTTTTAAAGTATTAATTTGGTTTATAGTTTTTTCACGGGTAGAACTTTAATTGTAACTCTTTTTTACATTGGTCTCTGGAATTTTTTTTTTTTTTTAACAACAAAAATCTCATACACTGTTAAAACTGAAGGTGACAAATCGGTGCCATTTGGCACCCCGGGGTGCAAAGACGGTACTGTTTAGCACCTTAGGGCTTGAAAATGTGGTTGGAGTGCCAATTGGCCTTTTGCTGGGTGATTAGGACTAATTAAGGTGCCATGCACGAGGTATAGGATGAAATGAGGCACCATGCAGAGTGATCAGCCGGATCACTGAAATTTAATGGCAGCATACATAAAGATACAAACTTAGAAGTTCACAACAAAAGATTTCTCCTTGCAATCAATATTAAGTTCACTAACGATTATTGTTTATTTTACTGTTATTCCCATTGTAATGTATTTCTTTCGTACAAAATTTACCCAGAAATACTTATAAACATTTTCCTAAGCCTAAAAATTTTTACGCCCGATACAAGATTTAAGCAATGTGCGTGAAATAAATGACTAGTGTAAAATAAAAATTATTAATTTTAATAAGATATTTAATAAATTAAATAAAGTAATTAGTTATTTCATGTATTATACGAACGAAATTAGATTCTAACTTACTTGTTTTTTATTTATTTATTTATTTTTATTGATAAGAACATTGTGTATTAAATTAAGACCTTAGCATTAGTTTTATGTATACAGATCCTTCTTACTACCTCAAAATCATGGTACATTTTTACATAACGATATTTTTTACTTTACATAAGCATGTTTAAGGGGGTTTATACAAAGGTTTTATAAATTAAATTAGTTTTATGTGGTTTTTAAACCGTTCAGTTTTTAAAAATTATGACTACTGAAACAGTCTCTTCCCCCCCCCCCCCCCCACACACACACATTTTTTTCGTGTAGCAATAATTTTATATTATTTACACTTGTATTTTGTAAGATTGTAAGTAAATTAATTCATGTATGCAGGAGGGGGGGGGGGGGGGTGAAGAGTAAATTACTCAAAGTAAATTCGATTGTTTGCGGGGGTTAAGGCCAATTGACTACACTAGAATCCTAGGCCTATGGATGGTATACCCTCCATGAGGGGGAGGTCTTTCTAAGGGATCTTAGCCCGTATTTACGCGAATTTAGGCGAAAACCACGGAAAACGACTAGATCGACGAGCGCGACCTGGGATTGAACCCGGCACTTTCCGTCTACCCCGTCTGCCAGCATTGAGCGCAGAACCACTCGGCCACTGGTGGGGGCCTACCCAAAGTAAGTAAGTTCAAGGTTAGTAAAACGTGTGATTAAAGTTTTTAGTCATTAATCTCAGAAAATGATGGGGTGGAAGAGTAGTTCACTCAAGGTAAGTTCAATGTAAGTAAATTCAAGGTGAGTAAAGAGTGTTTATAGTTTTTAGCCATTATCTCAGCAAGTAAGAGGGGTGAAGAGTACTTCACTCAAGATAAGTTCAAGATAATCAAGTTCATGAATGAAAAAGTAATTTAAATTAATTTTTATTTTTTTATTTTACTAAAGCATGTTTAAGGGATTTTATGAAGCTAAATTAAATTAAATAAGTTTTATGTGGTTTTTAAACCGTTCTGTTTTTTTTTTTTAATTATGATTACTAAAACAGTCCCCCCCCCCCATTTTCCTCCCTGTAATAATAATTTTGCATTCATTTACGTTCTTATTTTGTAAGATCGTAAGTAAATTAATTTATCTATGCAGCAACAGGAACCTCTTAATAGAACTGTAAAGACCATTTTAATGTTTTTAAAGCTATGTGTAAAATTAGTAAATATGGGACGATAATCTTAGTTTTGGTAAACATGATACTTATTACTACGAACTAGTTATATATGTTTGTAAGACTGTATTTCTAGAATTGTTTGAGCATTTTTATCTAAGTTTATATAACTAAATTAAATTTTTAAAAAGTTTATTTGATTTTAAAATCATTCATTTAAAGAAAGTTGAGAAAGAAAGCTTCATTTTTAAATATCTTATAATGTTTTTTTCATGAATAGCTTTATTTTGCAAATAAAACAATGGATAGACAAGTATATTACAAATCCATTACTTGTCTAAGAAACTTTCACTTCCCCCCCCACACACACACACACACTTACTGAAACAAACTAGTGAGGTGTATTCAATAACTACAAACAAATTTTGTAGCACAAGTCATTTTGCAAGCAATAATAATAATTATTATTATTAAAGAAAAAAAAAAAAAAAAAGTGCTACACATTTTTATTTTAGTTACTGCATGAAGACATGCAGACAAGCGTTTAGGAATTTCTGAAGCCACCCTGAAAAAGTTTCTGAGCATGAAGAAGACTAGACTTTCACAACTTTTACAAAAACAGAAGATTTTTTATAGCTCATAAAAGCAGAGGCAGAATGCGCATGCACAAAATATGAAAGTTTTTGAGCCAATAACCTCAGAAAGTGAGGGGTGGGTTGGGTTGTGGCGATTAAGACCGATTAGCTGCACTAGGGTCCTAGGTCTGAGGGGGAGTGCCTTCTCTAGGGTTTTTCTAAGAGGATCTAACCCTTATTTACGCAAATTTCGGAGAAAACCACGGAAAACTCCGAACAGCTAGGCCGACAAGTGCGACCTGGTATCGAACACAGCACCTCACGTCTATCAGCTTTGAGCACAGAACCGCTCGGCCGCTGGTGGGCCAGCAAGTGAGGGGAGGGAGAGAGTTGTTTAATTTTAATCATACTGATTTAAATCACGATTAACAATAAATGATTTAAAAATAAAAATAATGATGCTTTCTCTTTTAGATTGATCAAAAAATGTTACTTTACATCAGAGTTTATATCCACAAAGTATCAAATCTATATTTAATGCTATTTATTGAATTCATTGTTTTGTTTTTTTTTTTTTTTTTTGGAAAGAAAATCACTGTTTTATATCACTATACTTTCCATTTAAATAAAATTTATTACAAATATCACTATTTAAGAAAATTTACACTAATTTTATATATATCTTAACGGGTTGGGGGGGGGGGGATGATTGAATGAAGAAAAAAATTATTGCTTAAATATCACCATGTTACCAATTTTAAATAAAATTCAAAAATACATATTACTGACTGATTATGAAAAATTACAGTAAAGGTTAGATATCACAGTAGCTTTCTCCTCCTAAGTTAGCTCGAAAAAATCAGTGTTTGATTAAAATTTCCAAAAATGTAATTCACAAACGAAAATTTGTCGTTTAATGTGCCTTTTTGCCCCCTCCCCCATACAAACAAAAAATTTACACTTTCGTTGGTGTTTAGCGGGTATTCTTCAAGTAGCAATTAGAAAAAAGTGCCTTATTTTCCGGTTCTAGAAAAAAAAGGAGCATTTTTCATAATTGCTACTAAAAAAAATACATGTCTTCGAAATTATTTTGTAAAGCTAAGGTAGGGAGGAGGCAAAAAGAATAAGACATTATGATACAAAAAACATTATTTTATTTTCCTCTACACCTTAAACCCCTAAAATATTTGCAACCACACGTGTATTTACAAGTAGCAAGAGTGATAATTATACAAAGTTTCATTAAAAACAGAGTAACATGATAATACAAAACCAATTTTGTTCTTTCCATCTCTCCCCTTTAGCCTCTTCCCATCCCCTCGCAGGTATATATATCTAACAGCAGGTGATAGTTACTGAAATTTTCATTATAGTCGCTAACATGGTAATATTAAAGTAAACCTTTTCTTCTCTCCCCCGATATATCTAACACTAATTGTAATTATTTATAAACAGTAAGTGGAAATTATACTATATTTCGTTAAATCGGAATAAATTGTAATTTAAATTAATCTTTTTTTTTCTGCCCCACCCACCCTAACTGCGCAGACATATATAAATCTTACTGTAATTTTTTTTAATTAAAAAATAAGGGACATTTACACGAAGTTTCATTAAAATAAGTAACAGTTTAGGTTTTAAAAAGTAATTTTATTTCCGTCTGCTCCCCCCCCCCAAAAAAAAAAAAAAAAAAAAAAAAACGCAGTTTTATGTAGCACTTACTGTAATTTTCATAAAGAGTAAGTGATATCATTAAAATCGGTAACATGGTGACACACAAAAAAAAAAAGATAATTTTTATATCTCTCTGCTCCCACCCCAATTATGTGACACTTACTGTAATTTTTCAAAAAAAAAAAAAAAAAAGATTGTTATACAAAGTTTTATGAAAATCAGTAAGAGAGTTTTAGTGAGACAGTATACTTTCAGTCTGCTAGTAAAATGCGTAATCAATGAAAAATCATCGTCAACAACTTTTATGAACAAGTGGAAGAAATACAAGGTAATATACATGTTTGTACAGGATAAGTTTTTTTTTTTTTTTTAATGTACGGCACTTATTAAGCTGAAAATTAATTCAAGCAAAAAACAAAAACGTACTGAATTAACTTATAGAAATTATCACTCAGAGAGCATTTATGCATTTTGTATCCCCTGTATATGGTTTTATGTTCTGCAAACATCTTATTGCATTAAATATAGTTCTGTTTGAAAATTCACAATTCAATAAAAACTATCTTTAAACAAATCACGCTTATGTTCAATAATGTTTACGAATTCTTTTGTGTAGCCCTGAACGTATTTATACATAACCTATAATATCCAAAATTAGTTAAACTTAAAAACGCATATCATAACTCAAAATGCATTTCCAACAATTATCGTTAAGAGACAGTACTGTACTTCGGATACAGTACTGTATACAAAATCTTTTGTATGTCTCTGTTAAAAAAAAAAAAAAAAAAAAAAAAAAAAAAAACACGATAAATGACAATCATTACATATTAATTAGTATAACCCAATTCAAATATTATGCAAACACCCTAACAGCACAGTTAGGCTTAACTTATCCACAGTACATCTTAAGGACGTTTCTGGGATGTCTTTTCATCCAAAAGACATCTTGGAGATATCCTGGGGAGGCGATGTGCTGTCTGGGCAGTTTTCCATAGATAATTATGAAATGAAAATCTTTTGTGTGTCTCTGTAAATGAATAATAAATGATTTGCACCCCCATATTTCACAGAATTCAAGTATTAAGACACTTCATTGATGCATATCAGTTTTATGCTTAAAATGGTAAAACGCTATTAAAATGCACCTGAAATAATTTTTTTTTTTTGTATTCATCGTAATGTAACAATACTTTTGGCTGTCTCTGTTAAATAAATTATAAATACTACATGTTACATTTTAAATAGGGATCACGTCGTAGTAAATGTCAATGCCATAACAAAATTAGAGCAATCCGAATGTATTTATGACTGTTGGAGCACGGCCAGACGGCTAAATAAGTCGAAGTCCTAAACACTTTTATCTTTTTTTGACAGTAATTAGAAAAGCTCATATGTAGTCAACAAAATTACAATACAGAGAGACCATGAAGTTTTGATTATTTACTCTAATAAACTCAATGTGAAAATGGATAAACACCTGGCATTTCACGATTCGAACCAATGAATAAAATTGCACCAGAATCGGAGGGGGGGATCCACTGTCCATCGTGGAATAAGGATACTTTCCCATGTAGGATGACATTATTCTCCCTTAGGGTGCCATCCTTTCAATATCGGAGCACCTTGGAGTAGGGATGAAATTATTCTACTTTGTGGTGCCATCTTTCACCCCTTAAGGCACCCTGAATTATGGGTGCCATTTTGTTCACCCTTTTTAAGGGTGCCATTTGGAAACCTTAGGGTTGTCGCCAGTGAGACAAGCTTTTCACCCCCAGAGGGTGCCATGTGTCACCTGTAGTTTTAACAGTGTAGAATAAAGTGAGATGTTCATCAATTCTTCCATCATAATTTTTTTTTTAGTTCGCTTTTCGTGTGACTCTCATGTTTTCGTACTCTAACTTCCAGTTCTCTCCAAATATGTTCTATGGGGTTTAAATCTGACAACTGAGGTGGTGTTTTCAAAACTTGTGGACAATTATAGAGACACCAGAGGCGAGCGTTGAGAGCCGTGTACTTAGGGTCGTTATTTGATAGTAAACAAAGTGGTTTTCATTACCCAAATTCTGGGCTGATAATTTTAAATTTTCTCTTAAAATATTTATATAAACAGCATGATTCATTATGCCATCAATAAATACTAAATTACCTAGTCCTGATGCTGACGTGCACCCCCACACAAGGACACCTCCACTGCCATGCTTAACTGTTCCTACTAAGTTCTTGGGATTAAGTTCCTCATTTTTTCATCCCCATACGCCCATCGGAATCAGAAATGTTAAACTTGCTTTCATCGCAAATAAGATATTATTCCAATCGTTTGGGTCTTATTTATTATTGATAGTACGAAGGAAAGCCTAAGCTTTCTGTTTTTCTCACTCACAAAAACTTTCTACGGACAGAACGCCAATATAATCCACCTGTCTGAAAACTCGTCGAACAGTTTCAGGTAAAATTAGAGTAGAAAAATATTCATTAAATTCTGCAGAAATTTTACAGCACTCAAACGTGGATTTTTCATAAATTTTCTAATTATAAATCTCTGATCACGTTTTGATAGCTTTGCCGGGCGACCTTTTCTTACCCTGTTTTCAATCCGTTTTCCTTCTTTAAAGCATTTTATCACATACTGCACAGTAGAATGGGATAAAATAAATAATTTAGTAATATTCTGAACTGATTTACTACTACTATGCATACCTGCCAATATTTTAATTTATTCCGGAGCACTTTTAGCCACGCATTTAATTCGCACCACTTATTTTTTAAGAGAAATTTTTTCTTATTTTCTTATTTTATCTTATTAAGAGAAATTTTTTCTTATTTTTTGTTATATGTTAGAGAAAAAACTTTTATAAATAAAGTGGTACGAAATAGAGGCGGGGCTAAAAGTACTCCGGAATAAATTAAAATATTGGTAGCTATGCTACTATGGTGAAAAATAATGAATTTTCGAACGCTGTTTGTTGTTTCTTTATGACTACGAGCCATTTTTATATAATAAATAGAATATTACGGAGTAGGCAAGCAAAAATTAAAACCAAACGACATTTTAAATGCCACCACAATTCAAAAATAAAAATAAAGCAGAATTGCCAACTTTTATAATTTATTCCGGAGCAATTTTAGCCCCGCCTTCTTTTCGCACCAGAAATTTTATAGAATATTTTTCTTTAATATGTGACAACGATTAAATAAGGGAAAAACCATTCTTTTAAATTTCCGGTGTGAGAAAAGGGCGGGGCTAACAATGCTCCGGAATAAATTATAAAAGTTGGCAACCCTGATAAAGCGCCAGACGAATTTTAATTATGAATTTATCCGAAAATACTTCAGTGTGCGATGGCTTTTGTGAGATAAAGTTTTTGTTACTTTTTGATTATTGGTTTCTTAAAAATAAAGTTTTACTATGTTTTAAAAATATTTCATGCAGTTTTGTAAAGAATAGATTAAAGATCTTATTATTAAATACCCATTCTGAAATATTCATTTTAATTAATGGATAGACTAGACCCCTATTTCATTGCAAATCATAAGTGTACGAACACTTTTTTTAGCCACTGTACACCCTTGAACAAAGTTCATGGAATGTTCTTTTATAGTAGAATGGTAGAAAAGTAACTCTTCCGAATTATTAGAAATTCAGAAAAAGAGAATGGCAGGAAAAATAACTGAAACGTAAAACAAAATGCTGATGACAATAGTTGTTTTTCATACAAACCTAAAAGGCCAGCGAATATTTGTTATAAAGCTCTATTGCTGAGGTATTAGAATTCAGCGTGCACTTTATCTTTAGAGAATTTTTTTTTAATGGCTGAGCACTTTCTTCATTTTCCTTTTCTTTTTTTCCTTTCGAATTTTTCAAACATATTATGTATTTATATAGAGACGTCCTGTCAACCACTCAAATTGATAGGGCAATAATACATAACTGCCCACCAATATTGAGATGGCAGCCATAAAGTATACATAAAGAAAAAGCCACATTAATTGTAACGTAAGATTATAACAATGATGATATTTTATGTTCTGATCGCTAAATGTCTTACGGGATAGTAAAAGTTTTTAACATATGTCATGTCTTATTTTTTATATAACATCTACTTCTGTACTATTTTAAAATATTTTTCATTCTGCCAAAAACTACTACTTAATCATACTAATTTATACTTTGAGGCAAAGCTATTTTTTTCTTCTTGATAAATTTTAAACAAATAAAGAAATATAAAATAGAGTGATCACCTGTCTTGTTATCGACAAAGATTTACAGGAGGACTTCAAGCCAAGCAAAGAAGTCACATATGTGTGTAAACAATAATAAAATAGACATATAAAATTTCTAACTACATTTTTTAGGGTTACATTTTCTAACTACATTTTTTTTGCTGAATTTGATATTTGACATATTCCATATTTTATATAATGCTTTTCATACACTGTTAAAATAAAATGGCACGTTTCACCAGACAAATTGTTCCAATTTAGCTGTAACCAATATTTTGGCGCTAATTTTCACCATTCTGATAACGCCGTTTTAGTAGAAAGCACAATTTAAGCGGTGAAACTTTGCACCAAATTTATGGATGCCGTTTCAGCTTAAATGGAACCATTTTTCTGGTGAATCGTATCATTTTACTTTTAACAATGTATAGGTAATTCAATACAGAATTTAAAGTAATTTTTTTCTTTAAATATTCAAACCATTCTACGAATTACTAATACTTATAAAGCAAATTTCTATTTTATGTTGGTTAATGAGATTGTTTGTATACATTGTGACGTTTGGCTTAATTATTGTGTAATTTGTTTCAGACGGAGCAGGAGATGTGTTACGCTTGCGGACAACTCATCTCGGACAGGTTCCTCCTACATGTAAATGGCAGGTCGTGGCATCCTCATTGCCTTCGTTGTTCGGTCTGTCAAGCAGCACTAGACCTACAACCTTCCTGCTTCATCAAGGATGATCACGTCTACTGCCGGACAGATTATGTAAGGTGGGCCAGGGCCAGCCGCTCTCACTTCTCCTTTACATTTTGTTTTTTGATTTGTTGATTTGAATTTGATGTCGTATCAATTTAATTCTGTCATTAGGCTATGCTACTGACTTGAGGAAACATTCATATGCTATTCCATGCACACTTATTAGTTTTTAGGCGCGTTCTTCCATTATCATAGAGATGAATACAACTATTTTTTATAGTGAATGCGCGCAATCTTACAAAATACAGTTATTGAAAAAAAAAAAAATTGAGAATACTCAGTTAATTCGAAAAATTATTTTACTTAATAAATCGGTATTTTTGCAAGTAAAAATACTAGAATGTTATAACTTTTCAAAATATGTATTTGAAAAGGGATTAAAAAATAATTCAGATTTCCAAATATAATATATGTTCTTATTTTTTTCTTGGCTTTAGCCTTTTGTATCCCACCGGGACTTTAAAGTCCCATCAAAAAAATTCCTCAATATAGCCTAAATTTACTACAGGATTTCATTAGGACTATATTTTAAGTTTTATTCCCTATAGTTTAAGCTTCCCCTATAGTTAAGCTGTAGTTTAAGTTAAATTTAATACTTTCGCGACCGCTGACGTAGATTCACGTCATTTGAAAATCTGTAACTCCACCAGTGGGCGTTTCTTTCTCAATTTGTATGCTATTTATTTCTTAAATATATAACCAATATTCACATTTTTACAATGAAATATACTATGGATACAAATATTTTGATTAGAAAGAATATAATTATAATGTATATCCATTTCTAATACAAATGTGAATAAAGAAAATTTTGTTCTGAAATATTGTAGCATAGGAGAGTAACGCCCACTGGTGGACCTTACTGTCATAAATTCAAAATCATGCGGTCGCAAAAGTGTTAATATGATGTGATTCTCATGCATAAAGAAATATAATTAAAAAGTTTCAAACTATTTTTCCAAAAATAAAATAATTTAGGATATAAAGGGTTTCACGTTGTTTTGATAGAATTTTACTAAAAAATTTTTGATTTCTCATTTCAATTTTATTTGTATTTGCTAATTACAGAAAATTAGACTTCAGGTTAAGCAGTGATTTACTTAACTAGTGGCAAACGTGCTTCACAATTTTACAAAAATCCACTTTTTATGAGCTATATATTTTATAATTTTCTTAACAATAAACATAATTATTCATAAGCTGTTTCGGTTTTAGAATATATATCTCAAAATAATATCTCAGAGCTCATACAATACAAATTACTCAGAAGGTTTTTTAATTTTATTTATTTAAATATAAATTAAAATTATTAATTGATCTGAAAAATGCTCCTTTTCGTTGAAATTTAAATTAAAAATTTCTTGCTTATGTATATATATATTACTTACTTCAGAATTCGAATGGATCCCTTTTTTCCCTTAGTTTTTTATCATTATTCTCTTTCAATAAAATTCTTTTTAAATTTATAGTATTTTACAACAAAAATTACTAATTAAAATTAGTGATGTAAGGCTCAGAGAAAAAATGAAGATCGCATAAAATCTGCTTTTGCATTTCTGAAAATTTTCGGTCTTTATGACATAATTTGTAATTATCCTTAAATAAATGTGATTCTTTTTCCGACCATAGTTTATTTTAACTACTTGTCTAATTATTAAACTAATATTAAACCAAAAGCACGAGTTACGCCATTAATAGCTAGTATGTACAATTTTTGGGGAAATATGCAGTTAATTTTTTTATTTAAAACTTATAAAATGTAATCGTTAATTGATATTTCAAAAGAGTAAATCTTTTAAATGTTCTTGCAAAGATTTTTACAACTAAGTCTGCTTAATTACAAGCTTTCAAACTTGTTTTAATTTGGAAATTTTGAACCTTAATAGTATTTTAAACAATTACTGTATTTGCAGTTGGTAACATTTATGTGCTGCCATTTTTTTCTAGTGAAACCAATAAATGTTACAATTTTTATATAAAGGAATAAATTTGTAATTTCATATTAGTAAAATAAAAATTCCCAAACATTTAAATATTAATCAGTGAAAGTTATGAATTTAATAATTTTTTTTTCAACTAATCAAAATAGTAAGTTTGAAAAATCTTACTTGTCTTTTTTTATTTACAATTAATAATTTATTCTATTAAATACCCACAATTTGTATTTCTAACTATGTTTCATAATTGCGCTGTACAGTAAAATAAACTTAAAAAATAACTTGCGGAGCAGAAACTTTAAATTTCCAATTTCTTAAAGGCATTGTCATAAATTCAGCGTATTTCGAAAAAATCATTCCTTAATTCTTAAGTTTAAATTATATGCAACCACTGTAAAAAGATAAGTAAAAGTTCTTCTAAAGGTTACATTTCATATAAACTGATTTGAAAGAGATTACCATTAAAATTAAGAGTGTGGAGGGACGGGGTTTATTATACGTATACATTAGTAATGTAGCTAAGATATTTAGAATATTATTTAAATTATAGCAATAAAATTACTTTATGGTGATAGATAACCCTTTCTTACCTTTCATTTCTTTTGATTCTTTCTTTCTTTCTTGAACAGAAAACATCGTATGCATTCACACAAAAACTGAATATAAAGCAAACAAAATTATTTTCTTCATAATCTCCATTTTCAATAATTAGTTTTCACTATTCAAGAAAACGTTTAAAAGCTTTTACCACTTTCACTTTCTTCCTTTTAATTTTTTTCCTAAAATTAAAAAAATTATAAATTTGTATAACTTTTATTATTATATTATTATTAAAAAATGCGCTTTCATGATCACTGAAATAATACACGGGAGGGGGGGGGGGGTGTTATTTTTTCATCAAATTCTAAAAGCTCCCATAAAGCTACGACAGATCGTATTATTTCTTTCATACAGCGATTTTGCCGTCGTTAACAGTTTTTACCTATTACCTTGAATGAACGTGCAAACATTTTTATTTTTATCTAAACATATAAAGCTAAAAGTTTGTCACTGTACGTGTACGGATTATTAGATTTTATCAAAAATTGTTACACTTATTAATCAGGACAAAATCGAGTTGACGCCGTACTTTTTAGTTCAACCAGATAATTGGTTCAAAAGATATTAAATAAAAACCCATTTTAACTTTAAACTTAAAAAAAAAAAATGATGCCAAAAATAAACAAATAAGTAAGTAAATATATTTCTTCTTACATAAAGAAAAAAAAATGTAAACAGTTTTTTAAATAATTAGAATAAAATTGCGGAAAAAAAAAAAAAAAAAAAAAAAAAAAAAAAAAAAAACGTGCTAAAGAAATGGAACCGCTTCAGTATAGAACGATTAATGTTATGCATTATTAATATTATTATTTATGTATGTTGAAAAAAAAATAAAAGTAAAGTTAACTAGCATGTATTTATGATGATTTCAAACGCATATGACATCCTGAGTTAACTAAAAATATTTTTGAAAATATTTATAATTAACATTTGTAAAATTACTGAAGATAAAGTTTCTAAAATAATGAGGGAAATTTCTAACAAATTAAAACAAATGGAAAAGGCTTAAATTCAATATAATAAACAGAAATTTCTGAAGTAAGTAAACTTTGTGTCCTAAATTTGATTTGTGACATAAATTTGAAATTTGGCACCTCAGTAGCTAGGATGTTTCTCGCCAAGATATTTGCTTACACAACTGTTATAGCCAATTTAATTTATCACCAAAATGACAACAAAATTTTAAAAGCTGCAAAAGGGCTTTTATGCTAATGCTATATCAAAGACATTTTAAGAAATTAAAACACAAAAGAAGGGTTAGTTTTTTTTTTTTTTTTTTAATGAAATTATTTTTTAACACACCACTTAGAATTCCGAATACGCAGGGCCTGCTACTTTCTCTTGTAGAATTTAACATGATTGTGATTCTTTTATTAACAATTTATGCTGATTATAGCAATATGTACTATAAGCTACAAAATAAAAAAATTTTAGAATTTTTTGCTGTTATTTGACAGTTGTTAAGTCTGTAAATCAAAATAGAAAATTTTGTACTGAATTTAGTAATTACCTTCTTAGAGGATCAAAATTGTGATGGATGTCTCTGGACTACCCTTAGGGATAAATCCCAGACCGTCGCTAATTGCTCATTGTGTAGCACAAGTGCGACGTAATAAGCATTCAACCTCAACCGAATTTAGTAATTTTCACAGCTAGACTCACAGTCTTTTTCTTTTATTACTAATAACAACAGATACAAAAACAAACTTGGCTGAAGCATAAACTTAATTATTTTTATTTCCTTTTTACAAAATGAATGAATAATGCATCTTAATGAAAATTATGAAAATTATAACCTCTCCTCTAAATAGTATTTCTTATTTTGCCCGAGTCTAACTTTAAAATATTTTTATATCCTTAGTAATTTTCTTGGAATATTTTAGTGATAAAATAACAGCCACTCATAATATGTAGTTTATGTTCCCAAATCTTCAAGAAAATAAATAAATTTGTGTAAAACAGTGCTTACTTTTTTCTTTGGCACACTTTGATAGATCCTTCGATTGAAGACCGAGGTCTTTAGCCTCTGATGCGAAAACTGTATGGCACGATTATAAATTATCGTGCAAAAAATGTAGAAACATATCAAGAACTAAAAGCAGCAAAGGAAAGATAACTTCATTAATTAAATCTTTTTACAAATTTGTAAAAGTATCGATTCGTTTTGGTGTCATATTGACAATTTTACTATATAAGTAGATCATTTTCGTTTCTGAATTTAATTACTTGCATTAGTTATGCATGGGTAAGTTTACATAAAATGGTAAAAGAAACTGAAAATGCACACATAGACACAAAAACATGGCCTTCAATATTATTTTTGTGAATCACCAAAATACCAATAATGATCCACTAACGCGATTTTTATTTTCATTTAGCACAACAAAAACGATTCATAGAATACATTTGTGCTAAGATCGTGTAACTTATTCTTGCATAATATAAGTCATCGGCGCCGAAATGTTTTCAATGATCCAGACTGCATTGATATCTATGAAGCATAACCTAAGAACAGATGCACACACCCCTACAACAAAAATCCTATTTCGAAACCAAATACAGAACTCCCCCCCCCTCCTTCCCCCTTACACACACACACACACACTTCTCCGGACAAAATGTTCGTGACTGAAAAATGTTCCCCGAATCATAAATACAAGAAGCAGCTGAAGTATACGTTGGACAAGTTTCGATGCAGCTTTCGTAGCGTTCCCGTGAGTTACGGTTCGGGAACCGGCACCACATTCCGGGCACGGCGGGGGTCGAAGTGCGGGGTGCTTTGGCACGCTGATAAATTAGCGATCGGCGGTTTGACATGTTGTTCCCGAGGTTGTTCGCAAGTTACCGTCGCAGTAGGGTTCTCTTTACTTCGCGACTCGTGTTCTCGGAACATGTCCCCCCTATCCCCATAAGCTAGAAATTTCAGACATAGAAATAATCTTCCAGGAACAGGATTTCTGACAATTTCTCCATAATTTATATAATAAGAGGAGAAAGTATGCTCTAATAGCATACCAGAAGAAAATAGAAATGAGTAAAAATCCAACATAAGAAGTTAGAGGTCCATTATGAAAAAATAAAATGTTTCTGTGAAACTATGAAGTCCAAAATTTCTGTGACATAAATCATTTCGCTAGAGAAAACTGAATCGTAATGTATTTCAAAGCAAAAAGTAAGTTTTGAGTTAATTAATTTTAAGCTTATCCCTTGAATACTAACCTGCCTAAATTTTTCAAAATGAAGAAATACGCAAGCAACTTCCGTATTATGAGCACTAATTTCTAAATAAAATTTAAATGTATACTCATCCTTTTTAGCACAGATCTCTAAAGAACATATTCATTATGTCTACAAGACATCCCCTAGATGTTCCGAGGAAAAGATGTGCTATATGTGAAAGAATTCAATTTTAAAATATGCCTAAAATGTATTTCTTATAGGTGTAGGCAAATTTTGCACATGGTTAGTAATAATGTACTAAATGTAATTGTTATTACAAAAGTGTTAAAGGAGAATAGATATGTTAAAAGGAATTTCATATTTATGAGTCTAGGTATAAACTAAGCATAAAGAAGAATAAGTTTTCTCCAAAAATGATGTTTCTAAGCATATATATATGTGTGTGTGTGTAAAATTAAATATATATTTATCCATTTTAAAACTAAATAAAATATAAAGTACAAAATTTAAGTAGGACAAAAGAAAAATTTACATACATTGATGAAACAGTTCGTGAAATACGTTTAGCAATTTCCTTAAATACTGAATATACTTTACATAGTCTAATTTATTTTTATCGTTACTATAATTCAATCAAAATTTCATACAACATCTCATTTTATATTACATACAAATATAAAATTCCATTTCATGCACATACATACGTTTAGAACTTGAGTACTCTACTGTATAATTCCGAAATATGAGACAAGAAATAAATTTTAAAAAATGCGTTTGAATTTACTAGTATGGTAAAATTTTCTCTTTTAATTCCAACAAAACTGACTAATAAATTATACATATATAGGACAACTTTTCCACTAGAAACTAGTGGGCAATTTCAGGACATTTTCTGGCTATATTTGTGTATTCTTAATTTTAAAAGCTAAAAATGTAACCAGTGTTCGATACCTCAATAACCTCTTTTCAAACATGACTGTGCTGCGAAGGATGCTAATTGAACCATTTTATACTCCAAAAATTATTTTTCCAAACAGTTTAAACTGTGCCAGAAGTGGAAACTTAAAAAATCAGCAGACAATTTTTCTGGTTCAGTAGTAGGCACCTAATGAACTACTATTTAGTTTCTCTCGAAAAAAAGCTAAACTACAAGGGGTCTTACTCATATTTTTATTTTGATTCAATCTATGGTAATACAGTTTTTGTTGACTGTCAATAAATATTGATATACTATACAATATATTGATTTTCTTATTTTTGAGAAGAGTTGAAATTTTGTTTATTCTAGCCGTACAACTTTTTGAATTTACACTATACTTGTTTGGGGTTTTTATGTAAGTAGTTCAATACTTTTGTCTATTAAATTATGCAAATGAAATTTCGCTAAATCTTGCGCATGCGCAGTTAACAATTATTTAGTAAAAATGCTCATATTTCATTAGTTATTTAATGTATTTTTATATTCTAATTGCAGTATGCTGTGTTTAATGTTTTATGTCAAGCTTCCTGAAAATGGTTTTCAACGGGTTGCTTACACCTTGGGTGTTATAGCTAAAAAAGTGATTTTTTTTTGCAATTTTTTAAAGAAACCGTTATATTTCAGTGATTATATGTGATAGAGATGAAAATTTATACAGAGAATAAGAAGAAGCCACATAATCATATGCTACAATCAGATTGTATTTCAAGTATTACTTTTTACAGGGTGATGCCAAACGTTTTTATTTGTTTTTAAATTTTTTACTGGTCGCCCTTTTATTTTCGAAGCAAATCTTTCACTGAAATATATTAATTATAACATGTTATTCACACTCCTGAAGTTTCAGGATGATTTCTCTAGTACTTTTTGAGATATTTTTTTAAAAACATCTGAAAGTGAAAGTGTCCGATCATTTATGGAAAAGTACACTGAGTGTATTTGGCAGAGTCAGAAGAATTCATGTTTGAAATCATAGTTTAAGTTTGTTTCCTCCAGAGGAAATGATATAGGGGTATCTATATAGGACACTTTGGCACAATGTGCATTGTGAATGGAACAATGAATTCAGAAGCCTATGTGGATGTTCTTGAACATACACTGGGTTGCAAAACGATATGAGCACGTAGTAATTTTGTGATATCAAGACAAATATTCATAAATAATTATCAAAAAACGCTATTCCGTGGACAAGTGCGATAATCTCACCTAATACATAACGATAAAACGAATATTAAACTTTAAATTTATGGAAAATATAAATTATTTTTAAAAAAAATGGTGTTGCAAAATGATATGAACACTGATTGAACTTTCCATTAAACAAGCATATAAACTGATCAGGAATATCGAATACGACTCCGAGAAGAAAAACCGAAATATGTAAATTGGTTTAGCATATAAATGTGCTTCACAGGCAAACTTTCAAACGAGTACGCAAGCTGAGTTATAGGAGTATGGGCTGTAAAAGCGCTTTAGACGGTTCTGAAAAGGAAATTGTAGCTTTTCATGATCAAGGACGTTCAGCAAGAACTATCACAAAAAAGCTGAAAATATTCTTAAGTGTAATATTGAATTTTCTTCGATTACAAGAAGATTATGGAGCCAAGACGTTCACCAAAGCTAACAAAAACAGAAAAAAAAAAAAAAAAAAAAAAAAAAAGCCATTGTTAAAAAAAATAGCGATGGCAAAACAAGTTTAGGAGAACTTACATAAGATGCAGCGATAGCGGTGTCAAAAAGTACTTTGTCCAGAACAGTCAATAGCTCTAAAGTGCTGAAGTACAAGAAACGAAAACCCCAACCACGTATGACTAAAAAGAACCAGCAGAATCACATGGATTGGGCGAAAGATCACCATATCGAGGAAGTTAGAATACGAAAGAATATTTTTCGACAAAAGAAAAAAAAAAAAAAACATTTTAGACGGTCCCGATGGTCTTTCTTATTATTAGCACGATCTGCGCAAAGAACATAAAACTTTTTCAAAACGGCAGCTAGATGGAGGGTCACTCATGGTTTGGGCTGCGTTTGGATTTCGTGGTAAAGTCAACATTGCTTTTCCCTCTGGCAGAATGAATGTAATAACCAGCCAAGATCTACTTGAAGAAAATTTATTGCCTGTTGCCAAGGAAATTAACAGACCTTTCTGGATATTCCAACAGGACAATGTATCTACCCACATGGCAAAAAGCACTTGGGAATGACTCCTAAATAATGGTGTACATGTAATTCCATAACCATCTGTTTTTCCTGTTTAGAACCCGATGGAAAACGTTTGGAGCCTACCGGTTAGAACAGTTTATGCAAATGGAAAGCAATATGTCACAAATTCCAGGGATGGAACACGGGCGCAGAATTCATACCGGAATGTGTTTAAGAAATTTCTCTGCCTATAATATCGTCGATTTAAGAGGTAGAAAATTTTCTTACATTGATAGTGGTATGAATTCTGCGCCCGTGTTCCATCCCTGAAATTCCCAATTAAAAGCATTTATCATTTCCCACTGAAACAAAATTGACCAAAATACATTAACAGGCTTGGTTTGCTCTATTTCTGACCGCGTTTTTATATTATTTACAAAATCTGGTGCATACACTGACATACTAATCCATATTTTTGGTCAGTGTTCATATCATGAAACTCCTCAAAAACGAAAAATGCAGTTTTCTTTTTACAAAAACGTCTGTTTGAATTATATTTTGTTATAAAATAAAAATATTTGTTCTATTTCTAACACTGATAAGTCTTAAGTTTATTTTATAGTATTGTTTTCATTTTTATGCTTGAAAAACTTGGTGTTCATATCATTTTGAAACCCAGCGTAAGTTAGTTCCGATTATTGAGAAATACTTCCGAGATGATAATTTTTTTCAATAAGATAATGCTTGTTGCACCAAAGCAAAAACTTCAATGAAATGATTGGAGGAACACAACATTCCTCTCTTTAAATAGCCATCTGACAGTCTTGATGATATGAATCCTATTGAGTCATTTTGGAACATTTTGAAGTAAAACGCGAAGAAAAAAAAAAAAAAAAAAAAAAAAAAAGATGTGCCTTGTTGAAATAAAATTTCATGAGACATTTGTGCAAAGCTGATATAATATTATATATATCGAGAAATGTCGCTTCTGTTATGAAGGCCAAAGGAGGTCCAACCAAATATTAATTTCATTTATTTTTTTTTTTTTGTTAACAGTGTAGAACATCTGTCAAGATATATTGTTGCTCTTATCAAGACCAAAGTAGGTTCAACCAAATAATTATTTTAATTATTTAAAAGTAAAAGAAAAGTGGTCAAAACTTATGTCAACAAAAAGTTATGGTCTAATATATTTGTCATTAACTCGCGCTGTAAGAAAAGTATTTGATTATGTAAAAAATCATTCAGCTCTAATTTTATTTAAATAACTGTAAAGTCTCTCTCTCTCTCTCTCTCTCTCTCTCTTTTTTTTTTTTTTTTTTTTTTTCTCAAACCTACATAGTTAGTATTAACCCCTTAAATTCACTACTTAGTCAGATTACTTTAAATTAGTTTTCAGTATAACGTTCTTCAACGTTCTTATGATATATAAAGTATAATGCTTGTTGTAAATATTTGATTTTATTTCATATTCATGATTTGCGGATTTCATTTAAGTTTTTTTTCTTGTTCAGTTGATTTCATTTTTTTTTAGAGGTGAATAGAACATAAATATCCTTTATTTCCCAGCTTTATTCTTACAGATGCACAGAATTGCGTACCTATTTGCATACACTTATTCAATTTATATCACTGACAAAGTGCTGATTATTGTATGCTTTCGTATTTTTGGACCTTGTTTATTTTTCCTTTTCTTTTCGAACGAGATATAATCTCCTTTCATGTAAATTTCGCATTGGATTTTTCATTACTTCCCGAGATATATTTGAAAATGTTTATGCTCGTCGCTTTGTAGGAAAGCGGCTGATCACAAAGCTATAGAAGTTTTCATGGAGTTCCGTACTGACTTCTCCTGATGCACCTCGAAGCCCGATTTCCGACTTTTTCATTAGTTTATTAAAAATTAAATAAAATCTATAAACTTCTGAAATTGTCAACTCTGGAGATAGAAAGGTATAACTAAATAGACTCTCCATGGCCTGTTAGCGCAGTTGGTTACAGCATCATGCTTGTAACGCGAAGGTCGTAGGTTCGATCCTCCAAGGGCCTGTTAATAGATGTGTTACTTTTTGCCAACGGATATATTACTTTTTGTAGATAATTAATAGAAAAGATGCCAATTGATAAAAGAAAATCATTCAGTGTCTTCACAGTGTTAGAGAGCTACAGAATTTTGCAGGAAGATCCGTTTTGACCTCTTTTGATCCACCTGAAAGCTCGGTTTTAAAATTTTTGTATGTCTTTTTTTTTTTTTTTTTTTTTTTTTTTTTTTTTTTTTAAGATTTCAGCTGGGAAGATTGTATGGTTCTACCACCTATTGCCCCAGAGTGCAGAGGATAAACTGTCCGAAAAATGTTTGTCCGAAAAACATAGTTCTTGAATAATTGATAGCACCACTTATCGTCCAGTTAGAACCTAAATTTAATTATGTGGTTATAGCACAAATGCAAGCAGTGGGGACCTCAAGTTAGATTTTTAAGGGGCTAGCTTACTTTTAAAAATGAGAAAATGGAGAAATTTTCGATCAAATTTCCGATCAAATTTTCGAATTAAAAAAAAAAAAAAAAAAAAAAAAAAAAAAAAGAGTAAATAAATGCATGTACAAACATTTTTTTTTTTTTGTTGTTGTTAACTAGTATGACATTACTCTATTGATTAAAAATGTTATTTTGGTTTACTTTAAAATCGAAAATCATTTCCATTGCAGATTATTATTAGTATTTTAATTCTAGCGTGTTTTCTCACTGCGTGCAAGATATCTCAATTACAATTTCCTTTATCCTTATAATTATTACTTTCTCTTACCCATAAGGTAGAGAAAGTATTATTTTTGGATCAAATTTTCGAACGCGAGATTTTGTTATATTTACACGTTTTGAGGTCCCCTGAATACGAAAATCATGTTTTTAGCAAATGGTCTGTGTGTGCGTCTGTGTGTCTGTCTGTTATCAGCATATCTCAAAAACAAATTATGGCAGAAAGTTCAAACTTGGTATTCTAAATGTGTATCATATACGGATGCTACAGTAAGCTTTTCGTTAAGATCAAGCAAATGGTTCGTGTACAGGGACAATCAAGAGAATTCTAATACATTACGTCTATGGGGGAAATTGCAGGAAAGTAGAGTTTAACATCTATAGACTGCACTAAACCAAATGAAACGAATATATATATTTTGTAATAGAGATAGTCAACTTGGAAAATTTTTTTGTGTATGTAGGAGCCTCGCCTCCCCCCCTGGGGGGGAGGGAAGTCCCCCCTCTAGGGGACTAATTTTCATGATGGGTTTCAAAAGAGCTCGACAATACCTTTAAAACGAATGGTTGAACCATCGATATGCGATAATTTAAAACAAAGTTATCGATTTTTTTCACTTTTAACGAAAAAAAAAAACTACAGCCCCCCCCTCACACTGAACTAATTATCATATAAAACTCTTCAGAAGCCTAATATGAATTGTTTAGCACAGGTTTACATAACAGTACTCGTTTTCTTACACATTAATCTGCAACCTGTATTTATAGTATTAAATTTCAGGGTAAGAGAAAGTCGTGTGAGTGACACACCAGATTATTTTTAAATTAGAAACAAAACATTCAAATTAAGAATCTGAAAAAAAAGGTTTTAGTTATTTTAATAATGTGGAGTTTAATTAATAATTAAATTTAAAATATGAAATTGCCGTTAATATTTTTATATTTCCACAATCATAATTTGTTTTCTATTAAACAGAACTTCTTAATTTTAGTTCACTGTATTCATTTTGTCAAAATGTATATTTGAGAAAAATTTTAAGTTCATATCTCAAATACTTTTTGAAATATCATACGCGCAGTGAAAATACAACCCCGAATTCTTAAAAAAAATAAATAAATAAATAAATAAAAAATAAATAAATAACCTGCAATAAAGTAATTTTCTATTTTAAAGTAAACCAAAGTAATATTTTTAATCAATAGAGTAATGTCATACTGCTTAACACACACAAAAAAAAAAAAAAAAAATTGTTTGTGCGTGCATTTATTCTTTTTGAAAAAATTCTGAAAATTGATCGAAAATTTCTTCATTTTCCCATTTTTGAAAGTAGTCTCACCCCTTAAGCAATTTCAATAGTTTTAGTATTAGTTTTTTTTTTTCTTTTCAGTTTTAGTTTTCATTTATAAAATGATTTAAAATATAGTGATTAATGGTTTTTGAATTTTTTTTTAAATATTGTGACTAGCGAAGCATGTATAAAGCCTGTATATATAAGTCAGATCAAGTTAAAGTACGTTATGGATAGGCATCCTTATATTTATTTTACGAGTTTTGGGGGATAATATTCAAGTGAGTACTGTGGTATTTTTCAAATTTTTCATATTCTTATTAGAAGTATTACCGGTTATTTTTGTTTTAGTTATTTATTCATATTTTTGTGTTCTTGCCGTGGCATTTCATCACCTGTTTGCTTACATTCTACAAATTTATTACAATATATGTATGTATTAGGTGTACCGGAAAGTTATGTCGTTTTGAATTAATAAAATGAAACCGAAAATTAATAAATAAAAAATAATAATCAGTATATTGAAGCGCGGTTTGCACCTTTAAGCTTGTCAAAATGTCGTATTTTGTGTGAGCTAAAAAATAGTTTAATATGTCTGTGATAGATGGCACTGTACAGTCAATCTTCCTAAAAATGTGCGAATTTTCTCGCTTTAAATGTGAAAGGTAATAAACAATTAGCTTAAAATTAAATTTTACCGTAAGATTACAGCATGCGAAATTGCTATAATGCTATGTTGCAAGAGGTTCAAATTCCTTTGTTATTCTTCTGGTTCGTTTTTTTTTTTTTTTTTTTTTTTTTTTTGTGAAAACTTTAACCTGCTGAACAATCTTCTAAGCATTCGGTTTCCTCAAATCGTTTCACTAAAATGTGGTGTCCTACTTCAGTGAATGTACCATGGCCTTCTGTCACTTCTCTGAACTTCTAAATTTTCTCATTGTCTTTGACTGCCGATTAACTTTATCAAACCAGCCTTTCCAATCAATGCCAGCATTGTAGTAATTTCTTCGCACGCTTTAATTTTACGGTAGAAGTTTATTTGAAGCTAATTGTTTATCGCATTTCTCACCTAATCATTTCTCCTTAAAATTAACATATTTTCAGGAAAATTGACCTTGTAGTATCATCTGTAGCAGAAATTTTAAACTATTTTTTTTTTCTCTCTCTCTCTCTCTCTCTCTCTTAGCTCCTACAAAATCCGATTTCTTGACGAGCCGATAGGTGCAGACTGCAATTCAATATACCGATTTTTATTTCTTTTTTTTTAATATCTTTTAAATCGGGACGAATTTATGGGACACCTGGTATATACTAAAATTTCTCGAAATTGTTTATATTAAAAAAAAAGAAATGGAAATTTTTTTTTTTTTTTTTTTAATGTTTTACACTAACTATTTTTCATATTCCTCCACTCAAATTTACATTATTATAATTTAGCAATGTGTTCTAAGCATATTTAGGAATTATTTTGTAGATTCCTTGATAAGTTAATTTTTGAAAAATATTTTTATGATGAAAGTTAGAATTCAATGCAAAGTTTTAGCTTTCCAACATAAAAGTTTTTTTTTTCTTTTGAATGAATCTATTACGTAATACTGAAATATATTTAGAATATATTGTTTAACTTTTATGATTTAAACCGGGGGGGTTGGGGGTGGGAAGGGGCTGAAATAGTTATAATGGAGCACTTAACTATTTCTGAAATAATTTCAAAATTTGATTTTATTTTTTTTTCGAGAAGTTTTAAAATGCGTAATATTGTTAAATTTCAATGCATATATATGCAACAATTATCAATTTTATGTTCATGTTAAAAAATAATTTTTAATATTCTCCAACATTGTAAAAATTTCTTTTTACAGAATTCCATTTTAATTGCAGCATTTATTATTTCATTGATATTTTTATTTTTACACTCTGATGAGCATAAATGTTTTATGTGAAATAAGTGGTTAGTGGTGATATTTCTAAGACACAAACAGGTGAAGACATGATTGAAAATGACTAAACAAATTTACCATAAAACTAAAATATTGTATTAAAATTTAATTTCAAAAAACGAAGTTATCCACTATATTTTAACCGCTTCCTTCTCGCTGCCGTAAAAATGGCGGGGTGAGGTTACGCCCTCTATTTCTCGTGCTCGTGATACATCCGGGCTGAAGTGTTCAAAAATAACGCACTAAAAAGATTTTAAAACGAACTATTTCTGATACACGAAAATTTTTTTATTTTTTATTTTATACACTAGTTGGCAGTAGCAAATTATTTAAAATGTAGTTGAAGATAGTTGGTTTATTTTAAACTAGATGTTAACACTATCCAATTTTAAATATTTGTAATATTTATTTTGTAATCTTAGCTCAGTTAGGCTTTTTGAATGCACGTGGTTTTGTGCTCTGTGGTAAAATATATTTTTTAATATCGTGTATATTATGGAGTCAGAATCACAAAGAAACTCGGATTCAAATATTAGTGTAAATGCATCTGAGAATGATTCAGAAATAAGTGATCTTTATGAAAGGTTCGGATAGCGAATCTGAGAACAGTGTATTATACATATACAGTTGTAATTTGAAATAGACGTAAAATTCTTTTCATAAAAGTCTTTTTTAATATTTAAAACACACACATATATCTTTTTTCGAATTACTGGAAAAAAAATAATAATCAGTCATAATAACACTGATTTTTGTTTTTCCTGAAAAATTAAATTTTCTTGATTTCAAGCTAAAAAAAATTCCGGAAATTAAAAATGAATATATATATTGTTCATACACTTTATTTTGTATAAAACGCCTTTTTTTTACTGTTTTCTTGAAAATTACGAGATTGTTAAGGGTTAAAAAATAAACCTACATATTTCATTTAATAGACCTTTCGCCGCCGAGCCGTGCCCCGTGGCATCCTCAGTTGTGGTGCTGGTCTGTGAAATTCTGAGCTGACTCTTGCTTCTGGAAATTCCAAAATGTCGCACCATCTGGCGTCTATAAAACTTGGATCTGATTGGTTGCAAACGCCTTTATTTAAATAAAATCCTTAAGTATTAAAGTATGAAAGAGTGCACACGCATTCTTGTACACTTCGGTGCTCGGTACTCTTGCACTTCACTGATTAAACAACTTTGGAGTCTTACTATTGCCATCTATTGAGAGAAATGTCCAAATCCCTCAGACGCGTTTTCGCTGGGGCCCCCAGGGCTCGACAAGCAATGGCGCCACATACTTAAAAGAGATGTAAACAACAAGAAACGCCACTCGTACAGACTTCAGACGCCGCAAGTGACAGTGACCATGCTGGGGGACCCCAGCGAAAACGCGTTACGGCCAATAAAGCACGAAGTATGCAAAAAGGTTTTTATATTATGTACTTTTTAGTACTGAACTTCATGTAATGAATTACTTGCACTTTAACTGATAAAACTAAAAAAATCGCCATACTTAACTGCAGTGATTATGTAACCAAAATGGAAGAGACCATTAAATAAATAGTCACCATCGAAATTAAAAAAGACCCCATTAATAAACAAATTGAAAAAACCCGTAAAATTATCAAAGAAGGCACCTGGCCCAACATTAACCCCCCTAATATAACAAACAATGCTCCTAATATTCCTCGCCGTTTTGATCGTTATAAAGACCACAAGAACCCACTTAAAATTAGATCCATTGTAAGCAAAAGTGAAGGTCCGTCGTATCCCCTTGAAAAATACATGGCTGAAATTTATAACAGTTTACTTCCCCCCTTCCCTCATAGTTTGAATTCCACCAAAGAATTCATCCGAAAAATCCTCGAAATTAATATAGAAGAAAATTACCGTCTTGTAAGTTTTGATGTTCTTAATTTGTATTCGTCAATAAATATTAATGAAATTGCCGGCTCGATCAATACTGAAATTGACAAACAGTTTAATAATCCTAACATAGCCCAAACCTTAAAAAGCACCACTAATATTTTACTCAAAGAAAATTACTTCAAATTTAACAATAAAGTTTACCAACAGCTCAAAGGGGTCCCAATGGGATCCCCTATATCGGGTTTTTAGCAGAATTCAAATTACGCGTAATGGAAAACAAAATTACGGGAACACTTAAAGACAAAATATTCTTTGGGTCCAGATATGTCGATGACATTTTCGCGGTTATTAATTGTAATGTTGGCCCTAACCACATATTAAACACCTTAAACGAAATAGACACCAACATTAAATTTACTTTAGAAAAAGAAAACAATAATCAAATTAATTACCTCGATGTTACCGTAACGCGCTACAATAACCGAATTAACACCAAAATTTGCAGAAAACCAACTAGCAACAATGAAATTATCCACTCTGAGAGCAAAACTCCCTACAGACACAAGATTAGTGCTATACAAGCATATATTAATAGAGCTATAATAGTCTGCAATGAACCTGAAGATTTAAATAAAGAATTAGCCATCATTAAAAACAATACCAAAAAAACTGGTTATCCTGAACATTTAGTTAATAAAATGTACAAAAAACGTATTAAAACCCTTAACAACATCCCCGTTTACCAACCCCCCCCCCCCCTCAGTTTCACAACTTCGATCCCATATGATCGCGGATCGTCATGTAAAATTAAAAATATCGCCGCCAAAAATAACATCAATATCCCCATCAAACCCAACCCTAACCTTTTTCCAAATTATTAGAAATGACAAAGATCCTAATCACCCTTTAGAAACTGCCGCTATATATAAAATTCCCTACACTGGCAGCCAAGGCAATAGCAAATGTTATATAGGTAAATCAAAGAGAAAAATCAAAACCAGGATTAAAGAACACAGACATGATATAGCTACAGGCAAAATTACTACCGCGTTAAGAAAAGCTAACCAGGAAAACAATATAAATATCCCTTTCGATAACGTCATAAAAATTGCGAATTACCAAAATCATAAATACGCTGCCTATCGCGAAGCAGTCGAAATCATCAATTTTACTAATTCTTGCAATGGTAACGATGCGGCAGGGCTCGACCACTGAGCAGAAGAACAGTGGGCTCGACAAGCAATGGCACCACATACTTATAAGAGACGTAAACATCGAGAAACGCCCCACGTACAAAACTTCAGATACCGCAAGTGCCGGTGACCATGCTTGGGGACCCCAGCGAAAACGCGTTATGGCCAATAAAGCATGAAGTATGTAAAAAGGTTTTATATTATGTAATTTTTAATAAATATTCAAATTGTAATTTTTAACAAAAATAACTAAAAAAATATATCAATGTTTTAATGGAAATTTGGCATAGAAAGAAACAATTTATTTTATCTCCATTACAGAACTTAAGTGCAGCCAACTGAAAATTATAATACAAATGGCATTTTCTTTCTTCATTTATAAATGAATATACCTTGTAGCATTTTGTTGATCTGAACAGATTAGTTTCTAAATGCCTTCACCAAAACAAGGAAGAAACATTTAAATTTTTAAAATTTCTTTACAGTTTGAGACCAAAACTTGCGTACGTTGAGCCTATTCTTGCGCACGTATGATTACGTAACACAGACACAGTTAAGTGTTTTTAAATAATATCGATTCTTTCAGCTCCGAAGAATATCAAGTTCTCAGAAAATTCTAGCTCTTCACACTTATTCCACGACGCCCGAAAATTTTTCATTCGCAAGCTGTTTAAAATGAGAAAGATAAAATATTTCGATTTTCATTTGTTCATCTCTTTTTCTCCAGTTTAAAGTCAGGGGAAAAAATGACACGTTGGAGAATTCTGTGTACTGTTGTTGACACGTGAATTTTCCCCATTTGTTACGAGGCCGTAAGCAATCGGCGGCGAGGTACTTCGATATCGATTTATTAAGCTACATTAAAGTGCTGACGTTTTGAAAATTTTGAGGAGGGTTGGCGAAAAACGGAAGAGTCCCCCCTGGGGGCCACCGTTTAACACTCCTCTGTGGGACAATTGCTACTTAATGATTCCTTTGAAATCGATGGTTATCCTTCTTTAATCCTTTTATTTTGCAATATCAGTGCTACTGGAAGAAAATCTCCCTGTCGTTAATATTTTCTGAAAGGGTAATTTGTCTATGTGTTACATTGTTAAGCGCATATTGCGGTATTTGCAGAGGCGTCAAAAGTATAAAAAATGATTTTATTTCAAGAAAAATTTAGTAAGTTTTAATGAGGGTGTTTTTTAACTTCTCAACTAGCACGTTATGAAAAAGAATTTTTCGAAGTTTAAAATGTGACTTTTTTTTTTTTTCTTTTCATGTATTTAATTTTCTTTTGCAGAGATTTTTTGTTATTTTCAAGTTTTATTCAAAAACTTTTTAAAACTTTTTTTTTTTTTTCAACTTTGCTTGAACTGCACTTAAATCACTTATTTAATTCTGAGAAATTAAAAGGGAATTAAAATACCCACAGTTAATCTCTTAGATGGTAGATCAAAGAAAGGGGGACATTTCATTCATTATACTTAATTGGATCTTTCTGTATAGAGACATCATCTAAAAGTACATCAATTGTAAGTGTACATTTTTTCTGCTGAGCAAGAATTGTCGTAATATACTCGCAAAGAAGAAAATTTATGGTATATTCAGTTTCACATGTTAATTAGTTTGGCAGAAAAGCGTGCTTTCTCCAGAAAATCGATGACTTAAAAAGAAAAACCAAGAAAGGTTAATTAAAATATCAAAACTTAGTATTTCTTGGGATTTCTAAATAAACTTAATGGTTAAATTATCTTATTTTCACTAGAAATCTGATAGCATCTTAAAGAGAGAGAAAGAAAAGTCTGCACTTTTTCTTTCTTTCTTTCTTTTCTTTTTCTTTAGCTGCATGAAATTGTTTTGGTAAACTTTATGTTTTCGAGAATGCTGAATCCAAAAATGCCCCATCACATGCACCTTTTTTTTTTTTTTTTTTTGCAAAATAATAGGAGTTAATAAAAGTCAATAATTTTATTACATTGAACTAAGCATATTATTTCACATACTTAAACAAATAATTCTTTCATGATATGTTTAAAGTTCTGTGTTCACGCTCTTTGCTTGTGAAAGATTACCTTTCATCTTTTTATGCTCCCTCGAACACTTTCTCATTTCCACCCGTTCCACTGACCTCCCTCTTTCCTATTTTTCGTTTTGTACTGTAGTTTACATTCAACTTTTAATATATTTTTTTAAGTCAGAAATAATTAATAAATATGGTTTTTATAATCAACAATATTGGTGCTAGATTTATTATTTTCACTCAAAAATAGACTAAAATGAATATGTATTTCTTAAAAAAAAATAAATAAATAAATAAATAAATAAAAAATAAAAAGACATGGTACAACTTTTATTTACTATTTGTTGTGTTTTAGTGGGGAAGAAATTATAAGCAATAATAAAAATATCCTATACAGTATTTTAGTTGCAGACCTGTGTAATTAATATTTGGTAAACTAGGCATTATTATTGAGTCATTTTGTCTCGAAATTTTGTTTTATGTTAAAAGTACATTAAACTATTCACTTATATAAGCAAAGTTGTCCAGGAACGCGGTAGCCTATAAATAAATTAATTAAAAAAAAAAAAAAAAAAAAAAAAACACGAGAATACTAGTGTCAACGGAGCTTCTTGGACATCTTTAGCTACCTGCATCTCAGCCCCATGGTGTCTCAGGAGTATGATTTTTGCACAGCTCTTTAGCATGACTCAAGATAACTCATACAAATTTGCAAGTCGATGCAAATTGAGGGCCAGTCTACTGCAAAGTTGCCAACTTTTATAATTTATTCCGGGGCATTTTTAGCCCGCCCTTTTCTCACACCGGAAATTTTAAAGAATGATTTTTCACTTATTTGTCACCGTTGTCAATTTTTCACCATTGTCATATATTAAAGAAAAATATTCTATAAAACTTCTAGTGCGAAAAGTAGGCGGGGCTAAAACTGCCCAGAATGAATTATAAAAGTTGGCAACTCTGCTACTGTCCCTTTGAAAACGTGGATTTCCTCATTTAATTTCTTTTCCTTACGCTGATTCTTCTTGTTAAGTTCCTAGGGCCTAGAGATCTGTATTGATTGAGCTTAAAAATTGCTTTCTGAACTGTATTAGTGTATTTTTAAAGAAAAAAAAAATAATATTCAGGATAGTAATTTTGAATTTAGTGATTTTTAACCCAAAATTATGCCAAATCAAAGCCAAATGTCCTGACATACAGCCATCAATTCAATTTTCTTTCATTTCACACGCTATAGTTTTCTTTTCACTACAATTCTGAAGGAATTTTTTAGCATATTTTTGATACAAAAATTAAAAATTGGATATAAATAGTGATTATGAGTTCACAGTCCAAAAATCTCTAGGTTAAGTTAAAAACTGAAAATTTTACAGCGATTTTCTTAAAATTAATTAAAGTTTGTTTTGTTTTGTTTTTTCCTTTCAGACCATTTTTTGAACTAGCATTTTAATATTTCGGAGCTGTCAATCTTACACCATTCAACTCATATTAGATCATAATTCATATGTTTTTTCTGATTAGAGTATAAAAAGCTTTTTTTTAAAAATCATGAATTTTTAGCTGATTTTGAAAAAAAAAAAAAAAAAAATTAGCTAAAAATAACGGTTTTGAGTTTACAATTATATTTTGTTAAACGTTAGACATATATTTTAAAGAAAAATAATATTTAATTAAGTTTAACACCAACCCTGCGTTGACTTTTATAATTTGCGAGCTAGTATTCTTCCTACTAAAAATTACATATTTTTTCGAAAAATAATATTTAATTAAATTTAAAGTCTTTATATATATATATAGATAGATAGATAGATAGATAGATAAATAGTATAATGCTAGCTTTACACTTGTTTAAGTCCTTGTTTTCTGATGCTTTCTTGTTCAAAATACGTATACAATTCTTCTGATTCTTCTAAAACAGTCTACTTTTTTTAGGACTTTTTTCAAATTTAGAATACCTTCAACAAATTAAATAGACTAAGATGGTTCCATTTTCTCCTATTGCTTTCTTTTCTTAAATTTATTTCTTATTGAATATACTTAATACATGCATTTTCTAAGACATGAGTGAAGTATTTAGGCATTATTGTTTTGGACTGTTCCGCTACTTAAACCAGATATTAAATCAGAAGATCTCTGATTTTCCTGTGTCCCAAATAAAGTTTGTTATTACTTGATCTTAACGGCCCTCTTCACTTACCGTCGCCAGAAGCCTGAGTCAGTGTTATTCTATGGGGAGATTTCTATACAAATAACTTATTAACTAATAAATATTTTTAAATTCTGTTTTCAGATTCAGAAAATTACCAACTGTTAAATTGACGGACCTTTTTTAAAAATGTATTTTTTTAATTTTTATTATTTTATTTCGAAATTGCAAAATGAAAAAATTTCACATTTTGAAAATTCGTATTTTGCAGCTTCAAAATAAAATATAAAAAAAAGAAAAAATAATTTTTTAAAAAAGGTCCGTCAATTTAACAGCTGGGAGTTTTCAGAATGTGAAAACAGAATTTAAAAATATGTATTAGTTATTAAGTTATTTGTAAAGAAAAATTTCCCATAGAATAACATTAGCTTCGGCTTCCGGCGGCGGTGAGTGAAGAGGGTCCTTTGATGAAGGTGATATGTAAATTGGGTGCAGTTTTAATTATTACTAGAAAATAACCGAAGTATTTGGATGCATGTTATACTGCATACTAATTGAATTTATGTATATGGTTTTGTAAACTACGGCTATTATTGTTTGATTCCAGAAAGCATTAAGGTGAATAAATCCACATCAGCCACATCCCCACATCCATCGAAGGGGCATTTTAATATTTTAATTGATACTAAGAAAACACCGAGTTATCTATAGATGAAATTTATTTTGCATATTGGTTGAACCTCATGTTTATTTTAATGTAAGTTACAGATTTTAATGATTTTTTCCCCCCAAGAAGCCGTAGATTAAAAAACTCCACGTCTAACGAGGCAATATCGTAATATTTTAATTATTGCAAAGAAATAAACCAAATATCTGGATAAGGCTTATTCTGCGTGTTAACTGATGTTTAAGTGCATAATGTTGTAAATTACAGCTATTAATCTTAAATTGCTTGGTCTCAGGAAGCCATAAATTGAAGTAGCACACATTCCCACTATTCTATAATGGCAACTTCCAAAAGGCTGAGAAAAAGCTTCCACTAAGAAACACCGAAAATATATATATATATATAACTCTATTGTTTGCGCAGAGACATCCTAAGAAATAAAAAATAACATTCCATGTTCGCTATTTCTTAGTAATGAAAATAAAATTTTACGATACTGCATATCAATAAACTCTAAATATTTTAAATCGGTAAAAGTGCAAACATAATCTAAGGATTTTTTCTTTTTATTGATAATAGTTGGGCAATGAGATAATAATTATTTTTATGCCTTTCTATGATTCCTCTTACTGTTTGAATAAGGTCAATTTTATTACATGCCGATCTTTATCTAGGATGGTCTGATTCAAGGGCCTACCCTTTAATTTTCATTTATAACATTGATAAAATTTATAAATCACTGGTAATAAGTTTATTAAACAATATATTTTAATTGTAGTAAATTTCAATGAAAAACCGATATTAAGAACGAAGAATAATAACCTTTACTAAGCAAACATCGTACCCTACAAAAATTTGTTTATTGCTGAAATAATTAAGCACGACCTTTCATCATCAGAAAAAAAAAAAAAAAAAAAAAAAAAATGCGCATAAATGCGTTTGTATGAAAGTATCGACTTACTCTTGCGTACATTTTTTTTTTTTTTTTTTTTTTTTTTTTTTTTTAAATCTGATGAAGGATTTAATTTAATTATTTCGACCAAAACAATTATTGGGTTGCTTACAATTTAGGATATTTGCTCACATATATACATATATATATATATAATTTTTCATGAGTATAATGAAAAGAATGAGAACGTAAACTAAACATTTTGAATAGTTCATCAAAAAGACCACAAATATATTTACATTTGACATTTGATCTTACATGTAAAGCAGCGCCATCACACGTACTGAAATATTCAATTCATAATATTTAGGCAGCACTTGTTACTCATGCCTTAACGGGAATCTGAATAAGCTTTTTTTTTTTTTTTTTTCCTTGTGGAGCCCTAAAAATCATAAAATAAAAATTTATTCTTGCAAAGATATGCTATAAAGAAATGAAAGTTTCAGCGCTAAGAAAATTCTAGAGAAAAATATAGATATTTCTCTTTTACAAGAAATGAAAAATTTTAAATATTCAAAATATTTTAAAAAGCATTCGAGACCAATTATCTTAGTTATTAGTTTTTGTATAAATATTTGTCAAGCAATAAATTTCAAAGGTCTCGAAAACTAAAATTTACCTGGTGTAAGGATATAAGAAAGAAAATAGTCTTGTAAATTAATACCGATATATATATTATTTTTTTTTAATTATTTTTTTAATAGCCTTAATTTACAAAATTTTTACACTTCTTAGCTGAGTAACTTGCAAAATTGTTAATGGTATGCTATTATTGATGAAGGCTTTTCATGTTTTAATCTATATAACTTTTAATAACAATAGATAAAAAAATAAAGTTAATAAAAATTAACCGACGTAATTATCTATATTTTTCTCTAGAATTTTCTTAGTGCTGAAACTTTCATTTCTTTATAGCAAGTCTTTGCCACAATAAATTTTTATTTTATGCTTTTTAGGGCTCCACAAAAAAAAAAAAAAAAAAAAAAGAAAGAAAGAAAAAAAGAAGGAAAAAAAAAGAAAAAAAAGAAGAAAAAGAAGAAAAAGAAAAAAAAAATCTTCTACTGTTAAAAAATGTATTTTTACTTAAACTTTTATTTTGTGCTTTTTAGTTACAAAAAAAGAAAGCTTCTAAAAAAACTAAAGAAAAATCTAACAAATAGATATACAAAAAAAATATTTTCTCAAATGCTTTTTAAAATATTATGAATATTTAAAAATTTTCATTTCTTGGAAAAGGGAAATATCCATATTTTCCTTTAAAATTTTCTTATTCTTGAAACTTTTACTTTTTAATAGCACGTCTCTGCAAGAATAAATTTTTAATTTATGCTTTTTAAGGCATCACGATAAAAAAACTTCGAGGATTTTTTCTTCTTCTTCTTCTTTTTTTTTTTTTTTTTTTTTACTTAAGTTTTTAGTTTGTGCGTTTTAGTTATTGAAAAGAAAAAAAAAAAAAATAATCTAAAAAAAATAATCAAAATTTCTTAAGATACAGTGCAGACATGAAAGGTTTTCTTTTATCAGTTGACATTTTTTTCAATTTATTATCTGCAAAAAAATAACACATCGGCTTTCGAGGATCGAACCTACGACCATCGCGTTATTGACACACGTCGATTTAAGCAACTGAACTAACTAGTGACGAAAAAATGTTGCTTACATTTACATTGAAGTGGTGTGCCTTGCTTTTCAGCGTGACAAAAAAACACGATGACAAAAATCTAATTTCAGTGAAAAGTAACTTCTAAAAAATTTTATTTTATTTTATTCATTTTTTACTTAAATTTTTATTTTGTGCTTTTTAGTAACAAGATAAAAAGCAGTTTAAAAAAAACTCTTCAGAATTTCGTATGACACTGAGTAGACAAAGAAACATTTTCTTTTATGACACCTTTTCCATTAATTATCTGCAAAAATTAACACGTCGGCCCTTTAAGGATCGAACTCACGACTCTCGCGTTATCAACATGATGCTCTAACCAACTGAGCCAACAAGATACGAAACGAATCGCTTACATTTTCTTTAAAGTGGAGGCGCCTTGTGTTTTAGCGTGACACGAAGACAAAATCCAATTTCAATAAAAAGCTTCTAAAAATATATTGAGAAAACACAATTTCCCCAAAACAGGATGGGTCATAAAAAAATCCGATAAGCTCATAATACCATTCCTATTAGCTTTGAGAATGATGTTTGTATATATGAGAATAAATATACATAAAGAAAAAAGTTGAGTTGCATACAGTGTTGAAAGGATAAATTACATGCCCATTTACTTTCTGAATTTATGCCCCTATTATTATGGAAATGGTTCTACGCAAGAGAAAATACTTATGCGCTACAAAATAAAACCACATGCAGCGAACACCCTAGCAGCAGGGACTTAAAGGTCATACTTTGAAAACCATTTAAAATATAGGATACATGTCAGTTTAAATGTAGCTCAACGACATGAATTTCAGCAAGAAAGAAATTTTCTAGTGTATAAACAGCTTATATCGAAAGCGAAAAGTAAAAATTTTAATTTGTTGGATTTTCTTTATTTCAATGTTGATTTAGTTATGACGATGAGAGTAGGGGTAAGAACAATAGAAGGAGAATTAAAAAAAGAATAAATATTGCAATGAAACTAATCAATTAAAGCAGAAGAATCAACTCTTTATTGTTTAAAATTAAAAAGTTTTATGGTTCACAATGGTATATTTTTATATTGGCTTTGGTCGCTGTTAAACTAAGTATACGTTTGAAGCTTGGACAGAACATTGTGTTGGACATTCTGCTACGTGAAAAATATCTTTGAATATTTATTGAGAAATCGTTGTTACAGATCTTCCACACTGGTCTTTGGATAGCAATTTTCATACTTTTCTTCACATAATTTTCTTCCCTGTAATTAAATCAAAATTGCAGCATCGACGTAAATCCTACAGATTTAAATTTACACTTTAAACTTTCAGTATTGTTGTGTGACGCTTCCCATTAAATGGGTGACGTTGTACTTTTTTTTTTTTTTTTTTTATTCCAATAATTTTGAATTATGAATGTTAAGTTTCGGATTTCATTTTAAGGGCACTACGAATGGTCTTATTGCAAAGTATGGATTTACTTTCTTACGTGTATATGCCATTTCTATAGCTCTACCTAAGATATATCACAAATTAAATGATCAGGTTATGAAAAAAAGATAAGTAAAAAGCATTCATCTTTATGTATATGTTCAATATTTGCGTTGTGAAAATGCTATGTTTTTATTATTTTCCAAATTTTTCTTTTTATACTTTTGAACTTTCTTAAAATCCAATCTAGTTTTGAGATATAAATTGTTTCTTAGCGTAGCCAAATGAGTACAAACATTTCAAACCTGGAATGACGTCCTAAGTCATCACCGCCAAATTTATAAAGAAAATATATTATTACAGTTCTATTTAATGGTATTACTATTCTTTTATATTTGATTATATGTTGTTTTGCTTTAAAAAAGTTAGATAGATAGTCTCTAAAGACCCTTCTCCGAGTTTTGACAATTGTTACTTAATCAGTTTGTTTTACAGATTTGTTTTTATAGTTCTGAAAGTACATTTGCCAGTGATAAAATCAATTATAAAATTTCTACTAATTGATACCAACTTGATTCAGCTGAAGTTTTTATACACATGCAAAGACATTAAGCTTATTCCTTTGAATTTTTAAAATGTAAAATTTCAATTTATTACATAATGAAGTAGATTTCAACACTATAAAAACTTAATAGTACAGAAAAGTTGTTTGATTTTCAGGTTGCATAATCTTAGGCAAATCGACTGTTGTCACACGCACTTTGTTTTGAATTTCTCGAGGTTTATAAGGTGAGAATGTTTCATGTGGGTCTTGTTTGGGTTTCATGCAGGTTTCATTTTGGTTTAATTATCATCGAGTCTCAAAAAATATGTTTGCGAATGGGAAAATATTTTAAAATTTTTTGAAAAGGTATTATTAATTCATTAATTAATTTTATTTTCTTACATTTTGCATCTTTTCCAACAGAATATCCTGAGTAAAACATTCATTGAAATCTATTTTTACATCAACCCATAGATCCTGGATATCCATAGCCCTTTCTAAACGGACATCTATTTTTGCTAAGGGAAGTGTTACCGGAATTCCTACCCCTACGGGAATGCGCGTGTTCGGGGTGACATAAATTGTTCCTTGATAGGCGTAATTAGGTGCTAAGTGGTCCCGGCTCTTCCGGCCTCTTGGGATATCCCCTCTCGGGACTCCCGTTTTTCTGCCTATTGTGCTGCTTTCCTGCAAATCTGGCGAAGTACTCTTTGATCGATAACATCACAGGACATTAAAAGACACAAATAGTGTGCAGAATGAATAGTGGTGTGATAATTAAAATTTTCCGAACGTAATATTTTCTTAAATTTTGCTACTTGGTCAAAAATTTCATTTTTAATAAATTTTGTTTATAATAAAAGAAGTCAACTATTGTAAAATACTAATAAAATATAGCAAAAAAAAAAAGGGGGGGGGGAAATACAAGTGATTTAGTTGCACAAATGAATTTTTTTATATATAAATCCTCTTTTTTGAAATAAAGAAATAAATAGATAAAAGTATTTTATTTTTCCGCTTGAATTTCGCATTTTTTAAATAAAAAGTATGTTATGAGAAATTTAACAATCCAAACTTCATTGTTCTGTATGATATTAATCAAAAGCTGCTAGTGAACTTTTGTGGTATATTCAGAATTGCAAACACACTAAAACAAATAAACAAGCAAATGAAAATCTTTTAGTATCAAATATGAGTATAATGAACGGAATTATAAGTCCGCATTATAACTTTTTTAAAATAGTAATAAACGGATTGGTATGCATGCAAACATACAAAAATATATATTAGCACAGTATTTATATCGCTATAAACATAAAGACTTTTAAAATAAACTATGCGGAACATTGTAATGATGTTCATCGTGATTAATGTTTCGGAGATATATTAAAATTATACTCGCCACGGAAAAATAATAATAATAATAACGCATAATTTCATCTAATTAATTTTGGTGTGTTGAAAATATGTATTAAATTCAATACTTGAATTTCCCTCAAAATTTTGCAGATATCAACAGTGAGCCATTTCCTTAAGTACACTATTTTATATGAAGAATGTTCCATCCAGGTTGCCCAAATTCCGCACAGCCAAATTCCCCGCTTTTAATACGTAAAACCTTTTCAAAGCATATGATGCACAGTTTTCAATAAAAAGTATGTCATCACATCAGATACATAAAAGAAAGAAAGAAAAAAAAAATGCACTCAGTGAAAAAGTTCATTGAATTAACAAAAATTTGGTCGATTTAGAGTAACAGAAAAGTTTTTGTCACAATTCTACCAAAAAAAAAAAATGTTTTTTATTTACTAATATACAAAATTCATAGTAAGGTACTGATTTTTTTTTACTTCTATTATTTTATTTTATTTTTTAACAACAAAATACCCTCAACAAAACACATTTTGGGATTTTAATCAAATCCTTTCTCTCTGTGTTTTTATGATTTTATAAGGATTTTAGTCATATGATATATATAGGTTGTCCCATTCAGACCGCCCAAACGCTACACAGGGTTCGCAACGTTCCTATATTTTTACGTGCATTTCATTCTTTTGTCACAACAATTTTACATCAGTAACTTTAAAATAATATTATAACATTAAATCCTGCAGCGATTATAGCAGTGACCCCTGCTCTACACAGCCAGCTTCTTTGCTTGGAATGCATAAAAATTGCCCCCCCCCCCCCCCCGCAAAAAAAAAAAAAAAAAAAAAAAAAGAAAAGAAAAGAAAAGAAAAAAAGAAAACTGTACTTGTACGACGCACAGATTCCGACGAAAATGACTAGATGCAGAATATTCAAGTCGCTGACACAGTTTGGACATGAGGGTCGAGTTATATAGCCGTCATGATTGCCGGATCTGCCATCTTTGGATTTCATTCTAAGAGGGCATAAAGGATTAAATATATCGAGACTTCGTTGCTTGAGAAAATGACTTTGTTGCTCGTCTTCTTGCTGCGTGTGCCTTGGCGGACAACATACTGCTAAAGCATGTGCAACCAACAACTCTACGGCCCACAGTAGATCGAACAATGTTAAAAAATGGGCATAGGACAAAAAAAAAAATCTATTAAGAAAGCAGATTTTTGTAATGAAATAATTTAAAACAACGCCTACAAAATACGAATGTATGTATATTTTTATAATTAAAAAAAATATTAATATATATATATAAAGCTTAGAAAACAGACTTTTCAATAGTAGAAACTTTCTGAGAATTTTTAGTGATTTACAAAAGTGCTCGCACGTGGCACAGGGATTAATTGTTATAATAGCTAATTTAAAATAACACTAATAGCTCCTTAAAGCGTAATTTAAATAATTACTGACTCTAATTTGTTTTAATTTTATACAAGATTTCACATATGAAATATACACATAGAATTTATTTAAAAAATTAAATTTAAAATTGAATAAATTAAATTGTTAAAAGTTGTTTAAACTTTCAAATACACTTTTGTATACACAATATGTGTACTTTAATGTTATGTAAAGGATTTTTTGCACTAACCTGATGCCGTTTCAAAATAAATGGACATTTTATCACCGTTTTACAAATCCAGAAATTGCTCTACCACAATAGGTAATTCCCTATATCTCTGAAATGGTAATATTAGTAAAAAAAATTACATAAGATTTTCCCATAAAAATTATTTGAAAAAATTGCTATTTTTGTAAAATTTTATAAGAATAATTAGTATAATAATAAATAAATAAAATTATTATTATTATTATTATTATTTGCAAATATAATATTTCTATTTTATCTCTAAATAGTTAAGAATTTTTATATAAAATATCATATATTTCGTACATTAAATGTTTGGTTTTGCATTTATTTTTTTTAATATCTTTTGTTTGCTTTAAGCATATACATACAATATTTTTTCAAGTTTTCAAGTTTTTTTATTTTTTTATTTTTTATTTTTTATTTATTTATTTATTTATTTATTTATTTATTTATTTTTTTTTTTGAGGTGTGGATATGTCCAACAGTTGAGTTTAAAAAAATAATTTGTAACTTTATGACTTATTAGTGGTGAAAATTCATTTCATAATTGTCTTTGGTTTAAACCCTTTCTATAAATCTTTTTCGTTATGTAAAGTTAAATTTTCTAAAAATAAGATCTTAAAGGAAGTATAACATATGCGTAAAATATTGTTCATTGAAAAGTGTCAAATTGTGTGGGGTTTTGCAACTTCACAATCATAGTACAGCATAAAATCTATTTGTTTCAATCCATCCTATAGCTAAAGAAGTAAACTTTTCTTTTGAATAAACGTAATTGATGTCATAAATTTTTTTAACATACATAAAAGGGGATTGAAGGATATTAGCCAATTTTTAAAACTACAATAAATTATTTAATCTGTAAATAAATTTATGTACAGTGGGCAGCAAAATTATTGCAGCGCTAACAATAATTGACAAAACTAATATATATATATATATATATATATATATATATATATATATATATATATATATATATATATATAAGGCTTATATATTATTTCAAATATTTATAAATATGCATATGGTTAACCAATTTTCAAACTAAAAATATCAGCCATTAAGTTTAATATTTTAATATAAATTGTTGTTATTGAAAAACGAAAAAAGTATTATAAAAGAAAATTCACAATTAAAGTTATTAAATTTTATGCAAATTTAAGACTAAAAAAAAAAAAAAAAGCATTGGAACTTTTTAAATCGAGTAAAATCTAAAATCAAAGATAAGATTAATTTTTAATGTGTAGCGTGCATTTCCCAAACGGTTTTTGTTTTATCGCACAACAGTTATCATTTGCACTCTCAGTCTAATTAGACCGGACCACGGCTTAAAGTGAATTCCAAACCACTATGAAAATACGGCACTCGACAACTGAACGGCTACCAGGTGCAAACCATACGGCTACCAGATAGGCCCAAACTACGATGGAATTGATTAGTGTACTGCCATCTCTACAAAAATTTTCATTTATATAATTCAGTTTTAGGTAACGAATTTTCTGCAAAAGCTCGAGGTATAAATGAAACAAAACATTCTTTCTCATGATTTATCTTAATAATTCTACATATAAGATGAAAGGTATTATCTCTTTACAGCCATAACTATCAATAATACAATATGCTCCATTTATATTAACTACTATCCATTATACATTTGTCTGAATTTATAAATTATACATTCAGTTCATATATTTAATATATATATATTCATTACTTATATCAAATATATATATATAATCTAAATGTGTTTGCGTGAAGTATATTCTTTTATAAACGATATTTTGGAAATTAAAAATAAATAAGTTTATTATTGTTAAAATAAGTTTAAAAAAATTCAGTTAATTGAGAATATTGTTACCTATTTGAATATCATAAATATAAAATAAGTAACTCGTTGTCTGTAACTGAAATATATAGAAGGGCAAAAGTTAAATTTATCAATCTAAATTACAAGTTTTATTTAAAAAAGTCATATTTTTTATAAGTAATTTTTTTAACTTATATTTTTGTATAAATATATAAGTTCCATTAACATATCGCTCGATTCTATAATTAATATTAGCGAACTATTTTTAAAATACTTATAATATGCCTTATTTTTTTTTCGAATATTATTTCAATGTGAGCAATACTTGTTACTACGCAACGAAGAAAATAGCTTGGTAGCTGTAATAAATTCTAGTTCTTATAACATTTTTACTCATAACTTTTCGACTTCCAATAATCAAAATAAAAAGAAATATTGTTAAGTTATTGAAGCAAGGAATATAGGGAAGGAGTTGCGAGGATCTCTCTTAGCCATTCTAATTCTAATGGTAACAAAAAAGTTTTTTTTTTTTTTTTTTTTTTTTTTGTAAGTTTATTTAAAAAGTATTTATAAATAAGTTATAAATTAATTGTATATTTAAAAAAAACTTTTAATTCAAACTACATATTCGCGTTTTGTTTGAACTTTTACAATGTATAATATAAACAGAAACTGTAATAATATGCATAAATTACTTTTTGGGTTGCTCCTAAATAATCGATAGTTCAATCAGTTGGTGAATTTTTAATTAATTTTGGTCGCACTAACTATTTGTACGAAATGAATGAAATTTCGTATTATATATTTATTCTTATATATTAATAATCAGAGCGTACAGTTGTAATATAAAGATTATTAGTAATTCAAACGATTATTATGACCAATATCAAAAACTACCAAAATCAAACCAAAAATGAAATAAAATCAGACCAAAAATGAAATAAAAAAAACTGGAATTAGATAACAGCATGTCTGTATTCTAACGTTTTCAAGAGCCTGGTAGAATACGAAACATGCAGAGTAAATGTTTTTCTGTCGCAAAGATAGCAAAATCTAAATATTTCTTTGCGCCCAACCCGAAACATACATTTACTACAGACAAACAAGAAAGAAACAGATATCAAAATAAACTCACCACATAAAGACAGAAACCAACAACTTAATCAACACCAATCTAATGAATGATATACATACAAAATTAAAATATTGGAAGCAATATTCAACCAAAAAAAATAAAATAAATCAAGAAATAAAAATTAAAATTAAAAGAAACTTTCAAGTTAGTAATATCACAATAACTATACTGACCAAACGTTCCCATTTTCTGGGGACAAATGAGGACGCCTTTTTTTTTTTTTTTTTTTTTTTTTTTAGGCATTTTTCTAAATTTTAAAAAATTGTAGAAACTAAATTATTAATCAATAACACTTTATTTTTAGTCCTTATTTATTAGGAATGAAAAAAAAAATCATAATTTGATAATTGTAACACTTTTTAATGCTTCTCTATTATAAAGGTACTTTGATCTGGTCAGCCTACTATAACACACTATATTCTTCTTTAAAAAATGCAATAAAATTGTGTGATAAATTTTAATGCTTTAAAATTTTGTTTACAGACCTATAAATTTAAATAAATACTTTCCAAGATTCGCGGCATTCCTAAATTTTTGAATGCGTTTTATTAATTTGAAACCACTATTTAAGAACATTCGTTTTATAAATAATATTATACCATTAAAACCTTCAAAAGAAAACTTTTTTAAGTAATAGTGGTAATATGATAAAACTCGCGCAAAATTTTAGGAATGTTTCAGGCTCTGAATATATCAAGCATCCAAAAATTTGAACAGTTTTTTTTTTTTTCTTTTTTTTTTTTTTTCCTTTCATAAAATAAAAAAAATGTTATTGAAAACTTTAGGACGTTTCCCTTTTTATTTATTTATTTTTCTAAATAATTTTCCATGTTTATAAGAGTGTTAAATAACCTTAATAAATAAAAGAAAAATAATTTATTAGCCTTTTGTCCACATGTTTAAAACACATTAATAAACTTTTAAAAATGTAATCACAAAAAATATTCTCTGAAAACATTTCATATCTTTCTTAAAAAGAAATTATAAATAAATTGTTATTGGGAAGCTAACAGAACGGTCAACGCATATTAAAAAGAAATCATTCTTTCATGTAAGCTTCATTCGTGAAGAAAAATAGTATATATATGTTTTTATTTTTAATATTGGTTTATTCATAAACTTTTTCTTTATTCTTTTTTACTGTTTTTTTTTTTTTTTTTTTTTTTTTTTTTGTCTTGTCTAATGCTTGTCTGTAGGAGTTTTTTTTTTTTTCCAGAACTAATAAAAACTGCTTATGAAAAATACGTTTTTTCGACGTTATTTATCGTCGCAGGGTCAACGGTGTGAACACTGACGGCTGTCAGATATGGAGCTTTGCTTCGCGGAAGCTATGAGTGAATTAAATAGCAAAAAAAAAAAAAAAAAAATGCTTCGAGAGGAATAAAAATGGTTAGTGTCGACAGGATAAAACTTTAATAGAGCTGCGTAGATGTAGAACGTTGCTGTTGTAACTAAAAATAAGCTGTCTGTATTAAATTTCCATTCCTCAATAATTTAAGTATTATTTTGTTATTTTAGTTAAAGTTTTCCCTTTAATACTTTGGCATTTCCTCTTTAGATTAATAAATAAATTTAGTTTAACAAGGATACTAAACTGCATTCGAATTTAATTACATGTAGCTATGTAAATCGGTGATGAAAATTCGCTGTAAAGAATTTCTGTAAATTTACTGAAATATTTATCCATAGTCTCACTAATTTTAAAATTATTTCCAGTGAATAAATAAATAATACAAATTATCAGTTTTTAGTCTATATTTTGAATACCGTAATTTCTGGTAGATAAGCCGCAGGTAAGATATGTCATTTCTCCACCAGAAATTTTATTTAATACAGAAATCTATACTTTTTCGAAGGAAGAGCTCGTACAAATATAAATTTATTTATCAATTGAAATTTCTGGTACAAAACTGGATTATATAACCTGCGGGGTATCTACCAGAAATTACGGTAGTTTGAATAGTTTTATTTTTCAATAATAGCTAAAAATCAATATCTTTACTTCAGAAAAGTATTATAAATGACTAATATACTGCAAGCAATAATTAATTGAAACATTATTAGCCATTAAAATGTACATATAAAATAGATTTTTCAACATATATGTTTACTTCTCGCAGAAATCGTACATAAGACCTAAGATAAATAATTTCCAGTAGTTTTTCTGTTGACATTTTAGCAGTGTTGACATTTTTTGAAGTGCTAAACTTTAAACTACAATAAATAAAAATAATTAATATAAAAATCAATAAAGAATGTTCTCCCCTGAAAAGTCTCTTTTTTTCAGAATTAAAAAAACTTTTTATATATAAAGTACATTTTAGACGTTATTTATAATTATACTGTCAGCTATGTAAAGATACAAAGTTGGCAGATAGGACACCTTCTTTTGTGGAAAATATGAGTGAAGATAACAACAAAAAGTACTTTCTAATAAATGTACTGAGGTGATTGATATCTAAAGGTAAAATTTTGCATGATAAGTGGAGTTTTTGTTAAGATTTTGATAGTATTTGATATCCATGAGCGGGAAAGTTGATCATTGAAATCAAAGTTCATTTAATCATTTGAGTTTCTTACCCATAAAATTTCAGCTAATCCGTTCGTATAAACACTTAGATCGAGAGACCAAACAATGCACTGAAAAATTGGTGATTCTACTAAACGCACGTTTTACAATTGTTACATTATTGTATGCAATGTTTGAATTATATTTTGAGCTATTTTCTATCATTATGTATTTTGTAGATTGTATATAATAGAATTAAAAATTTAAGTCACTAAAATATGAATATTTTCAAGACTTTAATTTTTATGTAAGTAGAAATTACATTTTAACGCTAAATGTATTTTATCTTTTAGATTCTAGAGGAAATCTTATTAGACGTGTATTGATTCACAGAAAACAATATTCTGTAAAAAAATAAGTCCTGTTAGTATATCTTACATTAAAAAGTAAATAAATAAATAAATAAAAGTCAATGGTTCAAAAAATAAAAATATTCTGTCCTACATTTTTGAATATCATTGCATTCTCGACGATACTTTCAATGCAAAGACAAATATACTAGGTTAGCCGTAATAATACCCTAATTTTAATTTTTTTTTTTTTTTTTTTTTTTTACATTGCGGAAAAAGTAGTTTACTTGGATCCATTTTTTTCTACTATAAATTCCATCACTTATATAAAGTAATATCCAAAACGAAAATCTAAACGTGTATCCATGTATTTGACACATATATATAATATACATGCATGTATTTACACATGTATACACATTCACTTATATTTATAATGAATATTCGCAGCGAGGACAAATGCCTATGTTGGCAATTTCAGCCGCAACCAAAATCAAATGTAATATACTCTGGTTATATTTTATTATATTAATTCTACCAAAAAATATAATTATTAAAATAAAAGTGTTATATATGCATTTACACATGTAACTGCACATATGACACATGTGCGCATAATGTATGTACAACAGCAAATCTGTTTACACATGTTTATGTGCATACGTATTCCTCCATATTTATATTGCATACATATAACAAAGTCAAATTGTTATACCAGCCAAAGGGCAGAGAATACCAGAGTTTATCAACGAAAAGAGATCAAATTGAAATCAAATCATTCGTTAAAGATATATACAGGCATATATTTCATAAACAATGTACATTCGGGGGGAAAAAAGGCCATTCCTTGATTAATTTCACAGTAAATTATCGTAGAAACAGGCGACTGGTGCCAATTGATTTGTAATAACGTCTAGTTATTAATGTAATAGTTAAATTGTGCTTATGGGATCGTCTACATATTAAAAATTACCTTAAATTCATTTTTTTCGAATAGTAGCACCCATTCTTGACTGCAGATTCAAATTTCTGGGATGAAGGCGATTCTGAAAAAGATATGGTTTATATACTTTAAATTAGTTCTTCATAGAGTTACAAGCGAAAATGTGTTAGGGGCCAATTCCTTCAAAATATTAAATTAAGATCTCACACAGAAAAATATTATGTGTATTCAGATAATAACCGGAAAAGAAGTATGACAATTTTAAATATGAAATAAACTGAAATAATGCTCTAATTAAGAAATGATGTGTGCATCTAAACGTATTTGAATAACTATTTTAAATCATGTGTATGCAAAGTTATAGATGACACAAATGATAACAAGTGACAGCCTTTAAAAGCAATAAAAATTAAAATATCACTGTAACTCGAAAAATAATAAGAATGAGCTGTAACTTTGGAAACCCATATTTTCGATGATGCTCGTTCTATTCGTGCAAAAATTAATATAGGTCATAATTAATAATTTTTTGAAATATCAATTTATTAATAATGTTCATAACTCCAAATATGTATTTTAACCAAAAATATGCACGAAATATGTTTGAGTAACTTTATTCTAACGCATAAAAAAAAAAAATGAAATTTTAATATAATAATTTTTTGAGAAGATATGAATTATTGTTTGTCACATTCATTTAACATTAGCATCCCCATACTTTGACAAATTATAACTCTATGAAAAATTGAGAGAGATATATATAAACTATACCATTTTCCGGGCTCATTTGACCCAAATAACCCCCCAAAAAATGTGAAAAATAGGGTTTTCATTGGAAAAAAAAAGAAGTTGATGCCAGTTTTAATATGTAGACGACCCCCTACGCAAAATCTAACTAAAACGTTATAAACTGTTATTACTAATCAATTGGTACCAGCTTCATATTTATAGGATGATTTGCGACGAAATAAATTGAGGGGTAGTTTTTCTTTTTCTTTCTTTCTTTTTTTTTTTTTTTCTCTCTTGCCGACTGTCAGTTTAAAATTGTGAAAACCAATTTTTATTTAATTAAGTGGTTAAAAATAATTGTTTATGAAGTTAAACTAGTATAATGTGGCCATCACAAAACTTTCTTCTACATGATTCTATATAAAAGCTCCACTTACAGTTTATCATGTAAAAAGTTTAATATAGCTTCTCAAAATAAAGATTTTACATTTGGAGTTTGGTGCAATTTTAATAAACAGATGATGAAATGTAACCTTGTAGAAAATCACAGAGGGTGAGTAATATCAGTTCACCTGCCATCCAATATACACCAAAACTGAATCAGCATTTGTTTTCATAAGGGTTATCTCACATATTAAGTTTGGTACATTTATGACACAGAAGTTGAGATTTAGCCTTCCTGTTCAAGGGGTAAATTGCAAAACAGCTGTGCCATCTATCGGCCGATATACACCCAAACTGAATCAGTATAGCGTTTCCCAATGGCCATCTCATTTTAGTTTTATGCAATTATGTATAGTAGAATCTGAGGTATATCCTTCCCCTTCATGGGAAATATTGTACCATAGCAGCACTCACTATTGGCCGATATTCACTTAAACTGAATCAACAAAGTGTTTCATAATGGTCCTCTCATATACCAACTTTTGTGTAATTATGCAACATAGAATCTGAGACATAGTCTTCACGGGGAAAATTGTAGTATAGCAGCGCCACTTTTTGATCGAGATGCACCCAAATTAATTTAGTATAAAATTTCATAATGACCCTGTCACATATCAAGTTTTCTTTCGATTATACACCATAAAAGCTCAGATATAGCCTTCCCTGATTTGGGAGAAATCGAAATATAGCGCCACCTGTGAAGCAATTTGTACAAAAGTTGACAGACACTAATTCACATCAAGGTACAACTACACGTCTACACATAAATATATATGTAACTTTGTGCAGTAGTTCTTGAGATACAATTGGAAAAACATTTTTCTCTCACACTCACCGGTAGGCATTTTCTTAAATAATCAAACCGCATTCTGGACATCTCAGAATATGTTAATCCATCAAAAATTGGAAGCCTAAAATTTTTACGAATCCAGTACTTTCTTCTATTGAATCTAGTAGGAAGTAAAAATAATAATCTCATGCGACAAATGCTTCAGTTTCAATCGTACTTTCAAAAGTATCCTACAGAAACTTTCATGTCACAAATAATTTGCAATCCACTTGAATCACGCATTTAACATTTGTTGCAATTAAAAAACTTTTTGGAAAAATAAATTTTCGACGAACAGGCAAAGAATTACATATAATTACATTAATTAGTATTATGCCTTTCTTTTTTTTTTTTTTTTTTTTTTTTAAGAGGCTTTTTCTTTTGTATAATATTTTAATATATAGTAATGTCAAAGAAAAGAATTTTTTTTTCATATATATCTGTAAAATAAATGTATACATAATTGTGAAGATTTTCAGACGATCAGGAATATAGAAAGAAAGAAAAAAAAAGCGTGTAAACGAATCGTAAAATATTACTTAAACAACATACTGATAATATGATAAAATAAATAAATAAAACGTGATAAACTGTAACACCGTGATAATTATTAACACCGACAACACATATTTCAGTGTCTTTTGTATATCCGAAAGTTAACTAAAACTGTTACTATCATTATTTGCAATTCAGAATGTATATACACTGTTTAAAAAAAATGCAACTTTGCTGCTAGAAATTCTCTGTAATTTGAGAAAAAAAAAAAAAAAAAAAAAGAAGTTGTAAATTACGGAAAAATTATGTTGACAAAACGTATTTTTCTGTAATTACAGAGAATTTTTGGCAGCAGAGTTGCATTTTTTTTAACAGTGATAGTACAGTCGGCAGCAAAATTATTGAAGCACTATCAATAATTCCTACTTAAAAGATGGGAACCTAATACTGTTTTGTTAAGTAAATATCTGTCGAGCCATGATCTTCATTGTAAAAAAAAAAAAGAAAAATGCAACTTTGCTACCATAAATTCTCTGTAATTTGAGAAAATAGTCGTAAAATACGGAAAAATTACTTTAACAAAATTTATTTGTCTGTCATTGCAGAGAATTTCTGGCAGCAAAGCTGCATTTTTTGAACAGTGTAATTTTATTATATTTATAAAAAAGTAAGTTGATGATAAAAATTAGCGGCCAAACAAAAAAAAATGAAAAATGTGGATGGGGACTTCAATAGTTTTGCTGCCGACTGTATTATACCTGCTAAGTTACTGTAAATGTTTTTCGTTTGGTATTTCTATGTGTTTATGTTTATTTGTGATATTTGTCGTTTTCGGTTTTTTTTTTTTTTAAATATATATATATATATTTTAAATCTTAGTCTTATACTGCTTATGAAAAAGTAAATTGATGATAAAAATTAACGATCAAACTAAAAAATATATATATATGAAAAGTGTGGATGTGTGCTTCAATACTTTTGTTGCCGACTATAAAAACATTCATTTTTTTTTTCAAATTTCGATGCTTATACTAACAAAAAAAAAAAAAAAAAAAAAAAAAAAAAATCTCCTACTTAAAAAAATTATAGTTAATTACATTGTATAATTTAAATTATAATGCATTTACTCTATAATGTATCATTTTTTAATGATACATTTAATGATGGATTATAATTTATCACATAGTTGTTATTCTAATCGTTAAGGATGGAGACTCACATGATTCAGTATTGAAAAATTATGTTTTTGAGAGGCACAAAATGAACATTTCTTGGGTTATACACAAAATATTTTCCCCTTCTACGATTAGGGTTTGCATGCTCTTTTATCCTTTCAATACTATAATTTTCGTAGGTAATGGTAAGAAATTATTACAAAAGATTATTTTTATTAAACTAAATAACATTTAATAGAGAAACAGTTAAACTTTCATATATATGTATGAAACAAAAATAAATATTTACTTAGGGGCAAGGCATGAAAATTTGAAAAATACTGAATCGTTCATAAAGTCATTTTGACTTTTCATAAGAAGAGGAAGAATGCTGCAGTTTTTCAATTACTATTGTTTAAAGATAAACAAATTGTACAGATGATCTTAGTATGGACTTTACTTTTGAGATAACCTTTCTGTCCCCCTCCCCTTTCTTCGAATTCAGTCTTTGCCTGCCCAATTTAATTTAACTCAGCTGGTCAGTGTTGCCAAATTTGGAGAATTTTTATTTGATATCCATCACTAAATTTTGACTGTAGCGATTGCCAACACTGTAAAAAATATGTCTTATCTGCTGCCAGAAATTCTCTGTAATTTGAGAAAATACGCAGCAAATAGGACATATTTTTTACAGTGTAATCACTCCGAAGGTTATTCATTATGTATATCAAATATCACTTCTCAAAATTATTAGGGATAGTTGAATAAAAGAGTCCCTAAATTCGGCGAAACTGTTTAGAGCGCTTTAGAACGTTTAGAGCCGGCAAAAGGTTAAATCAGATTTTAATTCTTTAATAATTGTTTAAAATTTGCATACACATTTATGTTTAAGCCAAAAAAGTTTTAAATTTATATTCTGGCGCCAAAACTTGTGTACTACTATAAAAATTTTATTTCTTTTTTCATTTTGAGACAATATATATTATTGAAAAATGATTTCTCTTTCTTTTTATTTTTCTGTATTATTTAAATCAAGTGCGTTTATACGAGTGATAAAAATAAGTTTATTTTGATTTTCACATAGAAAATATATCAAAAATTAGAAGTCAGAAATAAAAAACTAAATAGATTTAATCGACATATATTGAAATCCCTCGCATATTCAAACATCTGCTTGACATGCTATATTTTTTAAACATATGTTACAGTTATGGGTTTTCCATTTTTTTTTTCTTATGAAATGTGAGAAAGGAAGAAATAAAGATAAAGATAATTTTACTTTATAAAAATAAACTAAATTAAATTACGTTTCTTAAGCTATTAAACAAGTTTTTTGTGTCTTTGGAATTCACATTCTTAACTGAAAAAAAAAAAAAAAAAAATATATATATATATATATATATTATTTTTGTTGCATTAGATGTCTCTTTCTTTCTTTCATTTCTTTCCTTTTTCTTTATTTTATTTTATTTTTTTTTTTTTTTTTTTATCGTCATAAATATTGTTATCAGAACTATAAAAAATCTGAAAGGCAAAGTCACAAAATTATAATGATTTATGTTCTGGATTATTTAAAATGCATTACATTAAATGAAGATTAAAAAGTTCGAAAAGATTGAAATTTTAAAGCTATATTTATGTATAAAAATGTTTAATTTTTGGGAGGAGAATTATATTGTATTCCCTAAAATGTTACTGTATTTTTTAAATTATACATAGAGAAAAATATATATATACCGCCTTCATCTAGAATGAATAACTGGCCATTTACTAAATCCCTTAACTAGAAATATAGATTTCCGAGCTATGCGCATAAGGCACACCAATAAACTGAATAGACTAAATGATCGAGAATTTCTAATCTACACATTTCTAGATGGTGAAACAATATTATGAATATTCTGAATCTTTTGTATGGCGAGAAATTCTCACTTGATTATCTAGAATTTGGTCATAAACCAAGATTATAGTTGCTGAAACCCGCTTCTTGTGTTCGCATATATTTGGAGATTTTTCAAATAGGTTTGACCTCGATAATATGGACAAACTCTCTAGAATTCTAATAGGGGTTTCTAGAACTCGCTTTCAAAAGGGACTAGAATTTATAATATTAATAAAAAATATTAGTTACGTGTTTCGCCAACATATCGCGCTGTATTCGCAGTATCCTCTTATATTTTAAACAGATCCGTCTGATCAAAGGACATCATATTACAAATACTGAATGCTTTTTTAAAGGAATTTCCAATGTGCAATGTCTGACGGTCATTCTAATGAATGACGGCCATTATACTGAGCATTTATAGTCCTAGTTACGATGTTGAATGTAATGCGCTACTGTAAAAGAAATAAATTTACAATTACAGCGCCACCTTATAAAGAAAATTAAAACTAATGTACTAATAAATCTTTTTACCTAAAAAAGTCCCATGTCTTTCTGTGCATTTCAGTGGAAACCGCATAGTGCTGTCAATGCTTTTCGAATAATATATTTTTTTTTCCTGTGACTTTGGATCACCCAGTATATGCATCGATAGGAATCTTTGCTTTTTCAAGCAATCAGTAACAACTTAATCTTAGCCATGCACAAACCCATAATAATATTTCAGCTGTAATATAATCCTTTAATAAACCGCTATGTTTTTAATAAACTCTTATAACTCAATCTAAATATAATCTTACTAACAACGATGGTTTTTTGATTCAATTGTAGTTAAATAAACATCCATTTCACTGAGAGAAAAGAAATATGCCGCTTTCATCTAGAATGAACAATTAATCATTTTCTGATTCCCTAAACTAGAAACATAGATTTCCGTGTTATTCCTATAAAGTAAACAATTAAACTGAATAAACGAAATGATTAAGAATTTCTTATCTATACTGTTAAAAAAATGCAAATTTACTGCCAGAAATTCTCTGTAATTTGAGAAAAAAATCGTAAATTACGGAAAAATTACGTTGACAAAACGTATTTTTATGTAATTACAGAGAATTTCTGGCAGCAACGTTGCATTTTTTTTAACAGTGTATACTTTTCTAGATGGTAAAGCAATATTATGAATCCTTTGTACTTCGAGAAATTCTCGGTTGATTTCTTAGAATTAGATTATAAATCAAAATTATAGATACTAAAACTCGCCTCTTGGGTTCTCATTTTTTTTGCAGAGATTTTTAAATAAGTTTCACCACGATAGTATAGAAAAATGCTCTAGAATTCTAATAGGGGTTTCTAGAACTTGCTATCAAAGGAAACTTGAATTTATAAGGATGACAGAACCATTTCTACCAGAGTCACAATTTATTTTCTAGATATCAGTCACAGAACTTTTTTTTCAGTATTAAGTTTAAAAATTTTGATAAAAACACTTTTAATATGTTGTGTTGGTTTTGAATAAAAGAAAAAAAAATGATTAGCCTTATTTGTCTAGGATTAAAATATTACAAGTTTTTAAGTAATAAAAGGTGTTTAAAAAAAATTTATTAGAAAATTATATGAAATATTTAAAAATAGCATGATATACTTTAAATTAATGTAAAAAAATAATGTGAAATTTTCTGAAATATTACCATACACTTTAATATGTCATAAAAATAGAGCCATAATAAGAATCTGAAATATTTTATTATAATATTATGGATTTTAAAATAGTGTTATAAAAATATTATAAAACTTTTAAAATAATACCATACATAATCACAAATTAAATGTATGATTATTATTTTAAATGAATTGCTTAATTTTTAAATTATATTGTAAATATGCATGAAATATTAGCTATAGCTTTTACTTCATTCAATTTGAACTCTCGCATGAGGTATGTATGGTGGTTTTCTTTAAAACAAATTCTATATAAATTTTTACGATAATCGCTAAAGGCTGATCGTTATACAGTCTCTGAATAGAAAGTTTCTCCAGCAAGTAATCTAAGGATTGTAATAGGACATTCCTCTAATTTGTCCCCTTTACTCGTTCACCGAATATAGGATTATTTTTAATAAACAAATCAAATTTCTCTTTAGTAGCCTAATTTCGCGTACTTGACTTTTAACAGACCAATGATCATAGGAATTAGAATTATTTCTATTAAAGCTAAGGTTTTAGAAGATAAATCAAATAATACCTATTCAGCAGATATGCTTTAGAAATATATTTTGAAAGGTTTTCGAAATGAAAGTTTGATATCTAATCATAAAATTAATTGTTTTTACGTGTTTAATTTATATTTGAGAGACTGTATGGCGAATATAAGGGTATGTATATTAGCATTTTACCTACGATATTCCCTAAATATTTTGAATTCGTTTGTGATAAATTATATAAGTGTAGTTCATTCTCGATAAACAGCTCTACTGTTAAATTTTATTGTTTAGTGAATTAGATATTTGTGAGGAAAGTAATTTATCTATTATGTTTTTACAAATTGTGATAACACAAATAACATAAATGTATTTTATATATTATAAACTCAAATATATTTTGCAAATATGGTCAATTTTTAAATTAGATCTCATAAAAAATATGATTAAATTAAGCTATAATTCATAGAACAAAGAAAAAAAATATTTTGATTATCTTTAATCATAAAAGTCGCTTAATTACGACTATAAAACATCTTGTTCTTGTTGCAAGAAAATTTTTAACAAAAAGATTATTCAAAATTTGGTCTTTTATTCATTTGGTCATTCATAAATAAAAATTGATAACTTTAGAAATAAATTACACAATATTCTGAAAAGATTATATTTACTTCGTTATAATGTGAGAATAAATTAAAAATTAAATAAAATAAAGTTCAGTATTTCTCAAAAAACATCCTTTTTATATAACACACCTTTACTAGGATAAGACTTTTTCATTTCACAAAATAAACAACTTATATTTTCAATATATTTTCCTGATCTTAAGGTCTTCCCATTCTCTGTAGGGAAAAAAAAAAAAAAAAAAAAAAAAAAAAAATCCAGTTATTTTAAAGGAAGGGGAAAAAAAATCAAAAACGTATTTTGCAGTAAAAAAAACTATATTTGAAATGAAATACTTCGTCAGTATACTTCGAAAAACTTGAGGAGGAAAAATTAGTTACATATTGAATTTCAATGTGAATTTCTGAATTAATAAAATAAGAAGTGGAAAATTGCTGGTCGACAAAATCGGTATTGTTCTGGATTATTTTTTAATTTTTTTTCTAAGTAATAGTTCTGAAAATGCCTCACTGAAGAAGACAGATTGATGTAGAAGATGCTATGATTCCTCATATATCAGGTAGGTTTGCCTTGTTTTCTTATTTATTTACTTATTTATTTTTTAAGCTTTGTTTACTTTACTATTTAATTTAAAAACTGATGTGAGAACTCTGAAAAAGCAGAATGTTTATACTTTTCTTATCACAGACAACATGGAAGAACACTTTCTAATCCACTTTAATCTAATGATAAATACAGTAATGTTGACTGTGAAATTAATTTTGCTTATTACGGATATAGAAAAGTTTCCTAAATACTGAATTATATTATCAACATTTTATCAATCAATATAAAATATTTAAAACATGGTTGTTGATTGCGACGGTAATTTCCGAAGCTGATGACTATCCTAAATTTCGTCAAAACCTGGTAAAGCTTACAAGATTTAAAACTTATGTGCCTCATGCAGTACTTTTTAAATATAAGACGCTTTATAATAATGAAAGAATTAGTTTTTCTTTTATTTTTTTTTTTAATGCAGCCAATTTTTATTATTGTGTCATACGCATATTTTACATTGTTTTCTCGTATTTGACTGAGGAGTGAATTTCGGATGATACTGTTTTTTAATTGAGATTCCCTATCAATCTTCCTTTCGAAGCTCAAAATTCCTGAAAGCCAGAATGAACCACAATGTATATAATATGGAACGAGATGGTAGATTTTATCGATCCATAAGCCTGATTTCATCGTTTCAGCATCGTGCCATTGTTCAACCGGCAATAAAAGGATTTGTGATTATTGGCATGATGCTCGTTCTAGTAAAAATAGTCGTAGAAATAAAGAACCGAATTTCACAAAAAGAAAAAGAAACACTTAAGAGTTTATTTCTTTCCTAATTGCAGATTTAAATAATGTTCAAGACTTAAAACCACCGTAACAATTTATTTTTAAAGCATTTTGATATTTTTGACACTTACTAGTACATTTAACGAACAGTTTGCACAAATTATTATTTTCTTTCGTTATTGCGTAAAAAATATTATTTGTTAGGCATTCTTAGCACTTCGTTTCTTCTTAAATGTCAAAATACTTAGTTATAGATTATATTAATTTGAACATTATTGTCAAAGTTTTAAGATAAGATCTCAAATTTTATGAGAGCTCGATCGCAATAGTACATGGTTTATATTGATAAATAAACTTAGTCTTACCTTTTTAACAATAGGTCTTCGTTTTATTTAAATGTAGCATTTATGATTATTTATCTAGTTTTTTAACGTGTAAAAATTTCTATATAAGAAAGGTTATTCATTTCTTAATTTTTGATGTGAAGTACTTAATGGAACTGAAATAAGAAACAAAAAATTTCTCTGACACCCGCTAGCATATTACGTATTTACAAAGAAAAACACTTAGCAACCAGGTTTTAAGAAATATTCTCTTGGTTTTTAAAGCAAAGTACATAAAATTGTGCTTTTTCACTCGTTCTTTCTCACAAAGTGAGTACCAGATATTTTCCTTTTAATCGGTATATTTTTTATCGATGAACATATGATTTTATAAGATGTTATGTGTCACATTTAACAATATTTATTTCTATATTTCAGGGAAAAAGAAACACTGATATCTATTCCTGGAAAAGTTGAAATCAAAGAACGATTCCAGAAAAGTGCCAATTTCAAAAATAAAGTTACTTCAACAACCAGACATTTATCATTTTGCTTTCATGTTTCTGGTGCATTTTTGTGTCAACTGTCACCTGATAAGCAACAACATATATTGTGATTCATTTTAAATAAAACTATTGAAGAAATATAAGCCCCTACTAGAATTTTATTTCGAGACAGCAATATCGCGGCATCTAAAATGAGGATTTGTGGGAAGATGAACACGAACTTTTGTACCAGCTTACAGCTTCTGAAGAAAAATAAAATTGACTGTGCTCTGATAAAGGTTATTACTATGAAAATTTACTAATGGTTTAGCAATTTATTCAACAATTTCCTTTTATGATATATAAGAAAAGGAGTAATGCTAGATAATATATCTCACTCTTGGAATATCACTCTACTAGAATACATGCTTTTGTACTTCATTACTTTTTGCTAAAAGGAAGATCGAAAATCACGATAAGATCTTATTTCAACTTTATTCAAATATAAAACATCATGATTTCATTTTAAATTAAAATTTATCGACATCTTTATTTATTAAGAATAACATGGAATTGTACCTGCTATAATCAAAGGAAATGGATTGTGAATTGTCACTTTCACGCTGCTCTCTGATCTATTTGTTTTCACTTAATAAAAGGCCGTGCTTAATTATTTCAACCTGAAACAATTTTTGTGTGATTTTGTATTTTATAGTGTTCATTTACAAAGTTCTTATTTTTGTTAAGATTATTGCTTCTTTTTATAAACCTAAACATCTGCACTGTATGTACCTTAATTGTATGAAAAAAGAAAGAAAAGAAAAGAAAAAGAAAATAATTCCTGTAAATGCGTCTTAAATCATAATAAATTCCTCCTAAAATTATTTCAACAAATAGTATTCTTAAATTGTATTAGATGTAAAATATTGAAAACTTTGTAAGGATGTACTTTTAAGCTTGGTGTTTGTGTTTAAGGATGTGTGTGCATTTCACATCACGAGACAAATGAGCAAGAAATATTAACCTACAGAATGTGAAGAAATTCTATTCCTTCTTAAAGTTTGTAAGTTTGAATATGTCCTAGCATTAGAATTTGCGATAAAAATAACAATTAATATTGATACGGTTAATTAAACGGATATTTAAGATGAGGGAATATAATAAATGATGCTAATGTGTTTAGTTAATCTACTGAGAATTCTTTCTTATATTTGTGCATTTCAATTTATGCAGTCAAAATAACTCCATTCTCACTGATGTGGGTTTTGGGTTCTACCTTTCAACGTCTATCTGGCAGCTGATATGACGAACTTTTCGTTGCCTGAATACCTTAAAAAATATTCAAGTGTCTGTAATGGTAGGAAAATTCAATTTGAAAAATTTTTGAATAAAGAGATATTGATTTGAAATTCACCTGCTTAATAGATTTTTTATGTTTGATTGAAGAAATCATATAGATTCGAAGTTCACGTGCTTAATGTTGATTTATAATATTTGATTAAAAAAAAAATATATTGTTGATTTTAAGCTCACAGACATAATATTCATTTATAATGTTTGATGTACGAAATTCTGTACATTTGAATATTCTTGTATTAGCTTTTTTTTTTTTTACATGATATCATATAATTTAATATTTTTGTATGAATACGGTGTGCTTATAAAATGTTCACGCAAGATTTTAAATGCTGTGCATGTCTTCTAATTTCAGTTGATTGTGAACTATTTCTGGATTATTTCTTTTAAGTCACTTGCTCAATTATCAATCGAAGGTCAATATATAGTACATTTCTATATAATAATATAATATATCTGTACCCCGGAGGTAAAAGACACTATGTCCAAAAATGTAATTTTTCAGGAAAGCCACTTCTTTATTATTTTTTTTTTCAACTTTATTTTTCCAACTTTGTAAGTTTCTTCGCAGCTAGCAGTAATCCCTTTATGATACTTTAACACAGTATTAATAACATAATGTGCAAAATGGAACTATTGTTTTTAATAATACATTTTGTCGCTGATTCTTTTACTTCCGGTATACAGATATAGCATACTTATAAAACTTATGGGATGATATTGATGTTATTCCGGTCACTTAAAAAAAGAAGATTTTAAATAAATTACGAAAAAAAGGGTTGAACCAATCTTGTAATATTTGTAACGTTTTTTATGTTTTTTCTTATGTAGTTTGTGTAATATTATGTGATACATTAGATATGATTGATTTTATATATTATTTTTTTTTTATACATATACTTGTCACATATTATGTGATTTATATGTTTTACTTAACTTATACAGTCGTTAACAAAAGTATCCGAACACTAGAAAAAATTCCTATATAAAAAAAGTAGAGTTAATGCTGTTTTGTTAAATAAATCCTTGCCGAATCATGTTCAGAACATGATTCGACAAGGATTTATTTAACAAAACAGCATTAACGCTACTTTTTTTATATAGGAATTTTTGCTAGTGTTCGGATAATTTTTTTACCAACTGTACATGTGTAAATTAAAAAAAAAAAAAAAAATACTTTTTTTTTTCTTCTTTTATAATTTTATTAAAAACCACTATTATATTTTTTCTTCATTGGTTACAACTGCTTTATTTCTGTATATTTACATTGCTGTGTACAGAAAAGTATCCTTTAAAGTTAAAACTACCTTTTGAGAAAATAGGGGAAAAAATGTTTGTTGTTTTATCAAGTGCAAAAAAATCTAAAAAAGTCTACATTTATGATCTAATACATAAAAGCTTTTTATGGAATATTTTTTATTTTAACATACAAATTTAGACCATACAGAAAAATGAATTAGACTCTGACTGAAAATCTTTTTGTTTGCAACAAAAAAATTCGCTTCTCCACCCTACCCTAACTAATAATTAGACTGAAACTCTTTCCTTATACATTCATGCATGCACCATCAAACATATCAAAGCCACATATAGCTCGATTTTTGAATATACATATATATATATATATATATATGATCCGAATAATTGTTTTAATACTGAAATTAAATCATCTTTAAATTTCAAATTATTGCACTGATAATATATATATATTATGAATACCTTTTCGCATGTTTTTCATTTGTTATGTTTCATTTGGTGTAAATTGGGCATTGTGTACTGTAAATCCTTGACAAATGCATACATTGCAACAGAAATTTACACCGTTTGCATATAACATATAATCAGGGCCACTGAAGACGTATTGTCTGTTATATGTTTTTATTTTATAGGATTTTCAATAATTTTTCTTCTTTTTCAAATTGTTCCTGATTTCCATGTGATATCATTTCTTCTTGTGGAATGTCTGAAAGGTTATTCATAATATTTTCATTCTTAATTATTACACTGTTGCGCGAATTTTTTGGAATGTTTCACATCATTTATTATTTGCAATAATTTGCATATTTTATTATCTTTCTTATACCCTTATTTCTCTATTACTTAATTTATTTACTAACTATATATATATATATATGAAATGAACTTCTTTCTGCACGCAGCTATTCATTTATTTTATAATTATAAACAACATAAATTAATTAAACTTTATTCTTATAAGTATTATAATTCTTATTATAAATAAAAAGTATTCTTATGATTTTTATTATAAAGAAAAAGTGTAAAGGATATATTTTAAATAATTATTTATCAATTTTGATAATGTACACTGATGAGTTGAGATAATAAAGACCGGTTTTAATAATAAAGAAGAAAAAAAAAAGAATTTTGTTAATTTAAAATAGTCCAAATCTTTTATGCATAGATGCTTATTTTTCCGCTTTATTAATACCATTTTTTTATTTTTAAACTAACGTATTCAATGTAAACTGTTACAAAAATTTACAAAGTTTTCTATTTAGAATTACTTGTAGGGAAAATGCGGAGTAATTGGCACCTATGTTTTTATAAAATATTAAACTTTAATGAAAGAAAACCATACCTTACAATTTCAGTATATAATAATCATAATTTTGTGCAATAAATGATTTGGATGAATTTTTCGAAGTTGTATAAATGAAAAGTAAAATTATTTGAAAAATTGCAGCAATTTAAGACAAATTTGAAGTAATTATGAAATATACCGTTAAAATTAACAAAAACACTTCCATCAAAAATGATTTAAAAAAAAATAATAATAATACTCAATGGTATGCTTGAAAGTAGATTATGTTGTTTTTCTAAATTTTTAGAAAAATAAAAACAAACAAACAAAAAAATAATAATAATTTTCTATACAAAATATAATAATAATAATTACTAAAAAAAAAGAAAGAAAGAAAGAAACAAGCATTACATAAGAATTTATTTAAAGAGATGAGATATATTGTTGCATAGAAAACATAGTACATTAAAAAACATGATATGTATCAAAATAAAAGATTAAAATGCACATTGGTATTTTGAAATATCAATTTGAATTCTACTATATTATAATATGCAATGCATTTTAATTAGAAATATGTTTAAAACGTTTATTTCAACGGGATGTTAAACTTTTTTTTTTTTTTTTTTGCTAAGGTATTTTTCTTGAATTTATTACTTACCAGCGCAAAAAGGAAAGAAAAATTTCTAAAAGAATTACAGGAAAGTTAAAGTATGAGAATCTGAAAGTTTCTGCAAGATCTTATTTGCTTTAATAAAAAAGAAATAAGATCACAGAGGAGAAATGCTTGGGGGTAAAACATATTTAGAAATATATTTGTCTCTCTTATCGTTTAAACTTGAAAACCTAATATTTATCTTTCTCATTACTCATGCTTGGCTGGAATTGTTTATCTTTTTTTTTTTTTTTTTTAAAGCATATTATTAGTTAGTAAAGTAAGTAAACTGTGCATTAAATAATCCATGAAAATTATTAAATTAATGTAGGTACAAATTCTTTCAACTGTTGAATAATAAATCACATTTTACACAATACACAATTCAAAAAATAAGTATTTTTACATAAAAAGTATTTCTTGGGGAAAATATATTGTAAAATCACAAATCAGATCTTTTTCATAATCACTTATCTGGAAAATCTGAAGTAATTAGATTTTTAAATAATGACACTAACATATTTTGAAATGTAATTGAATTTAAAATACTTATAACATGTAAGATAAAAATTATTTCTTGGGGAAACTCTATTGTAAAATCACAAAACAGATCTTTTTCATAATCACTTATCTGGAAAATCTGAAGTAATTAGATTTTTTATACAATGACATAAACATATTTTGAAATGTAATTGAATTTAAAATACTTTAAACATATAAGCTAAGTATTTGTCTGTCTTTTCACACTTGGATTCTTAGAATATATTTTTTTATTCATATTATTTAATACGTATTACACTACATCTGTGCATAACAACAACCATAAAAATTATAAAATACACTGGAAAAAAAATGTCTATCACAAACATCTAGAAACTAAATTGTGGCTCATAGTAAAAATAGTTACCTGTCATCCTTATAAATACTAAATTCTCTTTGCTAGTGAGTTCTAAAAACCCTTATTAGAATTTTAGAGCGTTTTCCTATATTATCTTGATCAATCTCATTTAAAAATCTTTGAAAATAAATGTAAACACCAAGGGCGAGTTTTAGTAACTATAATTTTATTTTATGACCCAATTCTAGGAAATCAAACGAGAATTTCTTGCAATGCAAAGGATTCATAATATTCATAATATTGTTTCACCATTTAGAAAAGTATAAACTAAAAATTCTCGATCATTTAGTCTATCCAGGTTATTTATTTACCTTATATGCATAACTCATAAATCTATATTTCTAGTTTAAGGATTCAGAAAATCAGTACCTATTCGTTGTAGATGAAGGCGAAAATGCATTTTTGCCTCAGTGTAAATATGAATGCATAAATATCATATTAGAATACCGAATAATAAATCAAACTTTCTTCAATACAGAACCAAAAATGTGATTTTAAATGGAAACTATTTATTATGCAAAGATCATTTGTATAAACATAAAAAGAATGAAAAAAGATCTTTTCATGATCAATTTCATGACCTTTTCATGACCTTTTCATGTCCGGAAAAACCTGGAGTGATTGGATCGTATACAGTGATACATCCATTTACAAGGTGGTGACAGGCCACATATTTCCCCTGATTCTTCCACCAGTATTTCTCTTTAGGAATTTTCATTAATAAGTTTGCAAGATTAATTAGGTAAAAAATTAGCATATACACTGACAAAAAATTCTGTAACTGATATTTAGAATCTAAATTGTGGCTCTAGAAAAAAATAGTTTCATGCCATCCTTATAAATTCTAGTCCCCTTTGAAAGCGAGTTCTAGAAACTCCTATTAGAATTCTAGAGAGTATGTCTATATTATGGAGGTCAAACCTATATTTGAAAATATCTCCAAATAAAGGCGAACACAAAAGGCGGGTATCAGCAACTATAATCTTGGTTTATGACCCAATTCTAGATAATCAAGCGAGAATTTCTCGCCATACAAAAGATTCAGAATATTCAGAATATTGTTTCACCGTCTAGAAATGTGTAGACTAAAAATTCTCGATCATTTCGTTTATTCAGTTTATTGGCGTGCCTTATGCGCATAGCTCGGAAATCTATATTTCTAGTTAAGGGATTTAGAAAATGGCCTCTTATTCATTCTAGATGAAAGCGGTATATTTTTTTTTCTCAGTATAAACATACTGATGGAAGAATCAAGGAAAAAAGTTGGGTCTTTAGCCACCTGTTTGAAAGTAGTTTCAGACTGCATACAAGCAAGTCTTTAAATTCGTTTTGGTTGTTCGATATAAACTGTATCTTAGTTTAAAGACTAAATTTAAAGCTAAAGAAACTGGTGTCATTTATCTAAAAAACATTCTACATTAAACAAACATAATATCTTTAAATGTTTTTTTACTACATTCTTAAAAATGTACTCTGACACAAATGTGCAACTTTTTTCAATGTTATGTTGTGTTGTAGATATTATATTGTACATAAAGTAATTTTTTAAATAGAATCACATCATACATATCATGCAATAATACATGAATATTTTTACTTGAATATAAAATATTATGGTTAATCCTCTTTATATATATATATATATATATATATACTCGTGATCGCTATAAGTTAAGGCTGTGTTTTGTATCATATTATTTAAATATAAAAAGTTCAATTTATGCTAGTATTTAGATATTGTAATTAAATAATTAGTTTTCATGTTTAGCATAAAAGCTAATACTTTCATTGATAACTTTTAGCAGTATCATTTTTAGCACTTTATTTAGCAGTATCGTTTAGGACAAATGTGTTGTTAGCAGTCAATTGTTTATTTTTTATCCATTATATTACTGTTATTGACAGCTGAATATTTTATCTTTTTAGAAACAGGAAAGTTTTTATTTCTTTACATTTTTAATTTCTTATAATTTTAAATAATAATAGAGCCTATAACTTTTTAAAATCTTCATTTGGCATAACAATGTGATTTATTATTGGCAGAATTAAAATAGTATTACATTTATTAATGACAAAGACAGCATGATTCATACATAGAGTTTGTCCAGAGCTCAGCCTGAGGGTGAAAGTACGTGAAATGAAACAATTTTCGCAGTAGTTCTTGCGAAACATTTACGGCTTCACTTCGTAAATGTCATGATAAAGTTGATTGATACGTCAATGGAATAGGCTAGAAAAAAGATATCGGTGTTTAAAATTGTAATTTCATGTCACCATTATAATAAATCCTTACATTGAATTATAAAAATTACTTCTTTTTAATATTAGACTTTTAAAACGATCGTTTATCCAATGATTTGTTCAAAATATACACGGAAGGCTTCATTTTAATAAATTCCTTTCTTCTTAATATAAAATTTAGTAATTAACTCTTAAAAATAAAAATAAGCTTTTTTTTATTGGCAGCTTTTAAATATGTACATGGGTGGTTAAAAATATCTATAATATTTAAATTAGTTTCATGTTGAATCCACTTTAAAAATAAGGCTTCAATTTTATGTGCATTTATTTTCAACACATCCAATATAAAAAAAAACAACTATTTTCTTAATAAATGACTTAATGGTCATTAATCTGGAAATATAATTAAACTTAAACTTAAAATGCTGTAAAACTTGTTATCGTCATTTAATGTTTGGTCAAGAAAAAATGTATATAGAAACAAATCAGCATTAGATTCTGTATGTAGATCCGATAACAGAAGGTACAACTAATTTTCCGTGGGTGATTTGCATTATAAGTGATTTACCTAAAATGACATTTTCTCGGCGAATGATAGCAGCATAAAACTCTATTCTTTATAAATATTATTAATAAGGAATATATTCTGAGGCACTATTTCTTTTAAATGCTAAAGATTACTTTTTAATTATATAATTAATTTACTAGCTAGAAAAATCATTCTCCCCCTTTATAACAAGGAACTTAGTAAACTGCATCACCTGAATTATATACATAATAATTTTTAATTGGATAATATTTATTTATTACCGTTGCAAAAGAAAATTTTATGGGAAATAATTCAGAAACTAAATATATTACGTATCTAAAGATGACTTTCTTCTAGTTACATTCTCGATATCTTATAATTTCGCGTAAAAAATTCTTTTCAGCAAATGAATAAAATCGCTATATTGCCACTGCAATGTATTACATAGCTCAATTTTTTGATGAATTTGTATTAGTATATTTCTATTACTTGTGTGAGTATTCTTGAACTTAATGACTATAAAATTTATCTTAGGTCATTGAACCTATCATTCAAAAATTAAAAAATAATAAACATTTAATTGCTTGTTAAAATCTTCTCCTGCAAAATCATCTTATATTTAGTAAAAAGTTAATATTTCTTTTCGAAATTTTCATCTTCAACCTATTCGATGATATTTGTTTAAAATATTTCAAAGATAAATATTCTTATAAAAACTTATTTTCGAAAGAAGTCACTTTTCTATTTTAGAATCCTGCTATCCAATGTCGAATGGCGTGGAAGTTTTGAATAAATCTTTGCTTTAGAGAAGAAAAACAAAAACATACTTGTTTTATATTTTATCGTGTGTATTTTTAAAATCTCTGTGTTTCGCTTTCTTTGTTTTTACATATTTGAGGAATACATTTTCAGCTACAATGTTCGACAACGACATTTAATTCCAGAGATTATGGAAAAAATTCAGCAAAAGGTCCGTAGTTATTACATTTGTTTTCACTTTTTATAGAAAATTTCATATAAAATAATTCCTCTGAAGTTTTTTTTTTTTAACCCATGTGGTTATCAGAAGAATTCGACAGATAGTTCAAATTTAAAACCAAAAAAAGCTTATTGTTTTCCTAATAATTAAATGGTCGTTTGCTTGTTTATGGTAAAGACATTCTACTGATTTTACATAAATCATGTTGTAAATAATGCTGTTATTTTTTGTATATTAACCCGTTAGCGCCCAGTGTCCTCATTTGAGGACAGCTGATAAAATGACACGTATATTTTTTGTGGTTTCTTGAAATGATTTCTGCTTTTCGGTAACAGTTTATAGCGTTACTCTAAATGATCCCTGAAAGTTTTATGTGCCTACTATTACTTATTTTTTCATAATTTGGATAGTCATTTTATGATTTTTCATTCGTCGCACATATATTTGCTTTTTCCGCAGGTATACTAACTTAAATCAAATTGCATAATAATATATATTATAATACTTTACTTTCGAGATCTTTGTCAACATATAATAGGAAATTAATCTGTTATCTCAAAGTTTTTCTATCTCGAAGTTTTCTCGCTAGAACACTAAACGTCAATAAATGAGGATAGGCTTTAAATTTAAAACTACCAGAAGAATTGTTTAAGTTGTTATATTTTACTGTCAGTTGTCTATATTAATTTGGAAGTGAAATAATCAGTTAATAGTATTTTGCAAAATTAATTCGGGCGTTAGTTAATTCGGGGTTAATTCCATTTTCTTTAAATAATCATAGATTTTTTAAATTAATCATGTATTGATATGCGTCATTTTAAAATCCTGATTTTTTAGGGGGAAAAAAAGATTTATGAGATATAAATTATTGTTAATAATTTTACTTCTCTTAAAAGTAAAAACAAAGGGTGTCCCGACTTTTGATATTTTATAAAATAATTTCACACAGTCGCAACTTGAATACTTAATTAATAAAAATTCACAGTAATTCACAAACTAGACAACAGTTCAGCAACACACATTCAATATTAAGAATCTTTTCCATTTTACCCCTTTTTTTTTCGTCCACTGTTACCAAAACTTATACTGACATTTACGAAGAAATTTTTTTTTCCTATTACCATTTAGGACAAATGTGTTTGAATGTCATTTATGCTACCTATTAAATAACATTGTCATGCAATATTTAAGCAAATTAGTATTTCTAGTTATATTTCATTTTCAATAGATAATTTAGTTCTATCAATGAAAAAATATTGTCTATATATGTATTATTGGAATAAAAGCGTTGATTAACAATATGTATATTGTAAAATACCGTTGACTTTGTATGAACCGAAACGGAAGTACATATCCACCGTTCAATAATGTTCAACTAATATAATACGATTGGAATCATCTTCGGGGTATATGATTTGAACATATAAAACATTGAATTACAAACGAAACCAAACGTCATTGTTTCTGTTATTATACTGATAGTCAAATATTATCCCGGAAGGTATATTTCTCCGCTGCGTCATACAACCTGTCATCGCGCGCTGTCATTGCTCACTTGTGATATAAATATCACAGCCGAGCAATAGTTGAAAGTATTCAAATCTCATTGATATACCACCAATATATCCTCTTTGGAATACTTAAAATATTTTCTAACTGTAAGATGAAAATTAATAAATCAGTTGTAAACAAATGGTATTTATACTAGTTTTTTACATCGTTACAACACGAAATAATTCTATATAAAATAGTGCATGCATTCAGGTATATGACATTCAATAATTTAATGTTTTATCTTAAAGATTCACTGAAATTTGTTCAGTGACACTTTCTGTATTGGCGGCCATGGATTGAGCATGTGTTGAATAGTGTCCACTTTTTCTGTATGCTATTGTGATGTGATGTTACATTTCCCTGAAAACAATATAATTTTGTTAGGAAATTCAACATATCCTTTCTTTGTTAAAATTTTAAATTAAAATCTAGTTGAAGCAAGGCGCCTCTTTCTTTTTTCTTTGCACAATAAATGTTTGTGACCTCGGATTTAGCAAGCCTGGCTGTTCATGAAGTGGCGAAAATGAAATGTATCGGTGTGTAAACGAATCTCTTACTTTTCTCCGCCTTTTATTCCAAATATTGAAGTTTGCCAAACTTTTTAAATGTACATTTTGTTTTAAAATTATAATAGAGAACTATATTCCTAAATTTTACGCATGAAAATTTATAACGTTTTGAGTGTGCACAGGTAATTTTATACCTAAACCATTTCACCCCATTCATTACTAGATTTTTTGATAAAATTTTTAACTTAGACTATTACTCTTCTAATTTAGCCTGGCTATTGTGTATATAATTTTCGACATTTCATCTATATTTTCTACACTTTCTTTATACTGATGGCTTTCTGCAAAACTAGTTCATACTGAGAGTGTATAAAACAGTAATATTACCAAGGAAAAACTTACAAATGGAGAGATTATAATTGTGCAACTGAGATAATCACATGACCATTAATAAAATCATATAACCATAATAATCATATAACCAGATAAACAGATAAACATATAACCATAATAATCATTAAACCACTTTCAGATGGAACCATAGCAATAACCAATAACCCCTTAATATACTATTAAAAATTTTCTGCTACGTTGTACCAAATTTCAATACTAGTGTATCTGCAACCAAACTATAATGAAATATTTTACTATTATTTGACGTCTTATGTAAGCCGAGGCACTAAATAAAGGTAAAGGAAATTGCTGTAGTTTTTTATCATAAAAGATTTTGGCTAAACTATCAAAACACTTTTATTGCTGTGTTGTACTGAAAAAAGCCATTCAAAGAATTTTCAAAGGTATTTATTGAAACTCTAATAACGAAAGATGATAAAAGCAATATTACCGTTTACAAAATTGTAAAATATCTACTCATTAGTACAAAACAATGTCTAACTTACGTTGTTTATATGAACTATTGTCTATTGGTGCTAAAATGCATGACAGCTACTTTAAGAAAATATGTTAACATAAAAAACTTTTCAAACATATTTGCGTAAACATTTCTTCGCCCAAAAAAAGCAAATTGATTCACACTGGTCACAAGTTATCGACAGGTTCAAAGAATACGCTATTGACTAAAAATAACATATTTACAGTCGGCAGCGAAATTATGGAAGCACACATCCATATTTTTCATATATATATATATATATATGTGTTTTTTTTTTTAGTTTGATCTCTAATTTTTATTATCAACTTACTTTTTTATAAACAGCAAAAAACTAAGGTCATAAATCGACAATTATTTACTTAACAAAACAGTATTAGGTGCACATTTTTTAAATACGAATTATTACTATCGCCTCAATAATTTTGCTGCCGTATTTTTGACTGTATTTATGAAATTCTTAGAATTAGAAATAATCGACGATTTAAAAAACATCAGAATATTACAAAAACATGTACAATATAGCGAATTATATGAAGAAAAACTGTAAAATGTGAATTTATAGATTAAAGTTTTCAGGAATTTATTTCAGACATAGTTATGAAACACAACAATTTATCTCCTATATGTAAGCCAAATGTTAATTTGCATTAATTAAACCCTTAGTTTTGTAGATGGAAACTTTACTTTGCCCAATTCTTTCACTTTATAAATTTTTCTATTAGATACGTAGGGTTGGACGGTAAAGCGCTTAGCTCATAATTGGAAGAGTGTGGGTTCAGTACTCGAGCCGGCCCAAAACCGTCGTGTACACTTATGGTGGGCTGGTACATGTAAACTCCCTCATGGTCGCAAGTATAATTTGGATATTCCATGTTCATATCCAAATTATACCTCTGAGAGTCACCAAAGCAAGGGCCCTCCGTGGAAGATCAAAACTCTTATGGCATGTCTCCAGACTATCCTTAGTGGTTCGTCCCTGAACATCGCTAATTACCCATTGCGCCGTACTAGTGAGACGTTAAATCCAATCAACCTATTAGATATGTTGTTTATCGCTTTTATGTTCTATGCATCTCTATAATTTTATTAACATACTTCCAATTTTGCCACTCATTGCATTCGCAAACAATGTCGTGGTATACGTATTTTTCCTATGCAGCTTGAGTTTGACAATGTTCTTTAAAATCACTTTAAATGGGTACAGTCGGTAACAAAAGTGTCCGAACACTAGCAAAAATTCCTATATAAAATGTACACTTCATACGGTTTTGTTAAATAAATCCTTATCAAATCATGCTCTTACACTGACTAAGAACAGGATTCGACAAGGATTTATTTAACAAAACCTTATGAAATGTACTTTTTTTACATAGGAATTTTTGCTAGTGTTCGGACACTTTTGTTACCGACTGTAGTTTAAAATATACCTCTATTGTTGAATTAAATATTGTTTAATTAACAAGCAATTAAAATTAAAAAAAAAAATAAATAACAGTTTTTTAAAGGAAAACTGACATTTACCTTTGAAATGAGAACAACTGAAATAGTTTCTCAAAAAAGCTGATTTGTTTTATCAGATTTTAAACAAAATATCACTATGCAAATTTCTGGAGCATGAGTTAAAAAATTAAAGTTTAGAATAAAAATAACTTTAGAAAGCTCACTGATAACATAAAGAATGGGCATTTTTATCACAATTTTAAATAAAATGGTACAATTTTGACGTTTGCTCACACACTTTTAACTAAACGACTAGCTAAAATTTTATAAATTTTTAAGAAGGCAACACATACGAAATAGTTCTAAATTAGTTATTTGAATGACTACATTTTAAATTTTATGGCTTGAATAAATATAAAATAATACTTATGAGCATTTTTTTAAATCATTGGTTAATAAATAAATATATATATAAATATATAAATTAGCAATGCTTTTTAATTAAACACTATTTATCTAATAGTGAAATTCTTAAGTTTGTACTTTTAATTCAAATTTAAAATTTTCAAAAAGTAAATATGATTACTTAAAATAAATTATAATATTTTTATACCGTTTTATATAGGTAGGTCTGATAATTTTAAGGTGATTGAAATCTGTCTGTAAATTTTGGAATTTCCTAACTATATTTTACATACTCATTGAAGTCATTATGTATGATGTAATTTTAATAAAAACATCGAACATGCTCTCTAAGAAAATTCATTCCTAAATTACAGTACATTTACTGGCAACAGTGGGCTTACTGTATGTACCGTAAATTATTTTTTTTAAGTATGTAAGGCTTCGGCGTCCGAGCGGCGCATTGACATAAACGTGTGGTACATGTACGTATATTTGTCAAGAAAGCGTTTATTTACGATATAAATGCTGTTTATGACCAATGCGAATTTTTACCATGTTTTTATTAACTCGCTTTCTTTCTTTCTTTTCTTTTCTTTCTTTCTTTTTTTTTTTTTTTTTTTTTTTTTTTTTTTGTTTCTGCAGTACAAATCTTGCAACCAATTTTTAATTAACTTCTCGACTAGCTAGACATTCGAAACTTTCAGAATAACTCAGAACACGATGACAACGCAATACTTCGAAGCCCTATTTTCGAATTTTTGATTAATTTTCTTTTAATTAATTAAAATATGAAAATAATAACCATCTAATAGCTTTAAAATTAGCCATTCAAATATTAGCTATAATTTAATAGTTGCCAAAAAAAAAAAAAAAAAAAAAAAAAAAAAAAAAATTACGAGTTCATTTTCTTTTGACATAAAAATAAATACATTTAATTAAACGTGAACATTAAAAAATTACAAAAAGTTAAATTAGGCAATTAAGTTTTATTTGTAATTTAATTGTTGCCAAAAAAAAAAAATTACGAGTTCATTTTTTTCGACAGGAAAATAAATACATTTACTTAAACGAGAACAATAAAAAATTGTAAAAAATTAAATTATGCATCTCACAAAAATTGACGTCAATATCACTTTAAAAATTTTATACAGATTGATAAAGTGCTAATATATTTCTATAGCTACAGTTGGCAGCAAAAGTATCCGAGAACAAGCCAGTAATTCCGATATCAAAAGAGTACACTTAATAATGTTTTGTTACATAAATTCTTGTCGAATCATGTTCTTAGACTGACTAAGAACATGACTCGACAATGATTTATTTAACAAAACATTATTAAGTGAACTTTTTTAGACAGGAATTATTGCTAGTGCTCGGATACTTTTGCTGCCGACTGTATGATTCAACAGAAAATTTAAAAACACGGTACATAAAGAGTTTTTTTTATCTTATAATTATTAAACTACTACAGTGATTTTACAGCTATTATTAAATTTACACCGCTTTCTTCTCTCATTCTTTTGAAAGCAATTTCTTTAATCTAGAGGGAAATTAAATTAAAAAACTGAAAGAAAATTGAAAAACAAAAGAATATTTAGACTATATCTAGAACATGAGCAATGTGTTTCTATTCAAATTGTCACTTTTAAATGTTCATCATTGCTATTATTATTATTATTATTATTATTATTATTATTATTATTATTATTATTATCAATGTTTCAAATTAATAAGAAATATACTTCATTTAGATGTACTAAAATCGAATGCTTTTTTCATTTTTCTATAAAAATGAAGGAATTTTCAGAACAAGTGTCGAAGTTAAAGCAGACAAGAGCACTTGCAGGGCAGTAGACAATAGTTGAAGATGTGCACTATTTATGAGAAACCGCGAACATTATTCCATTCATACTTATTTCAAAAGTATTAGCTATAAATTTCGTGCATTTCGATCGACAGTTTACTTCGTAGATCATTGAAAAATTTTCGTAAAACTGAGATTTTTTTTTAATTGCAATTTAAGAAATTCCTTCTTTCTTTCTTTCTTTCTTTTTTTTTTTTTTTTTTAAATATTATGGTGTTTAAAACATATTTTTGAAATGTTTATTTGTTAAAGTACCAATTTAACAACTCTAAGCTTTTAATAATCTCAGTTAGTTACAGAAAATTTCAACACATGATTTTCTTTACTAGCTCGTACAGATTTTTATTGGGATATATTTTGTTTTCATTTAACTTTTCCAAACGAAAAAATATGAGATACCAAAATAATAATAATATATATAATAATAATGTTTTTCTCAAAATTTTCAATACTTTTAACAGTGTAAAAGACTAAATATTAAACTTTAAAATTTTCCATGATTTTGAAAATATTTCAACTATAAAATAAAATACTTATTAAAAACACAGCATATTCGCGATCTAAGTCAATTTTCTAGTTATGAATCCCAAATTATGTAACGCCACATCTTGCCCGACTGACTTTACCTCCGTCATTTGTATCGGCTCTATTTTGGACCATCTTTGCCAAATAACAGATGTCTAACGAGCAAAAATCTAACCCAAAATCTAACGAGCCTTTTAGGTAGAAATCCACACATTGGACTGATTAATATTTTTAAAGACTCAGGCTTTTGCAATGAAATCTAACATTTATTTTGTGTTATATTTTATTCATTCTTATTTTACCCTTTTTTTTTTTTTTTTTTTTTTCCTAAAGTGACTATTTTTTATTGACAATCTGAATGGGAACCCCTATCAAGAAGCTTTTTCTTATTTTAAGTTTTTTAGATGTTTTAACAAATAGTGGTTGGCGCAAAATGTTCTTCTTTGGAACTCATGTCAAAAAATGCCAATAACCAACCAACCAACCAAAATTATGTAGGAGTATTGCATAAAAGCAGTCTGATAGTGAAATTTGCCCTCATGTTTGTTTGGGCATTTCGATCTGTAATTATCATCGACTATACAAATGGTAATAATACGTGACAATACGTGGAACGATTTTTTAAGCAGCAAGTTTATAAACGATTCTTTCCCTTAAATATCTCGAAATTAAAATTTTGTAAAATTATAACAAATATAAAAATTTCAATATATATACATATATATATTTTCGCCGCATGCACTTTCAATATAAATAAGCAAAAAAGAAAACAAGAGGCAGTCATTTTGATTTTAAGTATAATACAAGTGCTGATAAACTGAAAGCCATTTTAGCAGAAATACGAACAAATTTAGCATCGATGCTCAAATGAATTTATGAATGAGAAAACAAGCTGAAAATAAATTTTATTTTCAGTAACACAAATGGTTTTCAAGAATGATTCATAAACCTTGAAAATTATTTGAACATTTCCTAAGGGTTCTTTAGAATTATACCATTTCATTGCAACTGCCTTAGGTGATGAAATGTTTTCATGATGCAATAAATGCAAAACTTCTGTTTTGTAATGAATCAGATTTATATTTGATTAATGCTTTACGCTACGTAGTAAAAAAAAAAAAAAAAAATAGTAGGAAAAAGTTTCATTCTAATATAAAAATAATGCTCATTTGGAAAATAACGATATTAATGAGAGTCGATAATTAATTAAAGTATCGGTATAATTTTTATTTACTCGTTTGTTTATTTTTGTTTATTTTACAAGGAATATGATTTTGCAAGATTCTGTATTTTATTAGAAATTGTTTCAGTATTTAATTAAAATTTTTAATTAGAAACCGATAGTAATATTTTAATAGAAATTTTAATCAATATGTTATTGATAAACATTTTTTCTTTTCCTAGTAAATTCGAATCTTCAACGCTAAAAGTTTATGCAAAACCAGTTTTTTTTTTTTTTTTTTTTTTGCACAATCTTTTTAATCTTATTAAGTTTTCAGTTCTGTTTCTAATACATTACAACTGTTTTTATGGAATTTAGAATCACACTAGATAATATGAAAAATATTTAAATGTTTTTTTTTTAATAAACAAAATAATAAATCTTTCAAATTTCTGTCTTTACTTGTTTCAGTCGATCTTACAGAAAATAACTAAAATAAATAAACGTATTTATATACATAAGAATACTAAAAAATCACTTACTTATTGTCAATTTTAAGACAGTAACCTTAGAAGACTTTTTTAACCGTAGTATTTTCACCATAATAATAATAAAATAATTTGAGTTTTTTTTTTTTCTTAAGAATGAAAATACACCTCAACTCAACAAAATTCGGTGTACTTTTTTTTATGCAAGAGTTAAGTTAACATAATAATATTTTTAGGGTAGCAAAATTATTTGGCATATTCCCTATTACAATGTAGCGAAGTAAGAGTGATGCGAATAAACTCTTTGATCACAATTTGGTCAGAATTGTGTTACAAATTGCGATACAATACTGACTAAATGGAAACTTAGTTACAATAATGCATTTTCATGTGTTATATATATATATATATATATATATATATATATTATTTCGTAACATTGTTAGTATCCCCTTTTTTTTCCCGCTACTTTTTTGTAGCGTAATTTTCTACAATAAGTATTTTTAATTAAACAAGAAAAATATTATTTTAAAAATAAAGCGCTGTGAGGAAAAAACGGGTACTCAGAGATTTAAAAAAAAATTAAACTAAGATGATTCAATAATTTACTAATAACTCAAAATCTTAAATAAATCCAATAGATTTTGTTATATATTCCAATGATATTTTCATTTGAAGTTATTACTACCCCTAGTGTAACTTTTATGTTTTGGTTTAAGTATTGAAGCAATAATGTCTTTGATATTATGATTTAAGAAATCGATATTAATTTTGCACGTTATGAAAGAGTATCTCAAACACATAAAATGATTACTTCTCGGATTCTATAGTTCCGATCAAAGTCTAACAAAATAGTTTTAATTTTTTTATTATGAGCTTACAAATGTTTCTCCGACATATTGTAATAAACCAAATTTGTGATTTTTGACTGCAAAATTTGTCTACATATATATATATATATATATATATATATATATATATATATATATATATATATATATATTACAAAGCCGTGAATAAAAGTTGTATTTAGTGTAAAAAACATATGATGTTGTTAAAAATAAATACGTAGAAATGTATTTGAATGTATACATGTAAGAATTAAATGCATTTATTACGCATCAATGCATGACATCTAGTCAGAATGCATTTATTATACATTTAAGATTCTCGTAAGTCATTTAATTTATTTGACAAGTAATTATGACACAACACAATGTAATTATGATGAAATTGACGTAAATTTCTCATAGAGTAAAATGGCTATTAGAAATTATAGGGGTATATATTCAAAAACTTTTCAGACATGCTTTGGCTTTTCTTTTTTTTTTTTTTTTTTTTCTTAAAATTTTTTTAACAGGTATTCATTGTCATAATACAATTTAAAAGAGAAATCCTAGTAAATAATTTGTTTTTTCTTCTTTTGCAAAGGTTGATACATAGCATTGACTAAAACATAGATTAAAGTTGGTGAAATACATTTAAATATTAAATAAGAAAAGAATTTGGAATTTTTTACTACGGCCATTGCGCAGTATCCAGGCAGTCTAATTTTTCTTCAGAGTGATTTTATATGAAAAATTTTCATATGAATCTTTCAAGTTAAGTATTAAAAAAAATTCCCAATTAAAATTTTAATTTTGCATAGTTTCTCACCTTACCTTTGAGACAAGATTTTTTTTTTTTTTTTTTTTTTAATCCTAATAAGTTATTGCAACGCATGAAAATATTCTTTTATGCTCTACTAAATGATTTCACTACATATATATATATATTTTAATAGAACAAAAATGATTTGCATTTTTATCGTGAAACCATACGTTTCAACATTCGATACGAAATATAAGTCAATTCTGCATCTGAAGATTTGTGCACGATAGCATATTATCAAGTAATGTTTTTTTTTCTTGTACATCAAAAATGGCTCGTACTAGAAAATGATTTTTTTTTTTCAGTTATTGACACAAAATCCATTATAATTACTCCGACTTTTTTTCATAAATTTTCAACCATTATACCAAAATCTAGACACTGATTCAAAACACATCTAAAGTCCTCCATGTTTTAAAAGTCCCTCCCTAGTCAACTTCAAAAGTAATTCTCGTCAAGTGTTCTGGAGTTAGAACGGATTTGAGAAAGTCAGCACTTTTCCATATTACCGGTTCTTAAAAGATAATGGCTATTTCTTGGTTGGTAAAAAAAATCCTTTCCAAGGAAAACATCTTGAAACGATTGGCCAATCAAGTTTTTTTCTTAGCCCTTTCTTTCTTTTTGTTATCCGATTGCTTATTCATATCCAAAAACGTCTCTTTCCCAACCCTTTTTAGGGTAAAAGGATTAGCTATAGTACGAATCCTGACTGCAAACTGTGTAGCAAGCGAGGTAAAGAAGATATCTGAAGAAAGGCCGATGATGTTAGAGTAAGGTTCTTATGTCCGACATATTGTTTCCGATACCAGATTCTGTTATACAAGGGAGAAAGTCCAATGCAAATATTACCTTTCTTCACGCCTGCTTGCTAAATATCATCTGGCTCAATCAACCCTAATTTGATTACTACGGTACTGAACAAATGTGTGTGATTTGGTTAATTCAACCTTTAATTTTGCTGAACTCTAATTTTACAGTTGACCATCTAACAATTAACTGGATTCGATTATTTGGTCAATTTGCTCAAGAAGTTTGACCTAAACTGCGTTAGACGAAATATCGTCAGTACAAATGATTTTTTTTTTCCTGCTTTGATGTAGAAATAATTTATTATGATACATTGAATGAGTTATTTAACAAAATTTAAGTATGTTCGACAAATGTAGTTCTAAAAGGGAGTTTTATAGATCAAATTTTGTGATTATTTCAGAGTATATGAAAATTCTAGTATTTAAATTTAAAAACTGAGTGAGTTTATCTAAATACTTTCTGCAAGAAAACCATTACCATTAGAATTTCTCTTTTAAAAAAATATACTTTAAGGATTATTATGTTCAGTATATTAGTATGTCTGTTTTATCCATATAGGTACATTTTATAATCTTTAAACTGCAATTCATCCAAATGAAGCATCATGAAGAAAAATAAGTTTAAACATCGCAAAAGTTCAATTTTGATATTAAATTAATCGGTGCTTCGTTGGAAATACCTCCACATGCAGCTTGAATAATTTGAATTATTGAGATTTCAATCAGAGTAGAATCAATTTAACAACTGTATTACAGAAATATAGGATCGTAATTGGGATTACGCATTTTTACTTTTTATTCTTATTTCGTTGCTTGATTGCTTAATTTTAGTGGTCTATTTATCTTGACAAAGCTACTTTAAGAGCACCTGAGCTTTGCTGCTTTGGCATCAACATGGCGTAAGGAAAGGTCTGCATAGCTGGGGCTCTAATCTAAAGTAAGGTGGGGGGAGGGAAGTAAAAGGAGGCGCCCCGGAGATCGATGACAAGTGGAGCTTCATCAGCCGCTTCACTGGGCAGGATCCTTTTTGGCCGCCGCGCCGATTGCATTAGGTGGGCCGCCAGGCTCCAAACTCAATTTCCGCCGATACAAAGCCCGGCGCATACTCAAGGCCCCAGCGCTCGTTAGGCCGGCCCGAGGCTGTTTGGCGGGGCCCACAGGTGTACCGGGCTGAATCCCCCTTAATCCGATTGTGCGTGGTACACGGACCGGGACCCACAATTAAGGACATGTTCTCCCAGCTCTGCTTAATTGTTTGCCCGGAAAATGCCGGAGTCTCCGAGAGCGCGCTCTTTTTCAGAAGGTGGGTTTGATTGAATTTCTCTCCAAAAGAGGCGCAGAGGAACTTTTTTTCAACTTTTTTATCCTTTTAACTTATTTTAAAAGATGGAGAAGTCGTATTTGTTTACCGAATCGCTTTTGGTTTCATACCCCTTAGAATATATCTTGTTAGACCGCATTGGAAAAGACATTGCCTTTTATTGGCAATTTAATTTTGGATTGCACTTAATTAGATAATGCGATAGCGGATCTCTATCCTATTTTGCAACTATTTTTGTGTCAAATCATTTTACAATACAAATAATAACAGCATTTTATTTAAAAGTATTTTTTTAACGGAGATATACCGCTAAGCAAAGCAAATATTTAGCATTCACCTTATCAAACTCATCATAACAACATTACCAAGATCAAATATTATTAAGATGAAATGTCTCAATTTCATTAAACTGGTTGCATATAAACCCCAGAATCCGATTTTAACTGATTGATAAACACAGCTGTTTAAAATTGAAAAATTGGATTTTCGTCTCGAAGCTGAAATTATCAACGTATTAAGGATTTTAAAAGATATTTCTGTAAAATTGTAACCCGAACAGCTTTATCCAGTTTCTAATATAATTTAGAACCATGCATAAAAATAATTCAATTTCGAATTATAATCTGGTTTAAATATAATTAATAGAATATTTGGGAGCAATGACGGAGATTAAATATCTTGAAGAAAGGTAAAATAAAATTTAACAATAAATATTTTTGTTTTGGAATATTCTATTTTTGAAATAATGTTTTTTAATCGATTTTTGTTGTCTTAAATCGATTTTTTTTTTTTTTCTAGATTTATTTTTATTTCTAGATTGTATTAATTTACAAAATTTATTGTGAAAAGTTAGAAGCATTAGAGTCGTTCTCAATAAATTTTAATCTTTTACTAATATAATAAAAATATAAATTGTTTGATGGGAAAGTTATTAAGCTTATCAGACAGTTTTAATTCTTTGACTATTTACTCTAAATGGATTTCGAATCTTCGATACTATTTTAATTACGAGATTTTAAAACTAATCATAATTTTATACTGAATCACCGCATCTAATTTAAAAAAATATGCCTTGTTTGAACTTTACCGATGTTTCCTAAAATATAATTATGTATATAATTATTTAGAAAGAAAGGGAAATATTTAAAGTGAGGTTAGAAGAAAATGAAGTAAAAATAGTAAAAAAAGATAGTATAGTAATATAATAATGTCAAAACATTTTTGTCAAACCAACATTCAAACTTTTTAATAATAATAATAATAATAATAATAATAATAATATTCAAAAATTTGGATTAGTTAACAAGTTTATAGTAATTAATGAATTTTCGGAACAATATTTATAGCAATAAGTGTTGGCTTATTTTGGTTTAAAATAATGGAGAAAGAAGAAGAAGTGAGTCATCATGAATTACCAAACCAATTTCCTACTATTATGCGGGGGTTCAATGAATTTGATACACTTATACAAAATATATTAAAGAGAATGTTATAATATTTCTGCATAATTTAACCCAAATTCTGATTTACAATAATGGGTCATACATAAAATTAATGATTATTTTTTACAAATTTCCTAAAAATGCTTACAAAGAAACATTCGAAAGGTGTCGTCTTCAAAAAATATTGTAAAAAATATATGTGATTCTAATCTTCATAAAAAATTTGAAAAAAAAAAAAAATATTGGCTGAAATGAATTACAGCGACCACAAAAAACTATCAAAATTAAGCATATTTGGCGATTTCACATTGTTAGACAATTGATTTTGAGTACTTGGCGAAGAAGCAAAGCACGGTTCTTTTCGTACACAGCAATCTCGGTACTTGCGAACTTATCACCTAACATCGCTAAATCGCCAAATATGCGTAATTTTGATAATTTTTTTGTGGTGGCTGTAATTCATTTCAGCCGATAAATTTTTCACTTTCTGGTGTTTTATGAAGATATATATATATATATATATATATTTTTTTTTTTTTTTTTCAATATTTTTTGAAGAAGACACCTTTTGAATGCTTCCTCATTAATATAAAAATTTTGCTCATGTGACATACATGCAACCGATAGAAGAATAGAAGAATCCACATACAAATCAGCGTACCTGGGAAACTCGGCAGACATGAGTTACATCCTCTGTCATTCTATTCAACTACGAATCTAAAATTTTATCATGTAAGCATATAGCTCAAGTTTTTATTTATTTCATATTGGTATTAGCCATAGATTAACATTTTATACTTTATCTAAGAGCAATTATCGCGAATTGTAACGCGATTATTGTTCTCATACGTTCTGTATATTTCGTATGGTATCTTGGCTGCTTCACAAATTCATCTTAAGAAGATGGAGGACGTTACATACCTTTATTTCTAAATTTCTGTTTATAATTATAAAAATTGCATTGCGTATATAGGGTAAGAGCAACAGTAATGGACACTTTTAAATTTAAAATCTGAAAACAAGATTTTTATTTTTTGCCGAGAAACGGGCAGCATTCAGGGTTGGTGTTACATTCCTGTACTATTATGTGTCGAACTACAAATATTTTCAGCCAACAGTTTTAGAATACGATTAGTTTAACTGAATAAAATTAAACTCTCTGTCGTTTTGAATTATTTTTCTTTTATTTTCTTTCTTTCTTTTTAACACTTTACAACAAAGTTGAAAAGTATTTATGACTTCGGTTTGTCTCTTCTGTCCGTACTCTAGTACTAAATATTGTTGAAAGTTCTTGAAACAGATATATGTTATTCAAGTTCACCATCGGATGTTTCCTATTGAAAATAGAGTAACTACCACTACCACTACTAGTTTGTGCAATCCAAAGTTTTCCAAAACTTAGCGTTCCATAAGAGGTATTTCTATAAACCATATTTACCATAATTTCACCACATTTTTAAACCATATACCTTTAGCTTGCACAAAGTGTAATGAAATTGAATTATAGTATTCAGGTTCACTATCGGATATTCGCTATTGAAAATGGAGTAAATACCACCACTAATTTTTGACAGGGACACCCGAAAGTAGTCCATAGCATTGCGTTCTATCAGAAAAGTTAAGGCTGAGATTCAACCTAACGACAAAACCGGAATTATTAAAGACTCGGACGGTATGCCTGAAAACGCTCAAAATATCTTGATTGAAGATAATACTGCAATACAAATAGTACAAGAACTACCAAATGAAAATTCGAAACATGTACAAATCGGATACGATTCGTTAAATGAAGATAGAAAGGAAACATAAAATATAGTTATACTCTTATACTTATGTTTCAAGGATCAGATTTATGTTGCCAAGTGCCAGGTTTCGATCCCTGTTCACGCAGGGATATTCATAGTGGTTCAGAATCTAGTTGAAGTCCTGGGATTCGATCTAATGAGCTTTAATGTGCAAAAAATGACGATAGAGCGACACCCCAAACCTTCAAGGATCAGTCAATTCAGTTCCAGGATCTTTCGTGGCGTTTAAGAAAATTCTGAGGTGTCCTTATAAAAATGAAAAAAAACAGAAAGAAAGAAAAAAGAAAAAGAAAGAAAAAGAGCGCCAAACGCTGTTATTTCTAGAGTCATCACTTCGGAAGAGTAGCAAACGCACTGTGATAGAAAAATTGATATGAAAATTCCAATGGAAAATATTAGGAAGGGTAGAGAAAAAAAATTAAAAAGAAAAAAAGAAGAAAGAAGAAATAGGGGAAGGAACTAAAAAAAAAAAATTGGTGAGAGAAAGGAGGGGAAAAAAAAGGAAGATAAGCGAAACAAGAAGTAAAGGAAAAATCTTTAAAAAGGCGAAAAAATCAAAAATTTGAAAGGGAACCTTTCCAAGAACACTTTAAACCGCGGCTGGGCTCTAGCGTGTCCCCTAATAGCAAAATTTAAGCTCTCCGGAAAATTTTGCATATAAAAATTCTACAATTAGTAAATTTCACAGTACAACCCTGTAAAGGAAGATTTAACTGAGGTATGAAATACTGGTTATTTTTACAGATTCTAAAATTAAAAACAGTAGACAAAAAACAGCTAGAAAATGTCCTTAAAGTGCTCTTTACTGATGCAGTTACCCTTCATTTGAAATATAACAATATTAAGCTTATTAAAATGTCCTGAAAATTTTTAAATTTTTGTAATTTTTTAAAAAAATTTCTGCTAACTAATTTTTTATTTTACCCTCGATTTTACATTATTATAGTTTAATAATATAATAATAATATATTAATACATATTAAAAAAACCACCAAATATAGTACATATTTGATAATATACGTATCATATTTAGTTTCACCATGTATAATACATATAACACGTACCAAATAATACCTATTTAGGTATTACTTTGTGAATTCATTGATAAGCGAAATTTTTTAAAATATTTTTATGTTTGGATTCTAAAAATTTGCATTTACATTCAAATTTTAAAATATTTCTGAAAAGTTAAATTATCAATGAATCTGCAAAGTGATACCCAAATAATGTTTAGAATGTATTTTAAACTTTAATAATGTAAAATCTGCAAAAAATTTTTCAAAATTAGCTAGCAGGAAGTAATTTGAATTTTAAACTTTTTTCTTTTTCTTTTCTTTTCTTTTTCTTCTTCTTTTTTTTTTTTTTTTTTTCCTATTTCAATGCACATGCAAGAAAATTTTCATAATTCTAAAACACCATTTTACAAAATAATAATAATAATAATAATAATAATAATAATAATAATAACGCGCGCCAACGTTTTAAATTCCTTTATATTTCAGGTTATTTTCTCCATTAGAATGTCAACTTTGTTGGATGAATAAACATACCAATTAAAATGATTTAATTTATTTAACACAAAGCGTATAACAATTATTTGTCATAATGGGTCATTCTCTACAAATGTTACTATTTAAACTCTGAACATATTTAGAAAAATATATCCATTAATTAAGGATGTTTAATTTTTTTTTCGCTGGAAAATTATTTTGATCATTAAATTTATTAAAATATGCATTCATTTGGCATTGAAAGTAACTCAATTTTTTTTTATTTGTATTTATTTGTATTTTAGAAAAGTGAAAAACAACCACTCTGTTATGTTATATCATTTTCGTAAAACGACCATTATGTAAATATACGTTAATCTATATAAATAAAGAGAAATGTCTGTCTGTCTGTGCTCTGGAGCTCATGCTACTGATCGCAGAGCTACAAATCTTGTCAGATGGATAGCTTGAAATCTGTAGGGGTGCAACTCATGGAGATTTTTTCAATATTCGAATTTATTTTTATTATTATTATTATTATTATTATTATTATTAATTTTTTTTTTCGATTTTATCCATTATTTTTTCAGTTTCATTTCCTTAAATTTACTATTTCATTACAATCGTCTACGTTCCTTAACAACGGCTATTGTATCATTTATTTTTATTTTTTATTTTTTTCATTAATTCCTATGAAATGATTTTTTTTTATTTATTATATTTATGGAAATAATGTAACAGAAATAATTAAAATTATTAAATTTTAAGTAAAAAAAATATAACGTTTAAATTTATGAATGCATTTTAAAATATAACGAATAGTAGTAAATTTATTGTACTTATACTTTTATTATTACAGAGAGAGGGCTAGAAAATCCGTGTTACTATGTCTTGTAATACATGGTACCAAAACTAAAATGTTTAATAGATGCTGAGATATAGCCATCCGTAAAATAACAGTTCATGAATAATAGCAGCGCCACCTGCCGTCCGATAAGTATCCAAATTGAAATGCCCAAGTAAGACGTTGTCACGGACATTGGGACCCGGACCGATGTAGCGCGGCCAGAAAGACACTGTCGAAGGTTAGATGCCCGAGGAGAGGCCCACAGTGATTTCAGTGGATTATACACATATGTATTATACATATATATATATATGTAGTGATTTGATGTTTTTTAATTCTTCGTTTAAAAAAATCAACGAAGACCAACGAAATGGCGAACTTAATGACAAAGATAATTGAATTTACCGAATAAAAATTTATGTTAGTTATGGCCTAAAATACTTTTAAAATGCTGAAATATTAGTGCAAATTGAAAACTTGTTACACTTAAAATATTTGTTCTGTTGTTCTATACTTATTTGTTCCGATGTTTTAAGAATATTTCAATAACATTATTGCTAATATTTATTACTAATTGAAACATTTAACTTAACAAAATAGCAATATTTACATTTTATTGGATATCATTGTTAATTCATAATTTTATTCACTGCGCTCAAAGTAAACGCTCACAAAACTCATTCGTGTATGTGTATATATAATTATATTTCATCCTTACAATGATTAATCACCTGGAAGGAAGACTTGAATTAGCAAGGTATCAATAAATAATTATATATCAGCAATTAAACATTTACCGAATATTCAAAATTATATTCATAAAAATTTATGTGCTGTACAAGATGTTAAAATTCAGGGGGGGGGGGGGGGGGTTAAAAACTGTAGATTTATTTTCGCTAAACCTTGCACGTAATATGTGAAAAATTTATTTTAAAATGTAAGCATTTTGATAATGAACATTTTCTTTCTTTTTTTTTTTTTTTTTTAATGAAATAAGCTCTTTTTTACCACAGCTTTACTTTCAAAGAGAATATGAATACGATTCTCTTTTTTAAAAAAATAAACAAATAAATAAATAATAGTGATAACTGTAGGGAATAAAAAAAACTGGTATCAGTTTTTTTTTTTTTTTTTTTTTTAAATCTTTTTTACTTCCTTATACAAAGTATAAGGAGGTATAGTAATCCCGATCTGCGAAATGGATTTTTATATCTCGCATAGCTCAAAAACAAAAAATTGTAGAAGGTTGCAAATTTATATTTTTGCCTGCCATGATGTCTAGTTCTACATCTGCAACTTTGCTCTTAATACGAGCTCCTGTTTTAGAGATATTTACGATTTTACACGATTTTTCGTGACGTCTGTATGTAAGTATGTATGTGTGTGTGTGAGTGTATCTCGCATAACTCAAAAACGATTGAACGTAAACGTTATAAATTGGTATATAGGTTTGTTATGACATCTAGTTGTGCACCTCCTATTTTAGTATTACTGAGACTTTCCGTTTTGAAGATATTTACGAAAATCATATTTATAATGACCAAAAATACAAAGGTTTTGGTCATTATATATGACATACCATCATAGAGATTTCAAAACTAACTAATGATAATACCTGTAGGGATATCGTTATGTATTGTCGACGTTTTTGTGAAGAGTAGTCATTCCTGAAGAAATAAGCAGGCTCTAGTCGACGAATGCATTTTATTTAATAAATATTCAGCCCATAGATAAAGCCCGTAATGATATTGTTATGAAAGTTGTCGACATTTTTGTGTGTAGAAAGTAATTTTTCAAGACATAAGCAGGTTCTGGTCGAAGAATGCACTTTATTTAATGAATATTCAGCCCATAATGATATTGTTTTAAAAGTTGTCGACATTTTTGCGTGTAAAAAGTAAATAAGCAGGTTCTAGTCGATGAATGCGTTATGCTTAATGACTATTCAGCTCGGAGATAGAACACGTAATGATATTGTTATGAACCTTCTCTGAAATTTTGCATGTAAAAAGTATTTTTTAAAGCAGGTTTAATTACAGGTTCTAGTCAACCAATGCAATTCATTTAATGAATATTCACCAGTAGATATCGCCCGTAATGAACTTTTCATTTCGATATTTTTGCCCGTGGAAAATAATTCTTAAGAACATAAGCAGAATACACTGGACGACGAATGCACTGGATTTAATGAATATTCAACTCATAGATAGAGCCCGGAATGGTATTTTTATGAAAGTTGTTGATATTTTTGCTTGTAGAAAGTAATTCTTAAAGACATAAGTAGGCTCTAGTCGAAGAATGGATTTTACTTCAGGAATATTTAGCCCGTAGATAGAGCCCGCAATAATATAGTTATGAAAGTTATCTACGTTTTTGCGTGTAGAAAGTGTGGAGTTTGCGTTCCTGCAAACTCCATCTTAACTTATTTAATTAGATTACTAAGAGAACACAAGACTTTAAATAACAATAACTAAAGTTTATTTGAGCAGATTAATGGGAGGGCGGCCTGGTACTAAAGCTTAGCTCAGTCAGCGTTTTACTTAATCAAAATATATGAATCAACAATTTAAGTAGATAATCTTAAATATCTCACCACAGCAGATAGTCGAAGGTGTAGAGACGATTGCACTCGTACTTCACTAATACGGCTTCACTATGGGACAGAGGATTCCCTTCTATTCCAGCTTGAACTTCCGAAAACTAGTAGACACTCACCAACACTCAACGCTACTTGCTTCACACAACTAAATCTCCTCTACGCTACTTTCGCTATTCACCAAAATAAGAATCATCACATTCGCTATAAGATCCTCCAACATCCACCATACGATCTTCCAACATCTACTATACGATCCTCCAACATCCACCATCGACTAAAACCATCTCTATTTTTATACTTCTTCCTACACCCTCCTTTCACTACATTTCAATCCGTACTTTTAAAAATCACTTCTAATTTAACTAATATTCAAAATCTAAGTCTTTTAATGCAGCACCCTGCCGACACAAAACTATCTCGACCTCAACCGTCACCGAGCCACTGGCGACGGAGTGATTTTAACCGTCCCCACTTCCTACTTTGCTGGATCCAGCTTAATTGAAACAACTGTGGTGACGTTCTAACGTCTCAACCTCACAAAAGTAATTCTTAAACACATAAGCAGGTTCTAGTCGATGAATACATTTTATTTAATGAATATTCAGGAAACAGTTGAATAAAACAATTTAATTTTTTGGGCTATAAAAATCAATAATCAAAGAATATTCTCGAAACAATCCAATGAAACACTCATTTTTACTACAGAAATAAAATAAACACTGTTAATTACACTACAGAACAGAAATTTTGCTAATTTAGCAACAACCAAAAATTTCGTAGTCTGAATGAAATTTGAAATGATCCAGAGTATTGTCACAGAGGTTTATAGAATTTTCGAGGTAATGGTTCATTAGTTTCTGAGCTAGAAACTAATGAATCATTACAAAATGTTCTAGAACGCGACTCTTATTGAAGTTTCTAGACTTTGGTAATCCTTAACTACCACTTTTCGCCTTATTTGAATGCTTAATTAGACGCTGAATCAACGCCCACCCTCGTGGAAATAAAAAAAAAAACTACCTTTTTACAGGAATACCGTATAGAAAGTAGCACGTAAAGATAAAGGCAAGTTTTAATCTAGAACATCAGTAATCACCTTATATATATATATATATATATATATATAGTCTTGTCACTTATAGAATTTTCAAAGAATTTGATTCTGCGCTATAAATCAGTGATAGTTTGCGGAAAATTCAGAACAGTTTTCTTGTTGAAGTTAAGCTTCCAAACGTTGGCAACCCTAAACTACAATTTTTTGGCAAAATCGATGCCAAGACCAAAATCTGCGTTGACTACAAACTTGGCAGCTTTGCGAGATTAGTAATCAAATTTGGCGGCAAATATTGTTTCAGGATAATCGGAAATAGTGAATATTTTCTCAGTTTTAACAGAATTAATTATTTTGGTAAAATATATCGTTTCTCGTTACTAATTTTTTCCAAAGAGAACAAAAATAGGCCATCTATACTCGAATAATTTTTATTGAACTCAAGCTGTTCGTTTGGCAATGAGAGATTCTGTAATAAGCCGTGGAGCACTATTCCTGAAAAAACTACTATATTTGTCTCCGCGGTAATCCAATTTTCGTGACTTTTGTTGCTGGAGTGGTGTTTTTTTTTTTTTTTTTGTTCCTTGTTTGTTTCAGGAATTTTCGTAGACTGGAATCTGTCTGTTTATTTTCGAATCAGTTACCCCACAAAAATGTGAATGTTTTCATAACAATATATGTATATTCCAACGGGTGCATAAGGAAGTCATGTGGTGCCCACATCAGATTTTTATGCTAAGGTAACTTGTAATACCTTTTAAAAGAAAAATATTTCATAAACAGTTATACAAAGATAGAATAAGATGGATTCGCACAGTATCGTGAGTATGCTTTAAAAATTTAATAAAGCTTTGTATTTTGTTTCTATATTTGCATCACTTTAATTATTTAAGAATAAAAAAAAAAAGATAGTAAAGGTTAACAAGCATACTAGTCTGTTCTTTCTTAAATCTTTTCTCGGCACATTTAAATTTCTTTAAATTGGGCACAGGTGAATAATAGCAGTAACATGAAAAACGTTGTTTCTGTATTATATAACTGGTCTTGATAATAATAATAATAATAATAATAATAATAATAATGCTATCTAAGGACCAAATCATAATTTTCTTCTCTCGTGCAATTCAGAAATTAAAATTCTATGTTAAACATAAATTAATTTTGAACGAGATTAATTATTGCCCCCTCCCCCCAGCATTACACTGCTTTCTATATCATGAATTATCTGTAATCCTGGGTAATAAAGTTTTATTATCAGGTGTTCTTTCAATAAAAATACATTTTATGCACAGAATATCTTCTGCTTTCATTTTGTTTTTCTTTTCATTGCGAATAACTATTTATTTCCGCTTGCGGCAGCTATGTTGTCATATACCCTGAAACTTGTGACGCCACAATTTTAACTTTTCCAAAGGTATTACGTTTTTGAAAATTATCAATATTTTATTTTTAAAACAAAAGATAATTAAAAAAAGAAAGATAAAAAATTATTATTTACATTTAATATGTAATTATTCACATTTGAGAGTTTCTTCCATCTTCCATTATTATCGTTTAATAATATAATATTAGTAATAATAATAAATAAAAAACTTGAAACGCATTATGAGCAAAATAAATATAAAACGTGCCAAGAAAATAATAATCTAAATTCAGTTTTTAGCAGAACTTAATTTTTGTTAATAATAATAACAATGATAACTGAGTATTTTTTCTTTTCGTAATCAGTTATAAACGGTTTGTTTTAATTTGATGCCGAAGAAAAAAAAGAAAGAAAGAAAGAAAGAAAATCTGTTAATCTGTTTTCATTTGCCAATTATGTATGAAAGAAGTAGGGTCCGTTCTAAAATAATATTCTCGTGAAAAGGATAAAAAAGTTCAAATAATTAGTGAAAGATGAAATAAAATTTCTTACATTTGAATATTAATTTTTATAGGATATTTTATGGAACTGTATGGAACGTTGAAGTCAGATAAAATATGAATCGTATAAAACATAATTCGATCAAATGTTAAACGTTAATACACTTTGGATATTTTTGACTTTCTAAACAAAAATAATTCTATATATAGAAATCATTTCCAAAAGAAAATTTTCAGGGTTTCATTTCATTAATCGACTGAAATTTTGTCTATCAACAAAGTAGTATTATTTAAATAAGTTTTAAATAGTAGCTAATAATGAAAATCAACAACGGAAATATTTGTTTCCTTTATTTTTATTTTTTTTATTTTTTTATTTTTTTATTGCAGCAATAATTTTTATTTAAGAACTTTACTATGTTCCACTTCAATATTATATATCCACATTTTATTATTCTTTTCGTCTTATTTTATTTTTATTTTTATTTTTTATTTTTTTATTTATTCACTTGTATATATTTTTCTAATAACCTCTAAGCCGTTTGTTATACATTTGTAAGACAAGAAGAGTTGACTAAATAAACTCATAAAGAAATAAAAGAAAAGAAAAGAAAAGAAAGAAAAAAAGAAAAAAAGAATACTTAACAAAAGTTAGAATACACAGATATAGAAAAACAAAGGAAGATTATGAATTTGTTTTAAAAACGTTTAAATACAGACGAACTTGCTTATAAAGTGGCTCTAAAGTAGCGATCCAGATGCGAAATAGTTTTTAAATGGTTGGTCTAATGTTAAAAGCCTATTTCAAAATGCTTTTATTACAAGCATAACTAGGACATTTTTTTTTTTTTTTTTTTTTTTTTTGAGGGAGGATATTTTTATAACACACTTTCTTTAAGAGATTTTTCTCTGCCATATTGGAATTTCCCGACTTTCTAAAGAGATAGAAAAGCACTACTATTTTGATTTGTTCTAAAATACGATATATAAATTATATAGGACTATATAATGAGCTTCAAAAACCCACCTGCCTTGAACGCACAGCTTTCGTTTCATGAGATACAAAATATGTTAACCAGTGTATTAGCAGATTTCTAAAAAAAAAAAAAAAAAAAAAAACCTCGACTGATTGAATATATGCGCAAGTCCAAATTTTAATGAATGACATTTTTGATCTGCACTTTCTTCTCTTTATTGCATCATTTTAAAACACAGTTCTTTCATTCTTAAATTTCTAGATACGTCTCCGGCGGAATTCCACCGCTTTTTTTCCCCTTATCTTTTCCTTTCTTCCTTCCTTTTTTATTTATTTATTTATTTATTTACTCCTTCCTCCACTAACTTTGACCCTTTTGCACACTTTGAAACAAAAAAAAAAAAAAAAGAATTTGTATAATTTATGTATTTGAATGGCTGGTTTGACAATTTAATAAACATGTCTGGTAAATATTTTGACAAAATGAGAGGCAAAGCAAATTCTGGCTATGTAAACTATGTAAAAAACTGGATGAAATTAAAATGATACGATTGAAAAACTTACGTTCAAGATGACGTCTATAACTTTGAGGAAACAAGCATTTTTTAACAATGTCTTGCACACTGTAAAATTTAAAGATTGGGTTGAAGTTGAGTGGATTTAGAGTCGCACTAGCAGTAGTCAATTGCGACTGTCTGGTATTCACTTCCAGGGTGATCTAAATTCATGCTATCACAATGGACAATATCCGTTTGGGGGAGTTCAAAGCAAAATCCTGTATTGTTACACAAGTGATTTTTGATTCTCCGTGTCCCTGCAAAACTTTCCATAAGGTACAAACATTTCCCTATAAAATACAAACATTCCCCCATATGTTACAAATATAAGCATTATAATGACGCATTTTTCCCTAGAATGGTGGTCATCTGTATAGAATTTTATAGCGAAACACGGATAAAGTTTTCATTCTCCTGCCCCCTCGCTTCGTTAACCCCCAAAAGTATTATTTTTACAGAATATGCAGGACATTGCAGTCAAGGCGGCTTTTATGGACATCAATTACCATTAAGGTCACACGATAATATTTAACCGGCTCGAGCATCAAGCTCGCAATCCTCCGATCACAAGTTTGATGCTTTGCCAGCTGCACTACCGCGGCCTCCTGAAGTGTAAACGAGAAAAATGCAAAATTCTTAAAAATCGAGTGATAGTAGTGGTATGTTCTAATATAACTTAATGGGATAAAAAAAAAAATAAATAAATAACTTATTGTCGAGATGTATAGGGACCCTAGATGCTTTAAGAGAGATAAATGTTTGCTTGTTGAATATAAGATAAAAAAGAAAATCTAGATGACGACGGACATCCTTTTAAAATTAACTTTAAAATAAAGAATTGACAAACTAAAACACAAAATTCTCTTTCTGGACATTTGCTCTGCTCATTCGACGTGTGGATGCCGTACGCTGGTACATGAACAAATGCAACGAAATTCCGACGTTTTCATTTTTTATTTTGTTTACGGATGAAGATTCTTGCTCTTGTGAAAGGATCTGTAATTAATATAATGTTCATATATGGAATTACGACAATCCACGAATTGCCACCATTACCACCGCTCATATGCTGCCCAGCGTCAGTACTTTGTGAATGTATGGGCGGGTATTATTACAGTTTTCATAATCGGGCGATACATTTTACCACACCGAATAAACGGCCGAAAATATCACATTTTTCTGGAGAAGGTACTACTCGAATTACTTGGCATTGTACTTATGTGTGTTCGACGTGCAATGTGATTTCAGCACCACGAAGCTCTTGTTCATTTTCCCCGTGTTACACTTGAATACTTACATTTTCACCTCTATGGACTGAGCGTGGTGAGTCCATTCCATGGGCATTAAGATCACGTAATTTATTTAGCCTTGATTTATTTTTGTGGGGGATCCTGAAAGCCATGATCTATGAGACCCCCATTGATTCTGATACCGATCTCGTTGAAAATGTCTGCGAAATTCCTGCTATTTTTTAAAAGGCTCTCAACAGTTAATGCCTCATTGTTGGGAAGCTTGCATAGCTGTGGATAGTAAGACGTTAAGCCTTTCGTGCGATATTTAATCTGTACACATACTATGCTAGTGTTAAGCATAGCTAAATAAAATGTGCCCCTCCCCCTCCACATTGTTAGCTTGTTCTTTATGTATCTTGGTTTATCCTCTAGCTCATCAGATTAGAGTTTCCAGTCATACATACCTATGCGATTGTGTTTTGTTTTTGTTACTTACAAAAGGATTGTACGTTTTTAAGTAAACACTAACATGTAAAAATGTTTAATTAAAAATGCAATTTAGAAAAGCCACGCCTATATGTGTGTTTCTCTGTTAAATATAAATTAAAAATATCCAGTTCTTAAAGGTTAAAATGACGTTCGCGGTTGGGGTTTCTTATGCAGTTTTCAATCGTTATTACATTTCCTACCTGTCATAAAGTTTGTACATTGGGTATGAAATCGCCCTATATATAGTAAATCATTTAATCACAACATTGCGACTAAAAAAAAAAAATCAGGAAACTGATCATGATTATGATAAATTTAAAATACAGCCATAAGAAGATAACATATTGAAAAAGATACAGTTTTATCTAAAAGGTGGTAAAACAATAAAAGCCCATGAAATAATTATGAAACTCTCTCTCCCCTCCCCTCCCCCCCCCCCCAAAAAAAAAAAAAAAAAAAAAAAAGTTAAAGTCATCAGAGGTACTTTACTCAGAAAAAATAAATAAATAAATAAATCTTAAATGGTGAAGGTTTTTAGCAAAAATTTACCATCAGTAACCGATTATGTTACCAAATACGCTGAAAATTTACATAAATGTAAATTACAAAATAAAAATACAATACCAAGTACAAACATGTAATACATACTAGCAAACGCTAAAATGTATATTAAGAGATAAGTTGAGATGTAGTGAAAAGATTAAAGAAGTGTTATAATTAATTTAATGAAAATAAAAATTAAAGGAATTAATATTTAAGATTCATTATTTTAAGACTAAATTCAAATTAATTTAATAAAATAAATAATTTACAAAAGATTTTACTAAATTAAATTTTTCTTTTCTCTTCCATTTTTTTTTTTTTTAATTCAAACATTTAAAATGCAAACAGAATGAAAAAAAAAAAACTAGTAATCTAAGAATATATTGGATAACTCAGTTAAAAATATTTAGTTTAATTAAACGAAAGAATAATACGAATTGATCTTTAAGATTAATTGAAATTTTGAAAAAATATTAGTTCTATTTTCTTGAGCTGTTTACGTACACAGTGTCATACCGCCAACTATCGACTATGAAACAAAGTAAAAGGAATTATTAATAAGCAAGTACATTAATTAATTAATTAATTAATTAGTTTTTCTTTATATATTTAAAATAAAATTTACTGTCTCCGCTGTCCTTTTTTTGTGTGGTCTGCAACTGCATGTCCTCGCGAACAAGAGGGTCCTCAGTATCGCAAAAGGTACCGATGTTTGCCGAATAATCCAAGAAATATGTTTATCTTACAAGGAACACTCACGAACTGTGACACACCGATCGTAACCACCAAACATTACAGGTAATTAAAGGGGACGAAAATATACACTCCTACCAATTTATATCGTCAAACATTACTTCAAAATTGAGTTATTAGTGTCGAAGTTGGGACTATAAATATATATATATATATATTCCCAATATTATGACGTCATTCAATATCTATTTGACTTTTCTATTCCCCCCCCCCCCCACACACACACACAAAAAAAAAACACGCGCTGTTGATTTATTTATTTAAATTGTATTTCAGATTGTATTATGAATAAATATTAATATTAGGAATTTTCTCTATTATTAACTGCTTGATACGCTCCATGTTACCCTGCTATACAATAAAATAGGAGTTATATAAACTATTAAAAATTCTAATTGAAATCTCTCTTATATAAAGCCCAATGCTATTTTTCAAGTCTTTTTTTTTTTTTTTTTTTTTTTTTTAAAGAATTCTAGAGCAAGAAAAATATGCACGTGCAGAGGATTGAAAAATACAATTTAAATAACTGAATCAACAGCGCGTGTTTGGTGGAAAAAAAATAGAAAGTCGATTAAATAAATTGAATGTCGTCACAATATTGAAAAAAAAAATCGTTCCGACTTCAAACATTAATAATTCTGTTTTGAAGTAACATTTGGCAATATAAATTGGTAGGAGAGCATATCTTCATACTTACCTTTAATTACCCATAAAGTTTGGTTACGAACGGTGGGTCACAATTCATGTGTGTCCCTTGTTAGTTAAAAATTTCTATAGCTTTAATTAACCAAGTTATCTATAAAAAGGTGTTAATAAAGGTACTGTATTTGCCAACTTGCAAATAGTTTTTCTTATTACGTTTTTTTTTTTTTTTTTTTTTTTTTTTTTTTGTCTCTGACGTCATAGTCCTCAAATAATAATAATAATAATAATATGCCATCTATGGTGAAAAAATTGTCTATGTTGCTATTGGTAAATTGTTGACGTTGTTATTGGTAACAGGGAAATTTAGCGTCTGCAAATAAATAAAAAGTTTCTGCTTTTGTCTTGTGCTATGCATTATTAATATTCCTATTCAGTGAAAGGCGAAGCTAGGAATAGGCGGGTATAGTCCCGCGGGATTTATTGAGCGGAACCTAACTTGGAGGTTGATGAGCGGAGCGAGCAAAGGGCGGAGACCCCTAGTACTTTAGATGCAATAAATTTTGAATTTTCAGATAAGTAAAAATATTAAATTCTTAATGACAATTCTTAAGTATATTTCCTAAGAATACCTTAAAAATGCTACCATTCCAATAATGGTGTTCAGTGCGAACTTTGTGAAACTGTTTATGAAATTAAAAATTAAATAAATAAATAAAAATGTATTAAATAAGAAGAAGTTCTGTATTTTTTAATTTCTCTATGTAATTTTATCTTTAGAAGAACGATTGAAGCGTCACCTTTTACATAAATTATCCATGTTCGAGAAGTGTTATATTAAACTTTGATTTTTCATTAGCTTAAAAAAAAAAAAAAAAAAATCAAACTTTGTATAATAATGTAAGTAATAGTTCTAGAACATAATTTATTATATACAATAACTCTAGGATAGATGGCCATAGTTTTTAAATATTGAAATGAAAATTCTTAGAATGCAAATATAAGAAATATTTATGCATATTTAAAGTTCTTATATATAGTATGTATATATATATATATATATATATATATATATATATATATATATATTCATCAGATTTTGGGCAAAAAACAGTTAAATATTGTGAACAAAAGCTGGGAAACACGGTTTGAAATTAAAATAGCAATTGGCCATTTATCCTTTAAACAGAGAAAAGATGGCCATTCCAATACAAGAAAGAAAATTGAAGTGAAAATACCGAAAAAATAACACATTTCCTATAGTTAATCCTAAAAAACTTATAGCAAATTGTAAAGATGCATTTATATTACTCAAAATGAGTGAATAAATCCGAATAAACAAAATTTGAAGTTTAATTTCAATCCTTCGCTTTTCGGAAAATTTTTCCGTACTTTTGGTAAGGTCTTAATAATTTGTACATGTTTCATGGAACCACTTCATCTCATACATTTTACACAATCATCCTTTATGATTGTGCTATTGTATTCCTCTTCTCAACCAACACAGTGATCCTCATTAAATTGTATTCTCTCGGAATCTGTAGAATCTGATAATTCCAAATAATATTTCATGTTCTTCGCAGCTGGACTTTTTTTTATTCGTGCGTTAATTTTAGACTTTTTTACGGTTTTAAACTTATTTATACGAGTATTAGTCATCTTGAAAACTCAACAATAAAAATACACCATTAGGCCCAATTATATTATTATTATTGAAATATGTATATTAGTTAAAATTTAAAAAATTATATCAATTAATATATTTATATACATAAAAGTTATATAATTAGTTTTAATGTAATTATATTTAGTTAAAATTTTCACTCCGTATAATTTTCAAACATTGATTAAATGTGGCCATATACCCTGAAATTACCAATTTAACTCCGCTATTGTATATTGTCCGCCTTTATATTAGACTTAAAAGCAAAGATTGTATTAAATAGGGGCTTTAAAAGTCCGTATATAAAAAAAAAGGTAACATACGTATTGCAAAACATTCAGATGCCTAACTGAACAAAAATATTCAACCACTAAATTAAATAAGCATTAAAAATTCTCTTACTTTTTATAATCTAAAAACACAGCTACACGTCGCAATGAATGAACTCGTTAAATTATATTTCCTACGAATAAAGTTTATGCTGACTCTGTAATCAAGCTTTGAAAATATTCCGACTGTTTATCTCTCCTCAATGGCCATCAATCCTAGAGTTACCTTATACATTAACTAAATTAACTAATATAATTATTTACATAAACTATTCGCAAAAAGTGTACATTTTTTAATGCTTTTAAATATGAGTTTTCAAAGAACTACAATTTCTTCTTCTTTTCTCCTTCTTTTTTACAGGCATTTTGGAGCAAAGTGTGCCAAATGTTCCCGAACAATTCATGCGTCGGATTGGGTCCGGCGTGCTCGGGATCAAGTCTACCATTTAGCGTGTTTTGCCTGTGATTCCTGTAAAAGACAATTGTCGACAGGGGAAGAATTTGCTCTTCATGAAAGCCGGGTACTGTGCAAGACCCATTTCTATGAATGCATGGATGGTGGGAATGGGTCCAATGACGGTAGGTGGGTCATTAATTTTCTCTTCCAATTACAACTAAATAATTTCGCCATTTTGTAAATATATATGTTTTTTTTATTTTTTTATTCATATTTGATTTATTTTTCCTCATTGAATCAAAATTTGAAAATGTTCATTGAAATAATCTATGTGTTTTGTGAAGTCTTTCTAAAAAAAATGATACGACCAGCCATGTATAATGGAATGATTGTAACTTTAATCGGTTCTTTTTACAGAGTTTAGTTTTATGGGGATCTCTCATCTTTAACTGAAAATGGATGATATTAGTCAAATGACAATATTCCGTCCGTTTTTTTTTTTTTTTCCAGAATTTAAAATTTAAAAGGTTTTTTTTTTTTTTTTTTTTTAATATATGGATATACTTTATTAAAGCATTCAACATTATGAAAATTAAAATCGCCCCTAGCTGATTAACCCGATAATATCTTAGATTAAATTCTCATTACTAAAAAAAAAAAAAAAAAAAAATTACACACTAATTTTTGTTTTCTTACGTATGTGTTTTACTTCTAAATCATAAATCTGTTTATACACATTACATTCAGTTTTATTAAATAATTATTCATGGCATAGATTTCAAAGAATACACCAAAAGTACTACATAAGTGGATACCTTTTAGAAAAAACTGCCGTAAACAAAAAATTTTCTATACCTAAATGCGGATATATCTTCCTTTTCCTAAGTCAGAGTTTTTACTTATATTATAAAATAAAAATTGGCTTTTTATAATTCTATCTAAGTTTGGAATAATCCCAAAATTCAAACCAGATAATCGCCAGTATTACCACATAACACTAGGGTTGATGCCAGTCAGAAAACAATTCTAAAAATGTAGCTGGTGAATTCCTAAATTAAAGGTATAATATATAGTTTATAGTTGTTGCTGAAAAAACAACCAATTATTATTATCACTGTATTAAATTTGAAGTAATCATAACATTTATAAAGTTAAAGAGAATGGTTGATGTGTTTTTGAAAAAACATTAACTTTCAAATAATCAGTTCAAATTTTTTTATGTTGTTAAGTTATAACGACTAACTTAAGATAATATTTTTCTAAACAGTTCGTCAATCCTCAAAAAAAAAAAAAAAAAAAAAAAAAAAAAAAGAAAGAAAGAAAGAAAAGAGGGAAAAGAAAAGGGGGAAAAAAAAAGAAAAAAATATTAGTACTTTTTAAATAATAATAATAATTCCTGTATATTATGTCACCTTTTTAATTCAAAATATTTTATATTCCATACAAAGAAATGAGTAAAATGCACCAATTATTATATAAATAACTTCAAGTTACAGCGTTGATGTAATAGCTGTTATTTTTCTCGAATACGTGACATGCCATCCGAATTTGCTTCATATTCTTAATTGCCATCCTTTTAGTGACACAGTGCATAAAATTTGATGCGTTAGCCAATCAAGAAACACTTTGCAACGACATTACTTTTCCTAATTGGCAACTGCAACAATGCGTGCATGTGTTTAACAGGTCATCACATGCCAGGAAAAGCGGCAGTGAAATGTTTCATACTTATTAAAAGAATTTTTTTTATGAACATTCATGAACGTCATTAATAAAAGAAAATTTTCAGAATTCTTAACAGTTAATGTTAAGTAAAAATATTCAATGTATAATTTTTCACTTGATAAATTTAACAAGTAATTATCTGTAAAATATTTAAGATAATTTGCGAGTTGCTATTGTTCGGGATATTGTTTAAAATTTCTTTAAGAAGCGTTTACTTGCAGTCTTTATCTTTCTGATACGCATGTAATTTTCGACTATTCTAAAAATGCTTTCCCAATAATAATAATAATGTTCTGTAGCATGAGATTCTTTAAAGTAGTTAAAGTGTCGCATCTAAAAGAAAACTTACAAAAATGAGAAAATTAGTAAAATAAAGAAGAACGGAATGACATTTTCTATTATATGAAATGTGTAACATTTCAAGTTAGAATATTTTTCTCACTCATTGTGATGCTTGATACTTCCTGAACGCATATTCTTCCACCGTTAGCACAAAATGTTAACTTTTACGTGATTTTCTTAATTCTTCTATTTTTATTAGAAAAACGGGAAAATAACCATTTCGCTTTAAAGTATCGAACATCACCGAAATATCCATGCATTTACCAAAAGAATTGTGTTTAAAATTTTGTCCAGAAATAGACGTTTTGGATTCAAGAATAGTTTTAAGAGAGCACAACAGAAAATACTTTTTTTTTTTTTTCCTAAGAATTCTACCCTAGTGTCCGAGATGTTTTGCTCTCAAAGTTAGTATACTGGAGGTTACAGGTTCAAACCCAGGTCGCGTCCGTCATCCTGGCCATTTGGAGTTTTTTCATGTTTTTATCTGAAATTCGCGGGATTTCAACGGAGGGAATTCCACACAGCTGTAGATTTCAAATTTTGCTAATTTATGAGAAAGTTTCAAAATTGAATACTCATTACCTAAAACAGATATGAAAAATCTGTTTTCGCTGTCAGAATGATGATATCCGATATCAGCATACTACGTTTGTAAAAATTGAATTCCTGAATTTTATTTATCTATTTGTTTTTTAAGAAGAGGGATATCTGAAATAATTGTACGTGAGCGAAAATTTTAATATATTTTTTTAATACAAAGAGATAAAAGATAATTTTTGAAAACGTAATGTATTAACACTGTAAACTATTTTTCAATAGTCAAAATAAACTTTTAAAATATGATAGTGCTATCATTTATTTTCATATTTTCTAATGAGATTTTGTTATGTAGGATCTGTTTGTGGAATTATCTGAGAAACCAACAAACACTGTAAAGAAAATATACTGGAATAGAAAAAATCATACAGTACAATTTATATTAAACTGGGACAGAAAAAAATCACACAAATCTGATTTACATTAAAGTATCATTTCTTCCAATGTATCTTTATGGTTGGAGAACCAATGTAGCCAGATTTATGCATTTTTTTTTTTTTTTTTTTTTTTTTTTTTTTTTAATAAAGTACTTTAAATTAGATATCGTTTCTGAAATTGGTTGGAAAAGATTTATCTCTAAAAAATTTTCTTTCATTCTTTATGTTTTACTTTCTCCTATCTATCTAAAAAGAAAGCATTGGATTCGTGAAAATTTGTCGAAAACTCCAATTTTCAACGTATTTACACGTTTTGAAATGTCTTGAACACGATTTGACTGTTTTTAGAAAATGTCTGTCTCTCTGTGTGTCTGTTTTGTGTGTGTAACACAAATTTTGTAGACGCTGTATCTCACGAAACAATGAATGAAATGTAGCCAGTTTGGTATTTAGTTGGGCTTTGATTTAAGCTGTAGCTGATTACATTTGGGAATCAATCGCTCAACAGGTGGCGCTGTGATTCCCCCCCCCCTTTTTTTTCTAAAGTTTTGGCATGGCAGTACAGGACAAAATTTCGTATAAGAGTACATAACGAGAGTTATTTTTGATGCATGATGATAAAATTAATATTAATTATTGATAATAGCAGTACTAAACTAGGAAAAAAAAGAACAAGGCTCTCTCCTGGAGGAAAATACCTCCGGGGCAAGGGTGTAAATTTTCAATGTGGGTATCGAAAGAACTCGTCAGTACCTTTAAAACGAATAGTTGAACTATAGGTCTGTGATATCATGGACAACAATTTCAATAAATAATAATTTAACAAATAATTTATATTGCAGGAATTTGTATGAGAGTATATAGATGAAAGTCTACATGGTCATAACATACTAGTTTATAAGTGTTTTGCAAAAATGTAAAGAATTAACATCTTTCTTAGAAAAATGCCCAATTTAGAGGATATTAGCATATGTTTAATATTTTATTAAAACACAAATATTTCTATTAAAAAAGTCATATTTATTATTTAAAAAATATATTTAATAAGAACAAATAATAATAATAATAAAATCTTAACAACGGAGCAATTCATACGAAAAAAACAATTGACGTTGCAATCAGAAAAAAGTTTCAATTATAATTAGACAAAAAGAATAATAATAATGTATTAAATTTACAGTTAAACATATGGGATAATAATCTTCACATACTACACATATTTTATATTCAAACATTGATACATATTAAATATTCATAAAAGAGAAAAAAAGAAAAGAAAATGGGATAAACTTTTTACTCTTTTATTTGTAACATTATTGTTTTCAGAGAGTTTTAATATCCTTATACATATATTTAAATTTTTAATCAAAATCTTCATTCAAAGGTATAAATTCAATTTTAAAGTAAAATTTTATTACAGTTTATGAACAAAATACTTCAAATTTATTATCATAGTGGAATAATATTAGATAAAAATAAAAGAGCACAGATCTTTCCTTTTTTAAAGTGAACATTTCTTTAATAGAAAAAGGTTAATTTTAATATGTTCTTAAAAAAAAAAAAAAGAAAAGAAAAAAAAAATTACGTTAATGCGCTGGCAGGCAAATAATTAGTATATATACGATAATTTAAATGAGCGGCACATGTATCAATGTATCAAAGACACAGACAATAATCATCCGCACTTGCGTCTCAGTTCTTTTTTCCTTGTAAATAAACATCATGCATTCATTAGAACAGATCTCTATTACGGGTAAATATTATTTGACGTTATGCTGTAAAATTAGCAAAAATGGGCGGCACATGTATGTATCAATGCAACAAAGACACAGACAATAATCATCCGCACTTGCGTCTCAAGTTTTTTTTTTTTTTTTTTTTTTTTTTTTTTTTTGTCCTTGTAAATAAACATCATGCATTAATTAGAACAGATCTCTATTACGGGTAAATATCATTTGACGTAGTGCTGTAAAATTAGCAAAAATTGGCGGCACATGTATGTATCAATGCAACAAAGACACAGACAATAATCATCCGCACTTGCGTCTCAAGTTTTTTTTTTTTTTTTTTTTTCCTTGTAAATAAACATCATGCTTTCATTAGAAGAGATCTCTATTACGGGTAAATATCATTTGACGTAGTGCTGTAAAATTGGCAAAAATGGGCGGCACATGTGTCAATGTAACAAAGACACAGACAATAATCATCCGCACTTCCGTCTCAGTTTTTTCCCCCTTGTAAATAAACATCATGCATTCATAAGAAGAGATCGCCATTACGGGTAAATATCATTTGACGCAGTGCCGTAAAATTAGCAAATACATCTTGCGAAATAGCCATATCACAAAATTTATTACACTTATACCACAATTTACGTTTTTTCTCCCTCTTCTGCGTTTATATTCAAAGCAAAATCAAACGGAACATATAATCTTTCTTGAATTTAGAATATGTTCAAATACATATGTTTTGCAGTAGTTTGATTTTGGAATGCGGAAAAAAATGGAGTAAATAAAAATAAGCCTATCTTCAGTAATTTACATTTTCAATATATGTACGTCATTTTCAATTAAATACGTCGTCAAAATACCCATAGCTATTTAATGCATCTGTGAAATTTTTATGTACAGATGAAAGAAAACCAATTTTATAATTGTTGCTCAAAATATATATTGATGAATGAAAAATACCTAAAATTAACCTTAAGTTAACTTTTCATCTAATTTTTTGGGGCCGCGGTAGCCCAGTCGGTGGAGCGCCGGGCTCGTAATTGGAAGATTGCGGGTTCGGTACTCGAGCCAGCCAAAGACCGTCGTATACACTAATGGTGGCTAGTGGACGTAAAATCTGTCGTGGCCGCAATGTCCTCCGTGTTCCAATAAAAAATTATACATATCTCTGTGGGTCATCGAAGCGGGAGAGCCATGCTTCCGTGAAGAATCAGAATTGTGATGGCATGTCTCCGGACCACCTCTAGGGGTGAGTCCCAGACCGTCACCAATTACCCATTGAGCAGCACTACTGCGACGTAAAACCCATCCAACCAACCTCTAAATTTTTGTAATTGAAACATTCGTACAAACAAACTAAATATATATATTTTTTATTAAGTTAAAAAAAAATTATTTTAGTTTTAAACACACAAAAGTGTATTGATTAAAAGTAAGTCTTCGGTTTGCTTTCAGAACTTTTTTTTTTTAATTACTGAAATATCTACCTGTGAATGACAAAAATTTTTAGAAAATAATTAGCTCTTTTCCCTCAAAAAAAAAAAAAAAAAAAAAAAAAAAAAAAAGAGGCGCAAGTCATTTTATTTCATCAGATAATGCCTGTGTGATAGTATTGTTAATATTGTCTATATAATAACGGTCTCTGTAAACGTTCTGTTTAAATTTGTTCACATCTCCCTTGTTTCACGCATTACTGAACTTTATAGATTGGAACTCTTCGGTGATTATATTCGGTGATAATAGTTTGCCCATCGTTTATATGCATGCATTGATATATATTAAATTCTTATAAAAGAAAAAGAAAAGAAAAGAAAATGGGAAAAACGTTTTTTCTCTTGTATTTGTAGCAATATTATTTTCAGTTGAAATATTATTATACATTTTTAAATTTTTATTGAAGAGAAATCTACATTTAAAAGTATAAATTCAAGTTTTAAAACTACAATTTTATTACAGTTTATGAACAAAATATTTCGAATTTATTATACATACTGACAATATAATTACATAAAAATAAAAGAGCACAAATATTAGTGAACATATTTCTTTTACAGAAAAGAATACATTTAAATGTTCGTAATAAACAAATGTAGCAAAAATTACATACATGAGCTGGCAACAACGTAACTTGTATATATACGCTAATTTAGATGGACGGTACGGTGTATCAATGTAACAGAGACACAGACAATAATAATCTGCACTTACATCTAAGTTTTTTCCCCTTGAAAATAAATATCATGCATTCATTAGAAGAGAGCTCTCCTACGGCATAAATTTCATTTACAATTTAAGTGCATATGTAGTATATTGTTAAATTTATTGTAGTACCGTAAAATTACTAGACACATGTTGTAAAATACCCACATGAAAAAATGTATTATATTTATACTACAATTTACGGTTTTTCTCCTTGCTGCATTTATATTTAAAGCAGAAAATAAATAGAACATATAATCTTTCTTGGATTTAGAATACATGCATATATATTTTTAACACTTTCCAACAAGTTTGAAAAGTGTTAACGACTTCGGTTCATCTGTCTGTCCACGCTGTAACTCCCATAAATATTCATTGAATTTCTTGAAACTGATATATGTTATTCAAGTTCACTATCGGATGTTCCCTAATGAAAATACCACTAATGGTTTGTGTACAGGGACACCCGAAAGTATTCCAAAGCATTGCGTTCTATGAGAGGTATTTCTATAAACCATATTTTAATAACTTTACTTTGCACAAATCTTAATGAAATTGTAATATATTATTCATATGCACAAAACAATGTTTTCTATAGAATATAGTATGATTAGCAATAAGATTTACAGGGCTACTCAAAAGTATTCAGTTAGATTAAGTTTATCATTGGAAATCTGCTGGAATCACATTTTCGTTTACATCTAGTATTTTTAACACTTTCTAACAGTTTTTAAGTGTGAATATGATTTGAATTAGTTTATCTGTATGCCCGATTGTCCATCTGTCTGTCTGTCTGCCCGTGTCCAGCGCCCGTAAACATTTTCAGAATTTCTTAAAAATTATATATGTTATTCAAGTTCCTATTTTAAATGGTATTACAACTGGTTTGTGTACAGGGACACCCAAAAAATGCCAGTGCATTGCATTTAGAGAAACATTTTTATAAGAACTTTCTATCACAAAAATCATTAAAAAATAAATAGAATTTGTTGTTAATTTGCTAAAATAACATTTTGTATAGAATATGATATGTTTAGCGTTCAGATTTACAGGGCTACACTAAACAATTCGAATGCATTAAGGGCTGCATTTCCGCTTGCGTTAAGCATTTTTAACACTTTCCTGCAAAATTTAAGTGTGATTATAAATTCAAATAGTCTGTCTGCCTGCCTTTCTGTCCTTCTATCTGTGTGCTGTGTGATACCGTAGGCAAAGAACACTGAAGGTTGTACGATACAACGAGTACGAACAGTTGGAAAGTATAGTATTAATAATCATGATGTTTCATTCTTGTTTAAATTTGATTTTGGAGTGCGGGAAAAAAATGAAGTAACTAAAAATAAACCTATCTTCAATAATTTAGATTTTCAATATATATACCTATATACATTATTTTAAATACCTCGTCAAAATATTAATAGCTATTTAATGCATTTCTGAAAATTTTATGCATTGATGAAAGAAAATCAATTTTATAATTGTTGTTCAAAATATATTCATGAATGAAAAATTCTTAAAATTAACCCCAAACTAACTTCCTTTCTAAATTTCTCAATTGAAAAATTCATTCAAACAAACTAAATACAACTATATTCTTTTTCATTAATTAAAAAAAAAAAAAAAAAAAAAAAAAAGTTTTAGGTACACGAAAAAATTTTGATTAAAAGTACGCTCTTCGTTTGCTTTTACATTTTGTTTTTTTTCTTTTAATTAATGAAATATTTGCTGCGAATGACATAAGATTAGAAGTTTTAGGTAAGATTATTAGCTATTCTCGATTAAAAAACAGAGGAGGCGATGTTTTTTTATTTCATCAAATAATATTCACTTGATAGTATTGTTCATACTTTCTATATAATAATGGTTTCTGTAAATGCTCTATTTAACTTTGCTCACATCTCTCTTATTTCACGTGTCACTGAACTTCATAGGTTGGAGTTCTTTCAGTGATTATTTTACTCTCCTGTTTTCTTATTTACATTCACCATTTTACTAAGGTGATGCTGGTGATGCTGAAGATGCAGAGAATTTAGTTTACTCCTCTCTTGTGATCCTCGCAGTCGTAGCGCCATCTCTTAATTATCAATAAAACTAAAAATACTGACATGTTGCGTTTGGAAAATTAAAACAAAACATTTTAATTGTGATACAACATTTTGCTTGGTGAGTTTGAACTTAATGCATAGTTTAGGATATAATTTTACATATAACAAGTGTAATGTTTCTAGTTTTTTACACTGAATTTTAAATTGCCACATCAGTAAATAAATAAATTAATTAAAACAATGATAACAACATCAATAATTTTATAACTCTATCATATTCATAATTACTGTATAATTTGGGATCTTGAAAATTTTATTCTCAACTTTTATTATATAATATATATATATATTCAAAATAATTAAAGTTCCCTTTGTCATTACTTCGTAAACTATGTGGACCATTCCATAAAATGTCCCAAACATATTTTTTTTAATTAATTAATTTGGGGAATTCAAAATGTAGGTTTTATTTTGCTATTGCTTTAGCATAATATCTTAGTTACCTATGTTATATTTACATCAATGTCAATACAATAATTTTCTAAAATTAATTTATAAATTTTATGGCGGGTATGACAATTTTTCGGATTGATCCATATAGATTTTAATTTTTATAGTTCTTAACAGTTCAGAGTTCCTGTTACTCTACATCTTCACATCTATAAACTATAACATAATTTTATTTCGATTTTTTTTCTATTATTAATGAAAATTATATAACTATATTATTATAGAGAAGAATATTAAAATATTATAAATTATTTGGTATAAGTGGAATCTGCTGAGAGCTGAACCACATAAATATTTGTTCTCATAAATTTCCACCACAGGTCATATCTTATTTAAGTTAGGCGAAATAAACTGTACAAATCGTCTGGCATTGTCGCAAAGTGAATGCCCAACCAACTAGGCTGACACATTTATGTCATCTTAATTTTTTGATTAATTTTATTTCAGTTCAAGAATTCATTTTATTAAATTTGTTTAAATTTATATCATTTTCATATTTTAGTTTTCATTTAACTCCATACTATTTCCAAAGCAATAATCCCCATAAAACAAATTTATTCGAAATTTTACTCTATTCTTTCATGCGTATATTTCGAATAACTTATGAAGTTTTCATTGTAGAATATTCATAGCCAGTGACATTCATTCCAGTAACATGAATGATATTTTAAAGGTAGTCCTTCATCTTCATGATGAAAATAATCCTCATAATACACGTTTATGAGAAATTTTGCTGTATTCTACCTTGTTAAGAAAAGTAAATTTCGAATAACTTGCGAACTTTTAAAATTAGAATGTTGCAAATAAATGAAGTTCTTGCCAGTATCGTAATTAATATTTAAAAATTGGTCCGACTTTTGGTCCTCTTTTGGTCCGACTTAGCTTGTTCTTGAGATAATGTGTACATAGAATAATAAAACAATAAAATAATGAACAAACAAACTGGATACCTTACAGATGAACATCAGATCAATTTTTTTAGTTCCTTATATCTCAAAACGTGTAAAAACATCAAAAAACTGAGGTTGAAAATTTTCGAAAATACCCAAATTCCCCATACATATAAAATAATTGGGAATAAAAAATAGCTTAAAGAGAATTTTAAAGTGTTTATAAGAATTATTTACTATCAAATTTTATACTTATTTTAATGAATTTTATCTGAACATTTACAATTTAACATCAAAATCTTAAGTTTATTTTGTGTTTGAACAACTATTTTATTTTATTATACAGTTAAAATTATTTTTAATAAACCTGTCAAAATAATTTTATTTTCCTAATTTTGTTTATCTTCTTCACACTTTCTTTGATTCATGCCAATTGCTTGTAATCACTAGAATTATATTATATCGTACTTCGATTGTCCCAACACCTATTTTTAATTTATCTAACTATATTTTCATTTCAGTCAATAATTTGAATATTTTTCACAAGAAAAACAAAACACAAAAAAAAAACTGATTTTTACCTTTTTTAGTGTAGTTTATTACTAGGTCCTTGTGAAAAATTTTATTTCTTGTTTTTAAAATATATAGATACAGTTTCTTTTATTTTAATAATTTAAATATTTTTTACATAAAAATTATTTTAACTATAGGGTAGGTGCTCCAATGATTGACATGCTCCAGTAATTGACATCTATCTCGAAATAATTAATAAATAAGAAAAATAGTAAAAGCATATATTTTACATATAAGTATATTTTAACATTTTATGTCAAACACTGGAGCACAGGGTGCTAATAACTGGTAAAATGAATAACTAGCAGTGTCAAACACTGGAACATAGGGTACCAGTTACTGATAAATTGCAAAGCTGGCAGTGTCAATTACTGGTACATTGAGTGGGTGTCAAATAAAAGTTCATAAAAAAAATAATTCTTATCAAATGTATACATTTTAACATATATGTGGTTCTGAATGTCTTTCATACCATATGTATTAACTTAAGATTTCTAAAAATATTTTCTGATGACTAGAACATTAAAAACATCAGAGATTGTCCTAAAAGTGTCAATCACTGGCGCACTTACCCTACTTAGATTATTTTGTCAGTGAATCCTTATGTACCACTTCTTTCTTTTTTGTTGTTATTATTATTATTATTATTTATCTTTTTCAGTTTAATTTTTATGCAGTTGCTCTTGAAATATTGTTAGTGCATTTTCAAGAGTTGAATGAAGTGAATTCTCGTAAAAATGTATAACTTAAATAATGTGTGCATAAAACCATCTTCAGTACATTAAAATATAAGCAAGAACTATAATAAAAATAAGGCTAAATTTAAACGTCCCTATCTGTAGTACTGAGTCTACGTGCAATATTGAGAGAAAAGTATAGAAACGCTAGCAACATATCTATCATAAATATAGCCAACGTTCCGATTGATACAAGGAAGGAAATTACAATTTTGATTCGTAGAAGGTTTTCCATAAAAATTTATTTTATTGCAAGGGATCATATACATAGTGAAATTAAATTTTTAATTTTAAATGGCAATAGCAATATCATACTTTTATAGCCTGTTACAATTTCGCATGTTAAGCAATGCAAAAATACGAATATTCAACGATTTGAATAATAGTTAGTGCATCATAAGTTGTTAAAAAAAAATAAAAATAATCGATTTTAAAGAAAATTGTCGTTATTTAGACCAAATTCTAATAATTAAATTACACATTTCGTCTTTCTGTTTTACAGAGGTTTTTTTTTTTTTTTTTTTTTTTTTTTTTTTTGTATAAATATCTAAACATAACATTTATGGTGTTTTAGATTAAACTTCATTACAATCAAATAATGCACAAATAATGAAAGTAATTAAATTATTATTATAATCATGATTTATTTATTATTTTTATTATTTATTTATTTATTATTTTTTTTTTTTTTTACTTTTCAGAATAATTATGGCCGAATTTTTCCTCACAACATTTAAATTTTTATTTTGATCATTTTATGTTACATTTTTAGAACATAAGTAAAAATGCTACTCTTTAAGAGCCCATGCTATTATTTAAAGCAGAAAATGCAATTTATGCCCATTAAACTTTGCAAAACTTTAGCAAACAATTTCATATTTATGGATTTAAAAGTACGACACGTCATTCTCACTAAAAATTAGCGTTTAAGTCCTATTTTAATACTAACAATTTTTCATTCATCTTTCAAGGCCCAACCAGTGATCAAGAGTTTCTGCTCTAGAAGCTGGTAAAGAGAGCTACCATATAAGAAACCGTTTCGCTCTCGTCGGGCGTTTTTCGTAGTTTTCTCAGAAACTCGCGTAAAAGTGTGCTGGAATCCCTCAGAAAGCCATCCATGGAGGACACTTCACCCAGGCATAGATTCCTTGTGCAAACAATTGGCCGTAACACAAACTTACATTATTCATCTTTTGAAATTTTATTTCTCATTTATACATTCCTCAAAAATATTTCAGCAAACAGGTAGGTAATGACACAGCATCAAATAAAGCATAGACAATCGTTCGAAAACAAACAAACAAACAAAAATATGGAGATTACATTCAGAAATTTAAAAGATGAAAAAAAAAATAACATGTGGACAATCATTTAAGATAATACCTTAAGAGAACATTACGTCTATCCTCACAGCCAGCATAACCCCATTTTATTCAATGGTAAAATTTGTTTATAGAATTACACATTATCCAATATATATATATTTAATTCCGTTTTCACTTTCAGAGAATTCACAACCATAACCTCCTTAATAAGATGCCTGTCGCGTAGCTCGGAAACTAGGCAACAGTTGAAGCGGTAGAGAGCTCCACCAAGTACAGATTATGCGACTTTTTTATTCAACTTTCACCAATAATTTAAAGAAGTGATGTATGATATATATAATCGACGTTTCTTCGAACCTATTCGCCTTTTATGTACATAATATCCCACTTTTAAAATTTTTTGGTGGCTGTTGAATAAAAAAGTCGCACAAGCTGTACCAGGTGGCGCTGTCTACCGTTTCAACTGTTACCTAGTTTTCGAGCTACACGACAGGCATCTAATTTTAAGGAGGCTAACCTTTAAATTGGTTCTTGCTTTCAAACTATTGATTTTATATATATATATATATATATATATATATATATATAATTTAGTTTTGAGTTACAAATGCAAAAAATTAACTAATTTCCTCTCTCAGCTGCAAAATGAACTATGGAAAATTTAAATTCAATTTTTGGAAAACTAGAACAAATTTAACGGTAGTGAAATTTCCGAATGTGAAAGCAGATGTTAAAAATACACATAGGTAATGAGTAATTACATAAAGAAATTTTCTCATGGAATAACATGGGATTTGATTATACATGTATGTGTGCAGATAGAGTACCTTTTTTTAAAAATTAATTAGCATCATTGATATAAAAAGCTTTACTCTGCAGCATTTAAAATAAGAGAAACTTTTTATTTCAGAATTTAATCCAATTTCGTTCTGTCATATATTGGTACTTTTTGAAAGCAACACGTATTTTATTTAGTGTTTTAGATATTTATTACAAAATTCTCATTCTAGTCAAAAATCTATTTTACTTTATTTATTTATTATTATTATTATTATTTTCTTTTTATCACTGTAACCAATGGCGTACACCTGGGATGAAAAGGTTAATGGATTATTTTTGAACTGATGACTACTACTTGGATGATTACTTTTAAATTTTTGAAGTAGCTTGTATACGATATATATATTTCATAATTTCAAGATTGAGATATTTAAAAAGAAAAAAAAAAAAAAAATTAGGAGCTTACTATTTCTTTAAATTTTCAGAGACCTCATGTTTAATTTTCTCACTGAATTTTTGTTAAAGGACAAATTCTTTAAATTTTTATCTAATCAGAAAACCTTTACATTCCTTTACGTATAAAAGTTTCATACATAAATTCAGATTCCAAAGAACAGGAGAGTTTATTTTTTCTTCATTCTGAAAGTTAAATTATCTTTGAGACAAAATAAGAATATAAGCGTTATTAACATTGACAATAAATTAATATCGCATCATATTTATGTAATGAAAAATTTGATTTTGTAACTGAGTTAGAAAACATTGAGTGTAAAAAGCATGTTGACAAATGTGAAAAATTAAACATTCAAGAATATCCATGAAAATATTAACGCAGAACACCATACTTTATTAATTAAGAACAGATGAAATGTTTACGCATTATTCTCATAAAATTCAATTAAAAAATATTGGCTTAAATAACTCATTATTCTTAAAAAAAAAAAAAAAAAAAAAACTTAAACGAAATAAACCAAGATATATAAGAATTAAGTAAAAAAAAAATCTATCGTATTACATTCTAAACTTTTCATGCTAAACCTAAAATATTTTCTGCTCTCTTTCTTAATTTATGCCGCCCCGTTACCACTTTTTAGATTCTTTTTGAAAAAGTTTTAGAAGTGTATGACGTCATTCTCCAGTTCCGTGACATGGAAACCGAAAATCAGGAATTCAATTAGTCAGGAATGGAGGTAAAATTCAAGAGACACAATCAACAAATTGAATCAAATGTGGTGAAGGAAGTGACACCACCTTCATGCATTATGCACAGTTTGTTCAATCTCTCTCTCCCGATCTTATTAATTATACACTGAATATAATATGCTAATAACTTAGGGGACTAAAGGAATTTATGCGCGGGAGGAAGAATAACAATATTTTTTTTAAAGAGCAAAACATACATGTAAAGCTTGGGAATATTTTTGGTGTCTTTTTAAACAAAAAGTAATGCAGAAACTTCACATTAGCATTTCAATTAGTCTCATTATTTTTTCTTTTTCTATGAACATGCTTGATTTATTTGAACTATAAAGCAAACGATTGCAGTGGCGTTAAACATAATTAGAAAGTGTGTTTAGATTTAACCAAAAACTTTGTACTTTTAACAAATGTTGTGAAATAAATTTTAAAATGCCACGATAAAAGAAAAACTTTTGTATTTGTTTTTGGCTTAATTACAGATCAGTCCATTGAGAATGCTTTAATTATTTATTTATTTTTTCTGAAAGAAAAAACTTTTGCGCTGACTTGAAAAGTGCTATTATTTATTTAGGAATTAAATTTTTAATTTTTCAAAAATGATTTTAAATTTTAGGAATGAAATTTTGCTAGCACTTTAAATTAACTCTTTTTTTTTTCTCTCTCATATTAATTCTGGTTATATAAGAAAAAGAAACAAAATAATCTAGGCTATGCTATAAGTATTTTACACGTTCATGCTCATTATCCAGAAAATGATTATCAACGATATCAAATGATTATTAGTCTGTTTCATTTTTATATATATTTATATCTATTACATTTATTACTACTAAATAATAATTAAACTAAACATTTTAATGTCGCTAAATGTCGCTTTTACACTATTCAACGTGCTCGATAACCCACGACCAAAGACCTAGTATGTTGTGGTTGTCACAAAACTTTCCTCCACATTTTCCTATACGAATTCACGCAGTATAATTTTTTTTTAAATCATTATTTATTAAAATTATTTCCATAATTAATGCAAACGGTTTTCATCAAAGTGTATTATAGCCCTAAATGTAAACAAAGAAAGCCAACTCTTTGTTCCATAGACAAAATCTTAGAAAATGCGTTTTTTTTTTTTTTTTTTTTTATGAAAATTCGTGATTATCTTGTTTTAAACTACCGCAGACCTATGTTTTAACCTTTCGTTTTAAAGGTGTTAACGAGTTCTTTTGAAAGATACCCATATTGAAAATTTACACTCCCAAAGGTTACGCCTTTCCCCTCCCCCCTCCCCCTCCACACACACGCGCAGGAAATGGGGGGGGGGGGATTTCCTTAGATATACAAAATTACTTTCCTTTTTGACTATTACTATTATACACATATATATATATATATATATATATATATATATATATATATATTAATTTCCCATTGAAAAGTTAAAAATATTTCTCATTATGTACATTTATACAAAATTTTGTCCTACACTCTCATATTAAAAATTATGAAAAAACAGGATGTCTACGCCATTTGTAAAACGTTTGATTTTGAAATGTAAACAGCACCAATTTAAGTCAAGGTCAGCGCTAACTAAATATCAATTTTTGTTAAATTTTGCCACTGGTTCGTAATATGTACCGTGGAAATTCCGTTTTTACTCAAAACTTTACATTTTATAAGCTATATTTATTTATTTATTTATTTTTCAATGAAGTTGTTTTGAAGAAATTCCATTCTTAATAGGAATAAATTTTATGGTACAGTCGGTAACAAAAGTGTCCGAACACTAGCAAAAATTCCTATGTAAAAAAAAGTACACTTCATACTGTTTTGTTGAATAAATCCTTATCGAATCATGTTCTTACACTAAGAATATTATTCGACAAGGATTTATTTAAGAAAACAGTATTAACTCTACTTTTTTTACATAGGAATTTTTGCTAGCGTTCGGATACTTTTGTTACCGACTGTACAAATAGGGAGTCATTTTTATGTGGAAATGCATGGAGTTTGCAACCGTTTATGTGAAAATGATTGAAGACGCTCTCCTTTTCTAAGAGTAATATAATTCGAGTTAGAATATAAGATATCATATCGCATAAAATAGTAGAAAAATAATACTAGAAAACGCGTGTATCATTATAAAATTAGTTAAGAAAACAAAACATTTATATTTAAAAACATATTTAAAAGACTTATTTATAGTTCAAATATATTTCAAAGCTTTTCACCTTGCACATCAAAGCATCATCAGGAAAATTTTTAACGGCTATGTTTCTAAAGTGAAGTTCTCTATATATACATATCACATTTCTAGTTAAAGATATAGTTAAGCTTGATCTATAGAAAATTTGAAGATGGTATTCACAGATGTCAATTCTGGTCAAACTAATCTGCTCCTGAGTTTCGTATGTTCCATGCTAATTTTGTGCAATAATTGTCTTAAGAACTTTAGGGCTGCTTTCTTATTTTCAGTTTTACGAAATATTTAGAGTAAATTTTTTTACTTAATTCCTCTTGTGATGATTCCGAGAATTTCGGTATTGTTTTAGATCAGAAATTAATCGAGTTTTTGGATTGTAATACCAAGGTTTGATCTAAATTTTAAAAAGTACCATAATTGTAGAACAAGAAGTTTTGCTAACAATTCTTATTGGAACACGTTTAAATACTCATATCTACTAACATATTGCACCCCAAAAAGAAAAGTGACACAACTCAGATATAGAGTAATCGAGAAAAATTAACTACTTCACCGACCACTGTTGTGTGTGGAAGACTACATTTCCCCCGAGTTATCTCGGGATAGCCAGTGAAGTGGTTAACTTAGAGATAACGATGAGGAATTGACTAGCTTACCATAAAACTGACACAACTGCCTCTCAGGTGGATAAATTGCGAGATAGATACATGTGACGCTTTTCATGCACGCTCGGGCACTTCAAACACATGTTTCAATGACGTAAATTCAAAATTGTCATTGATTGACTTGTATTACTTTTCGTGCTGGGGTATGATACTTACGATAAAATTGAGAAAAGATGCTGTATTTAAAATTTACTTCTATGTTTTCGCTACATATAATAAAAGAAGTTGTGTATGTATCTGTCACTTTGTAGGCAAACAGCTGATTGCAGAAATACAGAATTTTGCATGGAGATCCATGTTGACCTCTCCTGATGCACATCGAAGCCTGATTTCAGAAATTTTTATTAGTTTTTAAAAATTAATTATAATCTATAAATTTCTGAAAATAATGTGAAGATCGAGGTTTCGACCATCCAAGGTCCGATGTGTTACTTTTTGCAGATAATTAATAGAAAAGATGCCAACTGAAAAAAGAAAAGCTTTCAGTGTATCCACAGAATTTTTTGCAGCTACAAAGATTGACTGGTGCTGTAACTTGTTGTCATAGGAGAAGATGGTATTCTGTGGGAAAAAAAGTGATTTTTGAAAAATAACAGCGCCACTTATCGTGTAATTAACGCCTAAATTAAATGCCCGGTTAAGACGCAAATGCAAACAGTGGAAACTCAGAATCGATATAGCATAAGCGGGGAAGACGCTGCCTAAAGCAGCTGGGACCCGAAGCGAGGTTTTAAGCGAATTCAATGAAATTGTTTTCAGTTTTTAATTATAAAGTTATTTAAAATATAGTGATTTTTTTTTTTTTTTTTTTTTTAGAATTCTTTAAATATAGTGACAAGTGAAGCAGGCAAAGCCTGCTAGTTTACTATAAACTCTCCTTTATTATATACATATATTTATATATATATATATATATATTATCACTTCTTTTCTGATTCGAACCGTCTGAAAATTTGACAAGAAAATTTATTCACCTTAAAATATAAAGCTATATTTAGTTATTCAAGGAAAGGTTAAATGGAAGGGGGGGGGGAGAAAGAAAAATAAATATTAACAACCTTTTGACAAAATTACCGTAATACAAATTTTAAAATTAATCAAGAATTATCTGTTTAGTTTTAGCTGTATGCATAATAAAAACTAGAGCTAACTACTCTCTGTAATATTAGTGATATTAGGATATAACTTTATAACACATTTGATTATGGAGGATGGGTGGTGTTGTTTGACTGCATGGTTGGGTGGAATTGTGAAATTAAATTAAAAGAAAAAGGCAGAAGGAATGTTGCCTCTATTATGTATTAATCTGCAATTTTTCTTTTTCCATTGAATTTTCAGTTTCTTCATTGTTGAGTTGTCAACTATTCTTAAAAATCTAATCCTATTAAACATATAGTAATCAATCTATAAATTTCATTGTTGCTTCATAGTTTCATTATTCTTTATCTGCTATGAAATTTTGCTTTTTTTTAAATCCATATGACTCCTATTCTGGTCTTGGCAGGCTGGGGGAGTGTTGCCGGCGTGAAACTAGTTTAACCCCCACAGGCAAGTCACAAGTCTTGCCGCCTGCCTCCTTCCTTCCTTTCTTAAGTTTCTTAAATTAATTTATCATAAATTTCGATTTAGTTTATGTTTTTCTGTTAAGATTTGTTTATTGTTTCGTTTGTTATGCAGGCTGTTAATTAATAAATTTGATTTCTTTAAATAAGTGTATTTCATCCCCTAATGAATTTTTTTCACCTTTCTGAGCTTCTCCTACATAAAGAAATTTTTTATTCTTATTGGTCTTTGTGATTTCAGTGATCTTGTGTCTGTTGCTTGGCTTCTGCTACGCTTAATAAATCATTATTATATATATATATGTATATATATTTTTTTTATTTCATTTGTAGTTGAAGAAAATTATATTTACGATGAGAGAGATTACAGAGAGATTCGAGGCATCCTAGTGTATGTGTGTGTGTGTGTGGGGGGGGGGGGGGGTTGTAGTTCAGTTTTAGCAAAAATTTTTTGATATATGTATGAAAAGAAACTAATTTTAAATTACAATAATAAATGCTTCAGGTATATTGACGATTTATTGATGGTTAAACTGAATGCTATCGAGGAAACAGTAAATTTTGCCTTTTATCCAGACACTTTAACATTAAAACTTTCTTCTAGTAGACCCATTAATGTCGACTATTTAGATATTAATCTAAATATCAAAGATAATGAAATAATTTCTAGAATTTACGATAAAAAAGATCATTTTAATTTTAATACTATAAAAAGCTTTTGCATTTTTCTTCAAATTTACATTTATCAGTTTTTAGAAATATTTTTTTTAATGAAATTAGACGGGTACATAGACAAAGTTCTGAAACCTCCGATAAAATAACTGATATTTTGCGTGTTTATAAGCAAGCTATTGATCAAAGCTATCTGGTTAAGTTTGTTAAATTTTTGCTCATAGGTTTTATAAAAAATTAAAAATACCGTAGTGAAGTGATGTCAGTTATCGAGGCTGGTGGAGATTGAGTTTCAAAATGGCAATTGGTGTTTAAGGTCTAATTTCAGTGTAGTTTGTTGTTTTTTCTGGTCTTGGCAGGCTGGGGGAGTGTTGCCGGTATGAAACTTGTTTAACCCCACAGGCAGGTCACAAGTCTTGTCGTCTGCTTCCTTCCTTCCTTTCTTAAGTTTATTAAATTATTTTTTCATAAATTTCGTTTCAGTTTATGTTTTTCTGTTAAGATTTTGTTGAGTTAGTTTATTGTTTCGTTTGTTTTGCAAGTTGTTAATTAATAAATTTTGGTTTCTTCAAATATGTGTATTTCAATATATGTGTGTGTGCGTGTGTGTTTAGCATTCATATCTTCAAATAAATAAAATAGTTCAAAGCTTCGCCTTACAAATATTGTTTTCGAAGATATTTTATTTCTCAAGATATTCCACTCATCATGTAATTTTCAGCTTTACAGTTTGAGGGATGTGCTTAAAAAATATCATTTAGAAAACATTGTTTAAAAAAATCTATTTCCAAAAAATTACGAATTAATATTATCCTTAAATATTGCTCTCTCTATAAAATGAAACATTTTTAAATGTAAAAGTTTTAACTAAGTAATGGTAACACAACATGTGATGCAAGAAAACATTTCTCTTTATACAAATAAAAACACAGCTGAACAAAACTCTTAGTTACTTTTACTCCTTTGCTGTCAAAGGAGCCGCATCTAACGTTACAAAGAAAAAAGTTTCGGACCTTTTGATATGACATGTGAGACAAACCACGATATTGACTCAGTTCCAAATAACAGATGCGAATAAGATTTCGATATGTATTTCATTGGAAACTTGTGAATAGAATTCGATCAATGATTTAAGAGAAGAAAAAAATTATATGCATGGAGTAATGAATATACTTACAAATGCAACTACAAACACATTGATAAAAATGCACAGAAAAATATCAGAGATGGTCCTGTTGTAATTTACGATTATGAAAATATTTTTATAACATTTTAATTATTTTAACAGTAGTAAATCAAGCACATTACAATTTTCGTGAATTTTTATTAATGGTATTTATAATGATTTTAAAGCGGTCAGAGATGGTCCTGTTGTAATTTACGATTATGAAAATATTTTTATAACATTTTAATTATTTTAACAGTAGTAAATCAAGCACATTACAATTTTCGTGAATTTTTATTAATGGTATTTATAATGATTTTAAAGCGGTCAGAGATGGTCCTGTTGTAATTTACGATTATGAAAATATTTTTATAACATGTTAATTATTTTAACAGTAATGAATCAAGTATATCACAATTTTAGTGAGTTACATATCGTATATTTAATGATTTAAAAAATTTCAGAGATAGTTCAGTTTTCCTGTAATTTACATTTATGAAATCATTTCTATAGCATTATCATTATTTTAGCAGCAATAAATCAAGCACATTACCATTTTAGGGAGTTTTTATTATTATTTTGCATTTCCTTTAATAGTTTAAAAACTACAAGCAACATAATCAAAAGCTATTAAATACTATACACACACACACACATATATATATATATATATATACAGTCGGTAACAAAAGTCTCCTAACACTAGCAAAAATTCCTATATAAAAAAAGTACACTTAATACAGTTTTGTTATATAAATCCTTGTCGAATACTGTTCTTAGTCAGTCTAAAAACAGAATTCTACAAGGATTTATTTAACAAAACTGTATTAAGTGTACTTTTTTTATATAGGAATTTTTGTTAGTGTTCGGAGACTTTTGTTACCGACTGTATGTGTATATATATATTTAAATATATAAAGGGAAAGAAAGAATGAACGAAAAAAACAAGACGATTTGGAATAACCAATAAATAAAAATAAATAATATGTATTTTTTATTGCATAAAGAATTTTCTCACTTAATACTTTTTTATAATAACCAAATAAAAACTTCAGTTATTTTGTCAGAAGTACATTTCTAAAATTAAAATTTCATTAGACAATTTTAACGTTTCATTTTCGCATCCCAGCTAATATAATAATACACAGGTATACAACGAAACACTTGCTTTGAATGATAGTAAATGAAAACTTAAGCAAACATCACAAATTAAAAAAAAAAAAAAAAAAAAAAAAAATGGATCTAAATATTTATTTCGACAATTTCCTGAACATTTCGAAATATTATGAACAGAATATTATGTTGTGGTAATAAGAAAAAGGTTTCGTAATTAATGCAAAGATCATAATTATATATGTAAACGAAATAATAACCAAATTTCAAGAAGTTATCGTATTTTTCTGCACTTATTTTTGGTTTAAATGACATAAAAATGAAGAAATGGAAAAAATAAAGATGTTATAAAATGTTTCCATAAGTATCTACCCTTAAAATAAAGTGACCAGTCATATATACTGTGGGTGATCAAATTATTAGATTTTTTTTTTTTTTTTTTTTTTTTTTTTCACATTTTTTAAATTTTCTAAAAGAAAAATATTGTCAAAATTACCCGAGGCTTCAGACATGCAAAAAACATTTAAAAACTCACATTTTTCACTATCGATTTAGTTCAGACTGCAATTAGGAAACCAACCTTAAACTGAAGAGGAGCGCACATACTTTTGATCACCCTGTATCATAAAAAGCTATAAATGACTTGTAACTTTAACACATTGTTGCACATACTATGTATAATACTTATAAGTGTTGTTATGGAAATTGAGCAATTATTTAGATATAAATATGTACAATATATATTCCAAAAATTAATTCTTTTGAAAAGTTTTTTGCTTATAACTAGAACGAATTTCTATAAAACTTCACAAAATTTACAGAAAAATTGACAAAACATTAGAGAAACATTATTCTGAAACATAGAATTCCCACGTGTAATATCCGCAGAGCTATGAGCAAAAATATTTTATATTAGTAAATCTTATTTTACAGTGCCTACGCAAAAAAATATAACTTTTTTTATTATATAGGTTGAAAGCTAGATATATTGAGCAGCTTTCGCCAAAAGTTCGTTTGAATAGAGTAAAAATTAAGCAAATTGCCAGGAAAAAAAAAAAGAGCTAGATTTTAAGTATTTTTCAGAGTTGAAATTTCATAAGGAGTTTTTCACATGCTGCGTATTTAATTCGAAGATCGAATTATTTGAACTGCGTTGCAAAATTTCTTTTTTGTGAAAAATTCTTTACGAATTCACAAATCTTAATGAATAAATAAAAATACGTTAGAGTTGTAAGCCTATAAGGAGTTTTTCACAAAACAGAACTTTTGCAACGTAAATCAAAAAATTGGATCTTCAAATTAATTACGCGACATGTTATAAAACCCTTTATACGATTTCAACTCGAAAATTCCTAAAATCTAGCTCGTTCTTGTGCCGAGAATTTGCTTAATTTTTGCTCTATTCAAATAAACTTTTGACAAAAGCTGCCAATATATCTAGCTTTCAACTTATGTAGTAAAAAAAAAAAAAAAATATCTTTCGCACATGCGCAGTAAAATAATATTTACTAATATAAAATATAAATGCTCATATCTCAATGAATATTGCACGTGTGAATTTTATGTTTCAGAATAATGTTTCTCTAATGTTTTGCCGATTTTTCTGTAAATTTTGTAAAATTTTATGGAAATCCGATTCCAGTTATAAGCAAAAAAAATTTTTTTTAAGTTAATAATTTTTGAAAAAATATTATATCTGTCTAAATAATTGCACAGTTTTCACAACAAAACATATAAATATTATACATAGTATGTGCAACAATCTGTTAAAGTTACAAGTCATTTATAGCTTTTTATGATACAGGGTAATCCAAAGTATTTGTGCTCTTCTTCAGTTTGTGGTTGATCCCCTAATTGCACTCTGAACTAAATCGATAGTGGAAAATGTGAGTTTTTAAATATTCTTTGCACACCTGAAGTCCCGGGTTATTTTGTCCAGCATTTTTTTAGAAAATTGAAAAAATGGAAAATTTAAAAAAAATAAAAATTCTAATAGTTTCATCAACCACTATATATTAAACTTTTATTGGTCAAATTATTCATATTCTTTAAAAAAAATAAATAAATAAATAAATAAAAGATATTTTTAATATAGTTATTTAATAATCTCTATTTAGGCCACTGTGGACTAGCTGCTAAAAGCTACTAAAAGCAACTTATTGCTGCTTAAAGAAACTTATATTACTGTTAAAAACAACCCTTTGAAACTTGGTGATAGTTGGAAGGTGCCTGGTTTGACCTGAAATCACACTCGTCGGCCTAGCCGTTCGGATGTGAGTGTAGGTGTTGTGGCCGATTGACAACACGAGGATCTTATGACTGGGTGTAGTGCTTTCCGCGGGAGTCTTTCTAAGCAATCGTAATCAATATTTACGCGAATTTCAGAAAAAAGAAAAAAAAAAAACACTGTTAGCCTTTTGAAGTTTACCAAAAAATTTTTAGAAAGTTACGTGAATTCGAACTAGGATCCCTTAAAAAAGCCCATACGGAGGGCATCTCAACCAGGACTAAATCCAAGAAAAAGTCCCCCTCCGTGGAGGATCAAAATTGTGACGGCAAGTCTCCGGACCATCCTTACTGGTGCGTCCCAGACCGTCGCCAATTGACCATAGCGCAGTACTAATGCGACGCTAAACCCAACCAACCAAGAAAGTGTGGAAAATCGACATTAAATCCTTCATTACAACATGCGATATTTCGTTTAGTAGTATTGTCTTGTCTTTCATTATTTGGTTATGAGCCTCTAAAAGATTTCCTAAAATTGCCATTCTTTAATATTCTTCTTCCATGTAAATTCTTTAATATTTGTCTAAAATTTAAAAAACAATCACTATTAACAATTTTATCAAGAATCAAATTTATTTCAGATTTATCAATACATGATAATATTTGTGTATGGCTTTATAATATTTAGTGCTGCCATCTGATGGCGTTGTTCAGAGGTTATTGATAGTTTAAACAGATACTTTTTAAATGTTGATTAAATTAGTGTAGAAAAAATATTCAGGAATTTACGTCTTCATAGTGAAAAAGACTCAGGATCTGATTACCAAAAACGCATGGAAAGCACAATTTTCACCCAAAAAATTTAGGAAAGACCTCAGAAAATGCCTGAAGATGGGCGCGTTTTTTTTTTTTTTTTTTTTTTTTTTTTTTTCCTCTCCTTCTTTTCTTCCCCCTTATTTATTTAAATATGAAATTTTTTCTTCTAAGTGTAATTATTTTTTTATAACCATTTTAAGTGTTTTTTCCTTTTTAAATGAATTTATTGTTTATTTAGAATTTCAGTGTTCTGCTTATACGTCGTGTAATAGTTATCGTCGAAAGTACATTTAGTCAACCTTTCAATAGTTAACTTTCAACTATTTATTGTTACAATATATTATTGGTAAAGCTATTTTAAGATTTTGAATTGAAAGAAATGCATTGAAAGATTTAATCGAAGCTAATTGCAATGCATCTTAAAGCATGTCTTCTTAACAGTCTTCTTAACAGGTGTTGTTGTTAGCGTTATGGTGAATTGACTGCTTTAGGGTCCTAGGCCTGAAGGGGACTGCAAACTGAGGACAGTTTAGCTCGTACTTACAAAAGTATCGGAAAAAATCACGGAAAACTCCGAACGGTTTGGCCTAGGCCGTCGAACTCGGCATGGGACAAAAACCCGGCGCCTCAAGTCTACCAGCTCTGAGTTGGTTGGTTGTGTGGCTTAAGGCCGATTGACTACACTAGGGTCCTATACCTATAGGAGAATGCCTTCCGTGGGGAGTCTTTCTGGCTACCAGCTCTGAAAGAACAGTCTCTCGGCCATTGAATCGACCTTTACCAGTTATGTAATATTGATTGACAAAAGTGTAAAGTGTGGTGCAAAAATTAAAGCCGATTGACTACACATGGTTTCTAGGACTGGGTGGAGTGCCTTCCGTGGAAGTCGTTCTAAGGGATCCTAGGTCCTAGTCATATTTACACGTTTCGGAGAAAGTGCTACGGAGAGTGCTGATGTATTTTTTTTTTTTTTTTCTTTTTTTTTTAATAAAAATTGAAACATGATAAAAATTTTAAAAATAGGTAAAAGAATCAGGAAATTGAAAATTAAAACCCCGGAGCTTGTCCAAATATGGGCCAAGAGAGGCAATATTCAAGGTTTTAATTTTCATTCTATTCATTATTTTATCTATTTTTACAATTTTTATCATATTTTAAATTTAATTTAATTTTTTTTTTTTTTTTTTTTTTTTTTTTTTTTTTTATACTAACACTGATGTACTGATGAAGGAACTTTAGTAGTTCCGAAACGACCGTTTGCCAGTTTTTGAATTTCTTCAATTTGGGCTTTTTTTAACGTTGTATTTGTATTTTCCTTTAATCTTATCTCAGCACAAAGTATCTCTTCGTACCTTTAAAATCATTAAATGTTTTATGATGTAACTATACAGCTACAATATCCAAACAGTGGTTACTGGTAGAGGCACTAACCACCCCCTACCCATAATACTTTGTGTCAAATAAAACTGTTTCCATAACAGTTTTCAACTATTATTTATATTATTTTATAAATATACAGTACTGCTTTTCTTACACTGTTATTTATACAATACTCTTTATTTTACACCTTAAACTGTAACAATTGATTTTTTATAGAAATGCAGAATATAAAGTTAAAAGAATGTACTGTGAGCTCCACACTACATTTTTTTCATTAAATTTTAGTCAAATGTACTTGGGATCTATTTATTGAATTTATTGATTAATTTTTCAAATAATATTTTCTTAGGCTTTTCTTTATTTATTTATTTATCAAATAAAAAAAAGAATAACAGTTGAAAGCAACAAAGATTTTAAGAGGATCCTTGAAAGAAATAGAGATACTCTTAGATTTACGCTTGACTCACTGTGCCCATATTGAATGTTTCAGACATAGAGTTTATTACGTATAGATACATATCTGCCAATTATTAGGCTTTTTTAACACAATTTTAATTAAGTAAACATTTTTATCGTATTTAATTAGTGAAAACTGTTGCAGGAATTTGTAAAAGATTTTCTTTAAAACCTCTTGGTAAAAAAAAAAAAAAAAAAAAAATTAAATTAAATTTAAAATATGATAAAAATTGTAAAAATAGATAAAATAATGAATAGAATGAAAATTAAAACCTTGAATATTGCCTCTTGGCATCAAAAATACGTAAAAGTTGGTAGCTATGTAAATATAGTTTTATTTAAATATTTCTATGACTAATTTATTAATTAAAATGCTTCCAATGAATAATTTAGAAAGATCTCCACGGAGGGCATTCCACTTATGGACCTAGGACCCTAGCGAAGTCAATCGGCTTTAAACCCTATAACCAACCAATCCAATGAATAATACTTTGGAAAATAAAAACCTACAGTTATAAGGTGCTACAAACTACTATATAAGACAGTGGAAGGGTGGGTCTTACAAGGAAAAGTTTTCCAGTTCTAATCACCAATTTTCATGAAAAAATTACTGGCATAAGATTTAATCCTAAATAGTATTTTCCTAAAATATTAGTTGCTGAATCGCTATAGAAAAGCTAGAAAAAAATTACTGAAAATGAGAGCATGTCTGCAATATATCTAAATAATCGCCTGTTTGACGGTTCCATTTTTGCGATTTTCATGTTAAGAAGATTAAATATATGTAGATGTTCTATTGCTTTGCTTGCCCAACGAACTTCATATAAAGTCGAACACTTGACGCAGTGCACAAGAAATTAATGAGGGGCATACAATCCAACACCCGAAATTCTAGATAGCATTGTTCAATATTTATGGTTGCTAAAGTGATTAATCAGATGTAGATGATCGTTCAGATCTTCACCAATTACCCATAGCGCAGTATTAGTGCGACGTTAAACCCAAACAAACCAATCAACAACCACTACCAATTACCCAATGCACAGCTACAGAGCGGCGTTTAAATTTCTCACTCACAATGTACATATAACGTAATGTAAAGAAATATAAAAATAAATCTAAAATTTAATTTTCATTATTTTAAATCTTTGCAATATTGATGTCGAGTGGGGTTTATATCGCACTAGAAATATGTTCGGAGATATGCCGTCCCAATTTTCATACTCCGTGGAGCAGATGGATTTTCACTTATGTAACCCACAGTAGTATTAATTTCGAATCACAAAGGACATTGCGACCACGACGGATTTTACGTGCACAACCCATCATTAATTTGCTGTACAGCTTTCAGCCCATTCGAGCATCAAACTCATAATCTTTCACTGGTGAGCTCGACAATCTATTAATCACGTTATAGTGGCCTTTTCTGCAATATGGAAAGTTTTAATTCATGCAGGGAATGCATAAAAATTAATAAAAAATATTCGATATAACATAAAATTATAGGGTTCCGATTTTCTGGTTGGCAGACCATGAGTTCATAATTGGTAGATTGTAGATTGAATACTCGAATCGACGACTGATCGTTCTGTATTTAAATGGTAGCTAGTGCGCGTAAAATCGATCGCGACCGCAATGTCCTCCATGTCCCGAAATTAATACCTCTGGTGGTTACATGGGCGAGGGAGCCATCTCCTCCTCAGGGAATAAAAATTGTGAGAGCATGTTTACGGAGTACCCCCAAGAGGTGAGTTCTCGACCGTCGCCAGTTGGCCATAGCCTAGAACTATTGCGACATAAAACCAACTTAAAATTCAACAACAACATCGGTGCGGAATCGATATTCCAGCCGTCCGAAGACAGTCGTGTGGACTGATGGAGGTTGGTACACGTAAAACCTGTCATGGTTCCAATATCCTGCATGTTCCGAAATTAATACCTTTGGGAGTTACCGAAGCGAGAGAGCCATCCCATCCAAAGATGATCAAAATTGTAATAGCGTGTCTAAATATCATACCCAATTGCCCAAAGGTACTACCAAAGGTATTGCCACTAGCGTAACATAAAACCCACTCAATCACCTGCACCACGTCTAAGTGTGAATCCCAGACCGTCGCTAATTGTATAGAACGTAGCTACTGCGTGGCAATAAATTCACTTGTCTTACGTCTTAAGTTTCTTGTCGTCATTCAACGAGGGTTAATATAATTTGGCTATAATTTTTTCGTATTTGGCGAAGAAAACATAAAATTTAACAATTTTCTACGACCTTTCTGTTCAGTGTTGCCAGATTGGGGGCATTTTTTATTCATTATCCCCCACTAAATTTTAATTGTAACGGTTGCCTAATCACTTCGTAGCTTAATCGTCTATTATGCATATTAAACATCACGTCTTAAAATTATTGGTGAGATTTGAATAAAAAATGTCCCAATCTGACAACACTGTTTCTATTACGATTCAGCAGTTAAAATTTTTACCAGTGAATGAAGTATAATGTGAACTATTTTCCGTAATTTTTTTAAGAAAATCGGCGATTAGCACTTGAAAGAGTTTCCTTCCCCAGTAGCACATAACATTGTTACAACTAATTTTTCACTGTTCAGACTTATTTACAACGCTATAACAACGTTATGTGCTACCTGGGTTGTTAGAATATTTTTGAGTGTACCCTGGGATATTCTAGAAAAATATGTGTCCAATTATTAAAATAAAAATATAGTTACTGACTCTGTTGTACCATTTCATCATGGATATATCGCTCTTTTTGTTAACACATTATTATTATGTTAACTATTTAAAAAAAAAAAAAAAAAAAAAAAAAAATCAGCCATTTATTCTTGATGCGTATATTACGTAATTTGAAAGTGGATATTATGTGTATACTATTTTCAGATAAATACATGCCAAATAAAATAACATGCACAGATTTCTCAAAATAAAAAGGTATATTCAACAATCCTTTTCTGGAAGTGATCAAAAGTTATGAAAGCAAAATCCCAGCCTAATCAGGAATATAAAAAAAGTTATTTTCAATATCATATTTGTATGAATTAAGATTTTCTACTCTCACGAAGATTAAGTGCAAAAAGATAATTTTTCTATGTATTGATTAGGAAATGAGAATTTACCTTTTAAATATTTAACTTAATTATTATAACATATTTCTCAGAAATTTTTATACATTGTGCCTACACTAATTTGTAGGTATTTAATTGTGCCCTGACATCAAAAAGTTTGAGAACCACTGGTGTAAGATATATAATTTACAATTGTATTCCTTATACTGTATTATGTAACAATGACATAATTTCGGTACCATATACGTTCGGCTACAATAAAAGTTGTGGGCGTTAAAAGCTGCAAATTAGTGTGACAAAATGTGTCAAAATAAACAAAATAAGGCAATAAACTAAGTATTGCATAAAAATTATGATGACTATAAATAATAACATAATAAATTTAGTATGACATAACAAATTATGATGACTTTGTCTATGACATAATAAAGTGTGTATAAGAAAAATAAACAAATATTGTTAAAGGGTATTAATATAAGATTTAATTCAGTATTCTTATTCTTTATTTTTACTGTTTCTAGAGAGCACGGATCAAGACCATCAACAGAAAGCGAAAACGAAGCGAGTACGGACCACTTTCACGGAAGAACAGCTACAGGTCCTACAAGCCAACTTCAATCTCGATTCGAATCCGGATGGTCAGGATTTAGAAAGAATAGCCCAAATTACTGGACTGAGCAAACGAGTGACTCAAGTCTGGTTTCAGAATTCCAGAGCAAGACAGAAGAAATATCTAAATAATCAAGCAAAGAAAGCCAACGGTAAATTTTCTTTTCAGGTACTATTAATGTATTTTTCTCTGCCTTCTGAGCACTTTTTCACATAACAGCACACATTAGAGTGCACTTGCAATGTAGCGGGGTATTCATATTTTCTTTAAATTTGATTATTAGACCAAGTATATAGTGTAAAATTTCTATATATAACAAAGATGTATATAATGGAAAACCAAAAAGCGAATCGAAACCTGACTTCATCAATGTCAATATTTTAAGTTTAAAAAATAATAATTAAAAACTAACAAAAATATCTATTAGCGTTTCAACTAAATCACAAAATATATGAAATATATATAAATTAAATATTGAATTTAACCCACAGCTTTGAAATTTTATCAGAGGAAAGGGATATCAATCTTAAATTTTAGTTTTAATATAGTGTACACTGATTTTTATAATTATAGGGACACTAATTTTTTTACTTTAACTGAACACTGAAAACTAGAGCCCCTAAATAAAATAATAGGCCGGCGCATCACCGCCATTTTTTTGCCTCCGAAGAGGACAGCATTCCCGCTTGGCGTCCTTATCGCTTCCCTAATGATTTTAAGAAATCTTGATCTGAAGCTAATCCGGTCAAGATAAATGCAATAAGCAACAATAATATTCCTAAAAACACATTTTTTTCACAGTATATTCTCAGGATGTCATATTATTCTGAGGATATCACGTCCATTTCACTTGAAGCCCGCGGCACACATACTTTTCTCGGCCCCCGTCAATCTTTGACGATGTGAAAATAGTTGGAAAAGTGACCAAAATTTTTAAACAAGTAATAAATAGTGATCAAAAAGTCACCAAAGAAATGGGTTTTAGGAAGAAGAAATGGGCCCCTGCTTGCTACTGCACGATAATCAGACCCTGCTCGTAAATTAAATAAAAAGAAAAAAATCTTGATTGTCCCTATAATTACGAACATCTAAAAACATGGATAAAAAAATATTTTGCATTATTTTTTATTAATATTGTTTTACATTACAAAAATTATATCAGTTTTGGTTTTTAGAATACTAGATACATTAAGTGCGTTTAGCATAATCTCGTTCGCAATTATTTTACATTAGTTATTTCAAAACATCAAATGTCCTTATAAATATCAGAAGGGATGTATATTACAGTCAGCAGTAAAAATATCCGAGCTCTAGCAAAAATTCCTATGCAAAAAATGTACACTTAATACAGTTTTGTTTAATAAATCCTTGTCGAATCGGGCCGCGGTAGCCCAGTCGGTAGAGCGCCGGCCTTGTAATTGGAAGATTGCGGGTTCGGTACTCGAGTCGGCCAAAGACCGTCGTGTACACTAAAGGTGGCTGGTGCACGTAAAATCTGTCGTGGCCGCAATGTCCTCCATGTTCCCATCAAAAATTATACCTCTGGGGGTCACCGAAGCGGGAGAGCCATCTCTTCCGTGGAGGATCAAAATTGGGTTGGCATGTCTCCGGACCACCTCTAGGGATGTATCCTAGACCGTCGCCAATTGCCCATCTGCGCAGCACTAGTGCGACGTAAAACCCATCCATCCATCTTTGTCGAATCATGTTCTTCGACTGACTAAGAACAAGATTCGACAATGATTTATTTAAAAATTAAGTATACTTTTTTATACAGTATTAAGTGTACTTTTGTTTTACATAGGAATTTTTGCCAGTTCTCGGATACTTTTGCTGCCGACTGTACATGTTGTAGTGTATTGCTTCCCTGAAAATACTAATTTATTGAAGTGCTTGACAAAAATTGCACAATATGAAGCTTATAACTTTTTTTTTTTTTGTCATGTATAACTGTCAAATATGTAATTGTTTTTATGTATTGGTAGGTGATAGTAAATGCAAGATGTAAATTGTCTTAATTAACATTTTGCAATGTATTTAAAATTACAATACTTATCACTGTCGATTAAAAAAAGAGAAATATCTGGATGGACCAAAATTTTCCAATGTAATTTTTGGTCATTTCATCGACTTTTTGGGAATTACGTGCATATTAAAACAAGTCAAATATTTTCTTTTTAATTTGGAGATTTTTGCATCTGCAAATTTCACATTACACATAGAAGTTTATGACCTAAAATTCTGTCCTTTCTTAAAATAATTTAGTCGGGTTTGATGATCTACTAAAACATGTTGGGAACAAAACTCAATCACTGAAACTTGCTAAAATAAAATTGCCTAAAATAGATATACTTTAATAGATATAATAAAATTGGTATCAGCATGAAACCTAAATAAGGTCCTCCATTCCATTTAATCTTAATCCCAATAAAGCCATCTGGAACATATAAGTTGAGTTCAAAGTTTTGTCGATAAACAAAAAACCAATCAAACAGAAAATTCCAATTAAAAGTAAGATCAAACTAATATAGCAGCACTGTCAAATCATTCACAATAAAACAGATAGTTTTACTTTTTCGGAATGATGGAGGAATTTATTTTATTTTCCTTTTTAACTAGAAAATTTCTCAACAAACTTAATCTCTTCAAATACTTCAATTTTACATTTAAAATATGAGCTATTTTTTCTTGGGATAGGATAAAATATTTCAGAAAGTTTCAATTCGCTGTCATAGAAGTGAACAGTTTTTGAGTCTGCTTCTTTTTGTGAATTGAGATGATAACAAGGCACTGATGAATCATGGCCGAAGAAACAATTTTCAGGCTAAAATTTATTGTTCTATGTAAAATATTCGAATAGCCTTACGTACAGTCGTAGTTACGTTTTGTGAAGTTTAGAATACGGTTGAAGCTCAGTATACAAGGAAAAAAAAAAAAAACGATATTTATTACATGATACTATCGATTGCACGCTCTAGGATGTATTTGCCGGGCATCAGTCATTAACTGTTACTTTATTAATGAAACAAAATGAAGCAGAAAATAAACTGTCATCACTTGTAAAATTGGACTGAGGTATTAACCTTCCAGCGGGCGGGCGTATGTGAGAACCAGCGGTGAAATTGTTGTATTCACGGTATTTGTAGGTGGAGCCTATTTTTTCTAGCAGACGCTTCTGGTCCTTTGAGCTTCCGATTGAGAACGAAAGTAAATAATTCCTACCAATCATTACGGTTGTTTATAGCTAGCAGCAAACGAACCGGAAGTTCTCACAATCAGTGCGACGTTGGCGTATAAAGCTCCTGTGGTTTGGTTAATGCTTACCATACAGGTTCCATCTGGCTAGTTTGATCATCACTGTACAAATACTGATCATCAGAGGCCACATGTTCCCTGTTGGGGAAGTATCTGGCTATCGCACTGGCCAAGGAAGTGTTGCAGAAGCATGACGACAATTTGTGGAAAGACGTGCTGTGCGTAACCGGGAATTGTCCTGTAGAAATATAAGTTATGGGGTTCGTAAAAGGAAGGCCAGCATAAAGGAGTTTAAAATCTGGTCTACGTACTGCCGTTCTGAAAAAGCGTCATAGATGGTAACCAAAAGGGTAAGGCCATCAAATTAAATGGTACCCCATACCATAACGAATAGTTGTTAGGCTGAGTAGCAGACAAAACAAAATGAGTAGCCCACCGCTGTCCTGAGAGTTTTTAGACACGTCCTATCTAGTCATCGAAGCTCAATTCAAGTTCAAGGCAGGACTCTCCGCTGAAATCAATTCTTCTTAATTCCATAAAATTACAAGTCGAATGCCTGTGATGCCACTGCAAATACTCCTGGTGTTGTGAGACGGCACAATGGCCTCCGAGACGTGCCCCCGTTCTTTGTGTCACCTATCAATATTTATTATACTCACTGATGTCCAGATAACACGTCTGGCCTTTAATAATGACGCAACAGGAGCTATGAGCGGTGATCGGGTGACCACTCTGTCTTCGCCTTCTGTCGTCACTGCCGGTCGATGCTATGTTTTTGACACTCAGTACGACCATGGTTCATGCATTCCTGCGACCATAGTCGCCCGACCCATGTTGAACGATCTTACGATTTTATAATCTTGCTTCCTTTAGTCCAATTACACGACCTCTCTCAAATGGTGAAATTGCTCATATGTTCACAAACTCTGAGATGCATCGATAGAGTCCACATAAGTCGACAGAACCACACTTGCTCGGAAGTAGTGCACTAGCATTGAAATGTTCTCTGTTTTATACTCGATTCTGATGCTCCATTTCAATGTATTAGAGAGCCATTTAGTCAGTCATTGGACGCCAAAAGTTGATCATTTGCATATTCTGTCCTAAGGCAGGCGCACACGCAATTTCGTTTAATTCGGATAACTACTTCTTGGCGATCTGATGTTTATGCTATAGAAAGTACATGGTTAGGTCTAATGTAGAAAATTAAAGAATAGATGATGATAATAATAATAATAAAGTTAAAACATGCTTGTAAATTATTTTTAAAAGGGAAATGTGATTTAACCTTTGAATGTCAATCTTACTTTTCAATTTAGCACAAAAAAGTAAAATAAATAACTTAAAATAATCTAACCGAAAGACTGAAAAGTCTGTTAAATAAGTGTAATTAACGAATTTTTGTTCAATATTAATTATATTTTAATTTTATCAAGTTTACATGAAGGTAAAAAACATCTAAAAAAAAAAAGATATTTTCAGTGAAATTCGGGACATATACAATGCATCTTATAGGTCCGAAAATATAGAGGGTTATAATTAAAGAACATATATGGAAGTCAGAGATCAGAAAGATTTAAAAAAAGGAAAGGTAGCACAAATAGCTACGATTGAAGAACTATGGGAGGATGGGCCATAACCTTCAAATAAAGAAAGTATAAGAAAGTAACCGAACACTTTTCTCATGGAAATATGCTTAATACTGAAAAAAAAAAAAAAAAAAAAAACTTTACTACGAGATGTATTTTTTTCTCTCTTTCCTAAAAGGAATCGTCACTTTCCTCCTCAGCTGAATGACTCTGAATGGCATTGAGTATAAAGTTACACAGCTTAGGTAGTGATTCAGTATGTTTCGAAGTAAAAAAGTAAAGTTGCATTTTGGTGCTTTTGTAAAGTGACCTCTGAATACAAGTTAGAATTCAACTCATTCATTTCATTTCGTGTGAGATTTAAGAGACGGAGAACGAGGGAGAGGGGGAGAACTGATAGATTCAAAATAGAATTTATTTATAGGTTATTGCAATAAAATATATTTGAATCAGATTTAGCATTAGAGAAAAACACAATTTTAAGAAATTAGATTATTATACTTATTTTATTTACATCAAAAAAAAAAATTTCTTAGGAATAATAAATTTTTGATATTGCCTATTTGCTTTTATTTAATAAAATGAATTTTAAATATGTTTTATTACTAAATAAATAAAAGAAAAGAAAAACAGAGAAAGAAAAAATAAGAAATAAAAAAAGGTATAATTTAACGCTGTCTGATATTGCTTATATATACATACAGTCGGCTGCAAAATTATTCGAGCACTAGCAATAATCCTTGCCAAAAAAAAGTACACTTAATACAGCTTTGTTAAATAAATCCTTCTCGAGTCATGTTCTTAATCAGTCTAAGAACATGATTCGACAAGGATTTACTTAGCAAAACAGTCTTAAGTGTACTTTCTAAATATAGGAATTATTGGCTAGTGCTCGAATAATTTTGCAGCCGACTGTATATATATATATTCAATGAGTTTTTGTGAAAATACAAGTATGATATAATTTAAAAAGATACTGTTTTTTTTTTTTTTTTTTTTAATGTAATAATAAATTGAATATAGTATAGTATATTTAGTAGTAAAACATAATATACCAACAATATAGTTTTTTTTTTTTTTTTTACATTAAGTGACATAATGTATTAGTAATGTTACCTTAAAAATTGTCAAATCCAAAATACAATCAGTTAAATAATTAAATATGACCACATGAAAGGTATTTACTTATATACGTTATTTATTTATTTATTTTTTATTTTATTTTTTTCAGCCATCTCTATTCCATCAATGACAGCCGCGACATCTTGTCCAGGTTGTGGTATGCTATACTGCCTGTGTTCCCATCCAAGTCTGCAGTTAAATATGAGCCAGGTGGCGTGACTTCATTAAAGGTGACCCGTGACCTGTATATAGTCCATCATCAACTGGGTGGTCACCTGTTTCAGTCGGATGCTTCAAAGAATATTTTAGAAGATCCAAGCCTTGTTCCTCGACTATTGGGTTCCATAATTCAGTTTGATATGCCAGTTTAACTCTGGGATAACAAAGAACTGATCCGGTGATGAGTTTCTTTAAATTCACCACTGCATTTCAACCGAAAATTTCCTGGCCAAATATGTGTCATTTTTACTAGTGAGAATTTCTTTTTTACATGATTTTTTAAAGACTGGGGTTAACTTGGTTAATTCGGTGTCTGGTGATTAAAGACTTTCAACTGGAAGACGTTAGCCCATCCACGTACAAGTTTCTAGTGCTTTTCACTGGAGAAAATCAGTGGCGGATTTAGATATCTTACGGACCTAGGCATTATATACCAAAAAGCGTACCATTCAATTATACTGTTAAATTTCATATTGCTTGTCAACCCCTTTTAAACAGTTTTTCATCGCTTGTCTTCATGAGACAGCTTCCATCATATATTTCAATAAAAAATAAACGATAATAATTTATTTAAAGGTGAACTTCGTACTTATAATAGACTGTTAAGAAATTAAAAGGAATGTTAAAAAATGAAAAAGAGGAGAAATCGCTTTGCCTTTGATACATACAAAACTACGACTCTAGACTAACTTTCTTGTACTAACTCTGAAATCCGCCACTGGTCAAAGTGATCTGCAAGCTCATGCAATTAAAATTTTAATAAACTGTTTGTCCATGTTTAAAATTAATATAACACATAATTACGAGACGTACAATAAATGTTTACTATCAGAAAAGATAACAACAGTAAACATTAAATGTAGAATATACTAGTCGTTTTCAGCAACAACTATTGTTTTAAATATGGAAAATATTAATTTTGTTGCTCAATTATTGTTTGTACAAGATGTCATACATAAACTAATACTGTCTAAGCTCATTCAAAAATGTTATGTTTAGTTAGTTATCAGCAAATTAAATATTAAAAAACCAATTCAAAAAAGTAAGATATAAAAAATTATTGGATTCTGTCTAGTCATAAAAAGAAGAAAAATAATGCAAAACTTAGATTTTTTTTAATGGTTGGCTGATTCTATGAAAAGTGAAATATCGTTGGATATATATGGGAATAAATCTTTTTTTTTTTTTTTTTTTTTTTTTGTCAGATTTTACACTCATCAATAGAGAAAAAAAGTAGAAATATTTTTAAATATTAACAATCTCATAATAATAATAATTATTATAATTATAATTTGCATATTTGCTTGGAAGTTTTTTAATTATTTCAAAATTTAGTTTTCCTTTAAAAGATAAGTATAAAAATTCCCGTTTAGTACACACAGTGAGAAAATAGTAACTAATTAATTTTAAAAGATTTATTGTATTTATATAATTTATCTTTTTAATTATAAATTTGTCTTCATTTACTGATAGACAAACAGTTAATTTACTCGTATGTTAGTAACATACAGTTGTGACAAGGTCGGCTCTAAACTAAGGTATAACAGTAAGGGCTTTTTTGTATTATGTTAAGGGCTTTTTTGTCTTCAACGTACTTCATAGAGTATTCTTTGATATATTTCTTTAATTTGTTTTCATAAATTAAGGATGTAAAATGTAAAACGGCAACAATGAAAGTTCCTTGGGTGCCTTATACCCTTGAGCCGAATCTGATAGTAAAAATCTGTAAAGCAAATCAAAAATACCTTAGAAATATTTCTATCACTATAATATAGACACAAAATTTCATAATTTTTTTTAGCATAGTCTTCGTTATACTTCCGAAAGGTAATTTTGTGTATAAAATTATCTGTAGAAAAGATCAAAAATTATTTTCAATGTAATTTGAAAACTTGCAAATCTGAAAACTTCCTTTTTTAATTTCAGCAAATGCTGTTAAAATTATGTATTCACTGCATACGTAAAAATTTTCTTCGTAGTAGAATTTTGTTGAAACAATATTAAATACTTTAAAACATGTAAATTCTGTAGTAATTAACGATAAAATTTTTCAAAATTCATTTTGGAATGGCTTATAAATAAGAACTAACACTTAAGATAAGATTTTATCGTTTATTTTTGACGAAAATTACTGCTATTTAATGTTAATATACAAGGTACTTTTAAAACATCTAGAAAAAAATGTAGAGGTATGTAGCGAAAACAAAAATGAGCAATTTTTGTTTAAAAATACAGTCAGCAGCAAAAGTATCCGAGCACTAGCCAATAATTCCGATATCAAAAATGTACACTTAAAACTGTTTTTTTAAATAAATCCTTGTTGAATCATGTTCTTAGACTCGACAAGGATTTATTTAACAGAGCAGTATTATGTGTACTTTTTTAGACAGGGATTATTGCTAGTGCTCGGATACTTTTGCTGTCGACTGTATAGGAGCGCAAATCACTTATGCAATTAGAAATGTAAGGTATCTTTTCTCAAGCCAAACTAAGTTTCTAAATCATAAATTACAAAAAAAAAAAAAAAAAAAAAAAAAAGTACAATAGTATTTTCAATATATTTACCAAATTTATTTAAAATTTGCTGACGTCACCAGAGGTGCTTGAAATAGCCACTATCCGTATCCAAACAATATTTAATTCCTACGTATAATCCGCAGGTCATATAAATCAGTTTCGCGCCTTAAAATTTATTTTACAGGCAAGGATACATTTGATCGTGACAAAACATCGTTTAGAAATAGCGTTTTCTCTTAATTAAAATTTCCGGTGTGAAACTGACTTAGCAGACATGCGGATTATACGCAGGAAAATAAGGTAACAGTTTGGTGTTTGGGAAAACTTTGATAGCGAATACGGAATCAATGATTATATATTTTTTAAATTTTACGTAATAGAAAATTTTACAGAAGACAAAATTTTTTCATTGAAAGTATCGTTGTACCTACATTGTTGTTAAATTTAAGAACAGAAATCTTGGTTCAAATTGATTGCAATATCCTACATTTCTACTTAAATATATATGGATTGTGCCCCACATTTCCCAAATAAAAACTGCGTATTTTGATTTCTCCTACCTCCTTTATGTACAATTTCGCAAAGAAAGTTTAATAAAATTCTATACAAACAAGAACTAAAGATTCCTAGGTATGATTCCTCACTTATATAAAGTAACTGAAAAAGCTAGCATGATAAAGTGAGCTTCCAAACTAATTCATTCTACTTACCTGATTTTAATCAATATTTAAATGAGAATTTGTGATATTATTTAAATACTGTGTTATAAAGTGAAAAGATGACCAATATCATTTAAGGCTGTATTTGAAATACAATTTAGTATGTAGAGTTCCTTTAACATATAAGTTTATATATATATATATATATATATATATATATATATATATATATATATATATATATATATATATATATATATACCATAAAAATAATTTTTCTGCAGAGGATTTTTCTTTTTTTTTTTTCTTTTTTAAGTAAACAATTTTTCTCAAAATATTTCCTAAAATTGTATTTTTGGCACTGAAAACTGAAAAAGAAATGATTTGTTAAATATACACAATATTTATATGTTAGGGGAATATACCAATTACCTATTTAAAATATGTAGGAGGAGAGGATATGATCACTTACGCAGATTAATTAATTTCCTGACACAGTTGGTAAAATTTATTAAAAACATATTTTGAATGAAAGAAGGTAAAATGTTTGAAAACAGCCTTAAATATATAATCTATGAAAATTGTTCAATATTTTTAAAATTCTGTTTTGTAGATTATCTCACTTTATAACTTTTGAAATATGATTGATTGCAATATCTTTTGAAACAAAATTACGTGTCATATAATTTTGTGATGTGGTGATATGCCATTCCAGTTGTGCTTGTGTGAACTACGTCAAGTTCAGTGTGCTATGCATCATGAGCATCCACGAGTTTTTAAAAATAAATTGATGTTTAAAAAAATGGAACTATTCATAATACCTAAAATTTTATCTCACAAAATTACTTATAGAATATATTAATATAGGCATTTAAAAAAAAAAAAAAAAAAAGAAAAAAAAGGATGGCGAATTTTAATAAACACTTCACGCAGATTATCTATGAAAACCGAAACATTAGTGGAACGAAAATTATAAAAAGGAATGAATTAAAAAATTAAAAATATATTTTTAATACAACAGTTTATAGAAAACGCTTTAAAAATATTCAAAACTGATTAAATAATAATAATTAATAATAATAATTATAATAGTAATAATTTTTATTTTATAAAAAAATATTCAACTAAACACTAACATACACTAATTGCTCACTTGAAAGATGGAAATAGTTATCCATCCCTGCAACTTACGGATGACATTTTTATATATTTACTTTTAAACTCACTCCAATGTTGCTGACTTACGTTTAGGTTAAAAAATTTGACTAAAGGAAGTATGCATAACATGGTGGCGACAATCTATATTCTCTTTTACTAGACTGTCCTGTTTTTTTTCTCCTCTCTATAATAATCTTTTACAGTTGTTTGCGCGATTAAATCAGTAAAAAATTATTATATGATTATAATAGTGAAAGAATCAGGAGGAAAAAGCAGCCCAATCGGCACCTATGTATATTAGATGAAAAAATCAAATTATTTCGAAAAATGACCAGGACAGGAATCGAACATGGGTTCTTTCATCTCACTCTAATGTTTAGTTTACCAAATTTATAGAATTATTTGGGAATAGCACTTTCAAATTGATAATAAAGTTTAAAAAAATCACAATATCACAAATAAAAATTTAGAGGTTACTAAATACATTTTTTCTTAAAAGTAAACAAACAAACTTCTCGAGCACTTTAATATAGTATTTCTTCATGATAGCTTCAGAATTTTTAAATCTTTAATAATAATAATAATAATAATAAAATACATATGCAGTTATAATTAATTTTTTTTGGAAATTTGTGCAATAAATTTATTTTTAAAGTTTTTTTTTTTTTTTTACTGAATATTTCAAAAAAATTTCAGTTTATTAATAATTCGCCATCTACCTGAAACTTTGATTCGTACATTTCTTTTAACCCTTTAACTGTTGAATTTTGTTTTGAAAAACTTTTTCTGTCTGCATAATATATATATATATATTTTTTTTTTTTTTATCGAAGACGAATACAGAATTGCCAGATGAATACTACAATTTTATTTTTGTACACCACCATTTTTATTTTAAATCAGTCGCTTTATAATATAAAAAACAAGAAATAATATTAAACCGATAGATTGGTACTTTATAAAATTAGTGGTGTTAAGAAATAAAATTGTAGTATTCATCTGACAACGCTGATACTCGATAAAATAGGTTAAAATTTTTATGCATTAAAATTAAATGTATTTATTTGCTCTTCTTCAGAAAAAAAAAATTACAGTTAATTCGTTGATTGATAATACGAATGTATTTTTTTTTTTTTTTAAATCTTTATGACGTGTATGCTCGATGATATGCGAAAAATTGTCGTTTTATCATGACGAGTATACTCGATATACGCAGTTAATCGATTAAAATTTTTTCTTAGAAGTTATTTCTCAGGTATTTTTTAAACAGATGTGGCAATGTTTTGTGTATGCACTCGCAAAGAGTCATATCACACTTTCCCATCCAAACAATAGTAATCTGATATTTTTATATTCGCAATTTAATTTTACATATATTCATTAATAACCCTAACAGCACATCTAATCCACAAGACATCCTCAGGATATCCTATGGTTGAAAGTACATCCAAGGGACATCCTCAGGACGTACTATGGATAAGTTTGCTCCCAGACAGCACATCGCCTCCCCAGGATATCTTCAAGATGTCTTCTGGATGAAAAGACATCCCAGAAACGTCCTTAAGATGTACTGGGGATAAGTTAAGCCTAACTGTGCTGTTAGGGCTGTTAGAGAAGTTGTTAGATGCACACTGTTAAATATTTAACTCTTGTGGATGCTCTGCCATGTCAGTCATTTTTTTCTTCTTTTTTTTTACTGCAACGAAATGAGTCATGTTGATGTATTTATTAAATTTTAGAGAGAAGATTATGTCTCTCTGAATTATTTGTTTTGTTGTATAAATAAATGTATATATTTATTAGATATAGCTGTACAGTTGTTGGTGTCAAAGTTTCAATAATAAAATGGTAAATTTTATGAAATGTCAGTTCATATATTTATTTCACCTCTTTAACACTACATTATAACACACAAATGAATTTGTATAATTAAACCAATATTTCATCACTAATATTATTAAAAACAGCTAATTGGAATTACTACATCTATTTTGTGCATTTATTTAGAATAGGGACAGTTCAAATTATAACTTTCTTTAAGAAAAAGAAATAAATGAAATATTTATAATACATAAATAAGTGATTTTTTTTTTTTTTTTAACAGAAGAAATTATTCAAAACTTTTATATATAAGAATGACCGCAGCCTATTTACTCAAAATGGGCGATTTAATGCCGATTATTTTACAAAAGAGAAAAAGTAAGGTTGTAAAGTGACATCTGCAAATACACATGTATGCAGGGTGTCACAAAAAGGTTAAAACGCGATTTAATTCTTTATCTATAAATTATCTACAAATAAGAGATTCTTTATCTACAAATAAGACAGCAATGTAAATAGCAAACGTGTACAAAATAATAAATCAATTAGAAAGAGTTTTTTTTTTTTTTTTTTTTTTTTAGCAACAATATCATTACAAAAAACCGCATACCTATACCTTTAACATTAAGCCAGTAACACTTATTTAAAAATTGAACGCTGTGAATAGGGACAAATATACCAAAATATTAATGTAAGTTTGTGACACATTAAAGAAAAGATGAAATACATGATCATTAAATACATTAAAGCCTTTTTGTGTGTTTCGTTATCCAATCTCGTATTTTTAAGCTAGTGTTAATTTTTGTTTGGGAAAAAAAAAAAAAAAGTAGAAGAAGGAAAAGAAATAAATTAAATGTACGCAAGTATGTATTTTATTTTCAAATATATCATACCTTTTCAAAATGTTTCAATAAATTAATTCACAGATAATTCTTTTTCCCTTTGATTTAACTATTTTGTTTGAAACTATTTCTTTTTCCATTTACTTATTTTTCCTTAGTATTATTTCTTTCGCTACAACTCAAATAAATGTCTAAACCTTTCTTATACATAACGAAATAATGTTTAATGCATTTGCATTTTCTTTTTTTCTTTAGATTCTTGTTATCCTATTTTTGATCTAAAAATTTTTATGATCAGTTTGTACACGATTCCCATTTTCACCGAAGAAACAACCTTTTCAGTAATATGAAAAAAAGACATGCCAACTCTTTTACTGTATGATAATTCAGTTGACTTTAAAGATACAGTTACGCGGTTTTATTCTAATGAACTTATTGGATGAGAAATTATTTTCGAATTGGCAAAATTTAAATGAGGGATCGTATAAAAATATAAAAAATATAACTTTTTGAAAATTAACAAGTAGATATTTTTTCTATCATAATCTTTCTTCCTACTCCATTTTGAAATTTTTATCTTACAATTTACATTGCCCCCTTATCTCTAAACGGATAGAAAATTGAAGCACATATCAATCTTTTTGGGACATCCTGTATACGCAAGGTTGTTAAAATTTGCCTACTCAAAAGGCTGTAGAGCAAGTTTATAACTATAAACGAAACAAAATGTGAAAAAACAGAAGAAAAAATATGTATTTAAACAAATAAATAAATTAGCTAACCTTTTTATCAATGGAAGGGATCGTGCCAATATACAAATAAATTTTTGTATTACTATTTTTTTCTTTAATTACTGAAGCAAAATTTTAATAAGTATATTTAGTTAAATAAAAAGCGCTGCTGAACTTCATTTATGGAGATAATTATTCAGATCGTTAGAAACTACATCATTTTATTAATTTCAGTCAATCCACACAAAATTACAAAACGTTAACAAACGAGTGAAAAATATAACTCATATTCAAATCATATTCAAATTTTTAACGAACTACGCGGAGGCAGTAATGTCGTAATTTCAAAATCCTTAAATATGCTGAAAGCCAACTTACCATAGAACAACCGTGTTTCTTTTGATACTACGAAAATTTATTTTTATTTTTTTAAGCATTAAAATAAACACTTTGCAGGAATGATAATTCCAACATTTTTGCTACCACTATTTTCGAACAATAATTTCTATTATATTTAATCCCAAAAAATGACCGCACCAATAATATGAAAAAGATTTCTGCATCGAAACAGTGGTAATAAAAAAAGTAACTCTCATCTCTGGCTATAGAAAATGGTAACATTGAAAGTAAAAGCTTTCCTCGTGAAATTACTTTATCAAAATAACAACATAGCTGCAGTTCTTCAACAAATCTTGAAACAGAAAAATGTTAGACATGGACCAGTGTCTGATCGCAACATTTACAAAATGATTAAAAATGAGAGAAAAGAGAGAATCATCGTCCTTTTCTAAAAGAGGATGAAATCAAATAGACATTTATAGCACTAAAGATGTCGCCATATCTAATGTACACTATTTGAAAAACACGTAAATTTACATACCTTTGCACATTTAATTTTTACAGTCAAGTCCTTTTCTTACCTAAAAAACGGGTAAACCCGTATTTTATTATATGACTTGATATTTCCCGCCGTACCACAAGGTTCTCGGTCGTCATTTACCACTTTTTTAATAGTAATCTTCATTAATCGTTTGTAGTACATATTTTCGAAAGAATAAGACAAAAACTAATTTATGTATAAAATGGTATTCAAAGTATTGAAATTAGGGCAAAACATTAATTAATGGGTATTTGGCCGAAACTTTTGCTGACGGGCAAAAACCCGTAAATTTGTTGCAATTTTTTTTTTTTTACAGTGAATATAGAAAAACAGACATAAAATGATGATATATACATGCGAACTTTTCGGAAAAAGTGGGTACCATATATTGCTTTCCACGATGAGATACTCAAAACTCTGAGTTCTAATCTACACACGACTAAAAACCTGCGAAAACTACACTGTTAAAATAATGTAATTTTGTTGCCAGAAATTCTCTGTGAAAATTACAGAATTCTCTATAATTTGAGAAAAAGTCGTAAATTATGGAAAAATTACGTTAACAAAACGTATTTTTCTGTAACTTTCACAGAATTCTGTAATTTTTACAAAGAATTTCTAACAACAAAATTGCATTTTTTAACAGTGTACAGGGTGATAGATAAACTCGACTAACATTTGCAATATAATTTTTTTGCACGAATGAATGCGGGCTACTATCAGCATTTGAGTATTCCGTTGAGTGATGAAGTATATTTCGGATTAAAATGGACCAGTAATCACAGAAAAATGGCCTCTTTTTCGTATTTCGGGTCTCTGTCCTCCGGATTTGATTTCAGCCGGTGGTGATACTCCGTGGGTATTATTCTATTAGGTGATTGCAAAAGTTTGTGCCCAATGTTAATAGAGTGTAGTTTATATATATATATAAAAAAAAAATGCTGATTCTTTTTTTTATTATTATTCTTTTTGGTGTGTTACTAACACTTGAAAGATAAAAGTACCTTTTGTTCGTATAACTTTGAATATTGATGAAATATATCGATTTTTTAGTACGACAAAATTTCAATAATGGACAATGAGAAGGTTCATTTACCTGTAATGCTTTATGAATTACGGAAAGACATAAGTATTGTAACTGAAAAAAAAAAAAAAAAAAAAATGGCTGTGTATTTAAACTATGCTCTGCGGACTGTGAAAAAATGGTTAGGTATATTTTGAAATGGTGTTTTTAAACTTGGAGATGAACTAAGATCAGAACGGCCTTCCGACGTTGATGACGGTATTGAGAGTGCTTTAATAAAAGAAAACTCTAGTACAAGTGTTCCCAAATTTTTATACATTACGACCCACTTTTTAGAAAACAAATCTTTAGCGACCCACTTTATCCTCAAAGCACTGAAAATTTTCAAATATACCCCCCCCCCCCCTTTTCAAAAAAAAAAAAAAAAAATTAAATTAAATTAAATTAAATTAATTAATTAAAAAATAAAATAAAAACTTGAAAAATAAAAAAGTTTAATATAAATTTTTATATATTTGTTTTGATATCATTTAAGTGACAAGTCGGTAAGAATGATTATCGCAAGCTCTTGCAATTTATTTTAACGTATTTAAATACTAAATACCATAACAACGAATAGCACACTTCTCTGTTAAAAAGCATTTTTTAATAAAAAATAATGTTTATGAAGAGAGAATATTAAGTATCATTTTACCATAAATACATCTAATCAGGTCTGTGTGAATAGTGCGCTTGTTTTCGATTGCTGTTTATAATAGTAATGAAGTCCAGATCGATTATAGTTATATTTAGAGTTCGATAATTGCCGTTTGTTTCTACAATTGGTTTTAATTCCTACCATTTCTAAAAACCCTGGTATAAATATATAGAAGTAAGTAATATTTTAAAGCTTCGGTAGAAAGAATTGGAAAAATTTATTGGACAGGTAACTAAACCTATGTCAACTTACTACGAGTAAAATTCAATTTTAACCCTTTGGGTACATTTGACGAGTGAGACTCGTCATCTGCTTACTTGGGCGAAGTTACGGTGGACGAGTCTGACTCGTCATCTGAATTTAAGAAGTAGGCGTTAATATTTGCAGCACCCCCGCCAGTGGGCGTTGATTGCAAACACTTTCCTGGCATTTTTTATGATATCTTACAACCATACTTATATTATCAATATAAGTATATTCCAAATAAAATGTATTACTTTTACAGATTGACACTTTTGCGACCGCTGACGTAGATTCAAACCATTTGAAAATCTGTAACTCCACCAGTGGGCGTTTCTTTTGCATTTTGTATGCTATTTTTTTCTTAAATATATAATTAATATTCACAATTTTACAATGAAATATACTATGGATGCAAGTACTTTGACTAGAAAGAATAAAATTATAATGTATATCCATTTGTAATATAAATGTGAATACAGAAAATTTTGTTCTGAAATATTGTAACATGGGAGAATAACGCCCACAGGCGGACCTTACTGTCAAAAATTCAAAATCATTCCATATAGCGACAAATTAAATCCGTCCCTTGGGCATAAAAATCTTCAAATAATTCAGTACTCAAAGGGTTAATGGTGCATTTTAGGTAGGTTGATAAATTCTTTGTCGGTCTCTTGGTGACATACCAGTAGTAAAGTCTTCTTGGAAGAAAAGCGCAATCCAGTTCTTCTCTTGACCATTTCTTCATTAAGTGATAGTTAAAATTTTCTTTCAAAACGACCAAATATTTTGAGATCTCAGTAACTATACTGCTAGATATGTACACACTATTCTATAATAAATATTTGAAATGTTTCAAAACTTTATATATTCCTGGTTTTCAACAATTTTTTTTTTTTTTTTTAACAAATCCAGTTTTTTCTATGCACCCATGAATTTTGTTGTGCTCTTCAAATATATCTTTCCTATACCTTTGATTATAAATTTAATTCCTTATTATTATTATTATTATTATTATTTTGGTCTGTCTGCTAAATACAGGAGTATTAAAGCAAAATTATGTTTAACAATATACCGAGAATGTTCTAGTAAATGGCATTCAAGATTTATTTTTGTTTGATCAATGTTAAGATAAATCGCAATTATTACAAGGGACATTATAAATACTCCACTTTTGAAGCTCGAGAACAGGGGATTTAGTTGAAGGGAATTGAAATTTGTCAGGTTTTAAAATAATGTGAAAATTAAAACGCTTCAAAACTTTGGCTAATTTAAAACCTAAGGGGGTTAAAAACGCAAGACAACAAGGTTATCGGGTTTAGTTTTATCCTCACTGGAAAGAGTAGAATTATAAGCCGGTCTACTGAATTTTTTAAAAGCTTTATCAATAATAGAGGGGCTAAAACATCTTTTGATAGCAGCAGACTTTAAATAATTAAGTTCTTCTTCAACACGTTCGCTGCCGATCTCACGTGACTAATATTTGAAACGACGTTTTTTTTCCTTTAACCTGCCGATTATGTTTGGCGTATTTCACAAGAGCTATACATCGCCAGATGTTATGGGCTTTGTGTTTACCTTTGCTTGTTTGCGTAATGTGTTACATCAATACGCTGTATGACATCAAACGTATGAAAATTCGTCTGCTCGGTAAAAGCAAACTCTGGAGCTAATAGCTAATGAGTAATAAGTTAAATTTCCTTAGCAAATAGTTTCGTTAGTACTAAGCAGATAAAATATTAAATCACTGACGTCATCACTTTGGTCGCGTACTGAGCATACGTGTTTTTTTTTTTTAAGAGAAAGCATTCTATTTTGAAATATTCTTCCGGGAGGATCAAAATTTCGATGGCATGCTTCCGGACCACCTCTAGGGGTGATTTCAGACCGTCACCAATTGCCTATTGCGCAGCACTAGTTTTACGTAAAATCTAACAAACCATCTATTTTGAAGTATGAATATTTCTGATGTTGGCGTTAGTGTTGTTTGGCTGGTTGAATAGTGTTGGAATTTAAGGTTGGTTGAGTTTCACGTCGCACTAATGCTGCACAATGGGCAATTGGCGACCGTCTGAGCTACCCCTCGATATGTTCTGGAAACATACCAGCAAAATTTTTATCCTTCACGGAAGAGAAATTAGAATTTAAGAGGTACTTTTGAATTTTAGAGGCATATTTTTGAATTTCACGCCAATACTGATTGCTACAGTACAAAACTTTGCATATTTTTTAATCTCATGCATTGTGGATAGGGATTATAGATCAGAGTACATTATTATACAGACCCGTTAAAATTGGCTATAATTATTAAGTTGCGGATGTATTTTTTCATTTTTAACAAATGAGGACTATAAATAAAATATTAATGATAAATCTTTTACTTTATACAATTTTTGAAAACCTAGAAAAATGCTTTTAAATAAAGGTTGTCCCAAGAAACTGTAATGTCGCTTCAATCACATCAATTAACCGCATTTTGGTGCACAACATCGTGTTAGCTTGGTGGTACTTTAACATTTGGTGTAACTGTATGATCTAAGTTTTATTCTTTTATTTGTGATTAGTAATGAATTCGTAATTATTTCATAATTCTTTTTTATTCTATTTTATAAAAATTTTCCTTTTGTTCTGCGGTTTTTTTTTTTTTTTTTTAATACGATATTTTTTCTTCCGATGTATCTCTATGTTAGGTTAAATCGCCGGTGTTCGATCGTACGCCGCTGGAGGAGGGTTGCTATTCGGAACACGATGCGAAATGGCGCCGTCTTGACGATTTTCAAAATTTCTCCAAGCGGCAGCCTAAAGTAGATTTTCACCTGTAAAGCAATACGTCACGTCCCGCGCTAGCGCGGGATCGGCAGCGAACGTGTTAAGAGGCGGCCTGACAAAATGGACATTTTGTCAGGCAGAAATGGACATTGACAAAATGGCCCTATGTCAAAGGTCCTGAACCTAGGTTCCCAGGTTTTGTGAACTGAAGCCTACAGTGCTGACCAGTCCGCAACCAGATGGGGCTGATGATGAGTGGGAGTTATGGTGATGCGAAAATTACCTAAACCAGAATATATATATATATTGTTAAATAAGAGTTTTCTAATATTTAATATAGAAAATATTATGCATAATTTTAAGAATTTCCAACAAAGCAGAATGTGTTTATGACTTTATTTCTGTGTTCACCTACTTGTCGCATTTTAATTTACATAAATAATTCTAAAAAAATCTTAAAATTTATATATATTACCAATTTATTGAAGCACATTCGTGTTGAAAATGATATAATTTGTATTATTGCTTTATGTACTCACAAAAGAATTCTAATATGTGGCGGTCTATTAGACGTCTTCAAAATCTGGTTTAATATACTGCACAAAACATAATGAAATTAACATACATTATCTAGATGCATATGCCTGTTGTAGAATAAATCATAGTTAGTATTATTGACTCTTTTGCATGTCCACAAGATATTTAGATAGTTTATGCAATATGAATGGAGGGAGTTTTCAATTCTGTTATGAGAAGTTTCTTTTAATTCTAAATTTTGTGCACAATATTGGGCATAACTATTTTTAGACAGTATATAGAGCAACTCAAAAGTGTAATAAAATGTGAAATAATATTATGAATAATGATATCCGAATGATTAAGCACTAATTTTTTATGTTATCTTATATAAAACAAAATATGTTGGACATATAAATAGTATTTATTAATGTGTAATATTTATTTCAAATGTATTAACATTGTTGCAACATGTAGGAGGGGAAAAATAGAGTAATTATTAAAGGTTAGGTTTAAAGGATATATATTTTTTAAATCACGTTTTAAAAACGTTTAAATGTTTTTTTTTTTTTTAAATCTATTTCTTAAAGCAGCTAAAAATTATCATTTACTCGTCTTTTAATATGGCTCAACGAGGGGCTAAGAGGTCTTCCTCTAAAAGCTGGAAAACGAGAGGTGCCAGGATCTATACCAGGTCGAGCAAGTTGGCGTTTCCGATCGGAATTTTCTGTAGTTTTCTCCGAAACTTGTATATCGGTGAAAATGAGTATTAATAAGTTCCTTAAAAAGCCCCCCTACACGGAAGGAACTTCCCTCACGCCTAGGATACAGTCAATCGTCTTTAATACACATAATCACAAAAACCAATCAACCACAGTTTTCATTATACTTCAGAGTGAGCATTGTCATTACATTTATTATACACTATTAAATATGTTTTATAAGTACAATTCCAGCTAAAAGGAATTATAGCTATGATAGAAATGGAAATGATAACTATGACACATAGCAAACATTAATGAAGATTATTTGAAGTGCAATGTAAATACAATTTCTCACTTTTGACAACCCCATAAGACATGGCTTAAAATGCTAGAATTTTCCAATTGAGATAACTCAGTGAATTTTTTACTTAGAGACATAAGGTTTCTTTTGTTTTCCTTCTTAGGCCGAGGGCAATATATTTCTAAATGTAACTCATAGGAAAGAAGGAGAGGTAAGAAAATTAAATTTCTTAATTTCGTATGTATACCACCCCTTGTACAAAAAATGCTAGTCTGAAATCTACTCTTGATTTGCACCAGTTTTCTAACTTGACGTATATTTCTATGACTGTTAGTTCAAGAGATAATCATAAAAAACGACAGTTTTTTGAGTGACGCAGCAAAGCTCAAACAAAGCTTAGCAGCGACACTCTATTATACAGCTAGTTTTACATCAGAAGAATTTGGAAACGCCGACATTTAATATCTCAGTAAATAGGAGATATTTTGATCTGATGTTTTCAGAATAATATTTTATCTTCTGCATGATGCTATCCTGAAAGTTTCACACTTCCACATTCTATATATTTTGAGATCTGAAATTGCAATTTAAGACTTCAAAGGAAAAATGGTAATTGTGTGAGTTTTTTTTCTCGAAAACGGCTCGAAGAAATTTTATGAAATTGATATATGATATTAATTTATTTTGTCTAAGAATCGTGACGTGCTTCGTTTTTCCCAAAAAACTCTTGTTTTTTATATATTTCACTTTAAAAATGGAACTATATTACCTCGCGGATTACACTATTTTCTTTCGCATCGCTCAAAAGAAAAGATTGTAATCCGGTTTGGAATGTTCGCGGACGTATACAGTCTTCGTTTCCATTTGAAATATTCAATCTCAGATAGGTAATTTGGCTCCATCTATCGGCAGTTAGTGTCAAAAACAAACTTACAAAATAAAATAGTTTTCTTTCTTTAATATATATATTAAATGTGTTATTTATTTGGAGATTTGTATTTTATATAATATTTTTTTTAATCAAAATATTCATTCAATTCCATTGTTTTCAAGTTGATACGTTGTTAACTTTCAAAATTGGTTTTCTTTTAAAAAGTGAATGAAACAACAAAAACCTTTTTCTTTACTTTCATAAAAATGATAGATAATATCATAATCATGTTTGTAATTTTTTTTTAAACTAAGTGATAAATCACTTAAACTATGGATAAAAAAAATCCTGAATAATAATAATAATACTAATAATAATAATTAATTGATTAATTTGCTCATTAAATTTCTATAATATAGTATGTAAATGAAATATTTTACAAAGATTGTAATAATTATAATATATCAAATCCAAATCTAAAATTGCATGTTTTCCGTTATTATTATTATTTTTTAATTTTATAAAATAATAGTGTAATGAAAAAAAAAAAAAAAAAAAAAAAAAAAACTCGGTTACCAAACACTTAAATGCATTGGAAAAACTCTGAAAATAGAATTAAAATTAGTAAAATAAGTAATAAAATAAAATTAAGTAAAATACATCTTTATTTGACTTTAATTTAAACCCATAATATATTTTTAAAAATATTAATTAATTAATTTTGTTTTTCGCATTGTGATACTTAATTTTACGAAATAATATATTTCTGCAAAGCATACTGATAAAATAATTATACAGTGTATTAATTATAATAAAGAATTATAATAATTATAATAAAGAATTATACAGTGTATTATTTTATAAATTACTTTGTTCATTAAATTTCCAGTAAAAAACTATACTAATTAAATATTTATCAGTATAAAAGTTTCACATTTTAAAGATTGTTCTATTTTTATTTATTTTTCTCTTTTAAATTAAATCTATACTTCAAAAATAATAATTATTTCTTTCTTAAATTTAACAGTAGGGAGCAGGCATGAATATAACAATAAAAGCTACTCTAGAAAAAAAGAAAACAAAATCCTCCTTCACTTGTACAGACTTATTTCTTACATATAATATTGATATAAAATGAAATTACCATGCATCTGCAACCTTTAAATTAGAAATTAATAATACATTTCAAATTTTGTATTATTTTGCAAATTTTGTTTATTGCCTTTATTCAGATATTGCAGTTTATTGTCTTCCCTTAGTCGTTTCCGATAGATTTGGGGAGGAAGATGGGACTTTTAGAAAAAAAATATATATATATATATTTATATAAGTTCCTTAAAAATGCCCCACCAGCGGCCGAGCGGTGGATGAGAGGTGCCGGATTCGATCCCATCCTGCACTCTTTCACTTACCCGTTTATTCAGTGTTTTTCTTCGAAACTCGCTTAAATACGGACCTCGACCCCTTAGAAAGACCTCATGGAGGTCATTCTACCTATATGCCTAGGACCTAGGACCCTAGCGTAGTCAGTTGGCCTTAAAACCTACTACCAACCAACCTTAAAAAAGTATCGTTGAAGTGATTGCATTTAGAAGATTTCTCAAAGTGCTAAAAAATCCTTATCATTTAAAATTTTAATGTTAGATCTCTTAGTATACTTTTTACCCCCATAACCCAATTTTAGAGAATGAGGCAATGTCCAAAATCCCTTCACCACGTTTTAGAAAATTTTCAGGAATTCTAGCCAGGAAAAATGTGGGAACTAGGTACAGTATATTTAACCAGATAGGAATAAAACTACATTCAACAAAACATTTTCTAAAAAAACGTTTTCCCGATTAAAATTTCAAAGTGGTCTAACTGATTGCCCCCCTCCTATTTTCCCCATCTGAATTAATTTTAAACCAAACAAAATCTCCCTCAGATTGATTAAGCATCTTTTTTAGAATTATCAGAGTTTCCAAAGGAGGATCTGATCCCCACCCCCATAGTGTTAGGTATTTTGGAAAATTACTGTCAAATCCTTACAACATTTTACTTTAAACATCTCCAATTAAAAATATAACAAAATATTAATATTTTGTTCATTCAATTGGACCATTTAAAAACTTGTGTTTAATTTTTTTTAATCTAACCAAAATCTATGCGGTGAATGGAGCTCTTTAAAAACTTATTCATAACACTTTTTTACAAAAACTTTCGTAAACAAATTATTTTTTGAACATTCATTTTAAATATTCTGTTGGACTATTTAAGAAACAGATGAACCGTTGAACCAAAGAAATTGAATATTAAATAAAATAATATAAATCTCTCTCTCTCTCTCTCTTTTTTTTTTTTTTTTGTAGAAATTGTTTGTTATTTTTAAAATATACTATATTATGCCTTTGTAATGTTGCGTGTTTCCATCACACAACAAATATTCTTTCTTAAAGTTTTTTATTTATCACTTTTCATAAATTTTTAAAATTTCATTTAGTTTGTTATTTTGTTCGAGGTAAAATTTAATGTGGTATGAACTATGAAACTGCACTTTTTAAGGGTTACAAACTCATTGCCATGCTCCTTTAATTTTACATTTTAATCATTAACCCCTAAAAAGTAATGATATCAATACAAAAAACCCTTAATGGGTTAAAGGTTTGTGACGCAGCACTGCACTTTATGGCTATAAGAATTAGAAATACGGGTCTTAAAAATAATGATATCAAATTTTCAGTGACGCTTTGCTATTAATTAAAAAATGCAGAGATTTTCTTATTTGAATTTGTTTTTTTCTTCTATTTCTTTTTACAGTGTAAACGTTATTTTCAACATAAAATAATATATAACATTTACTTACCGATATACCTTTTCATTCACATCCCTTATAATATCAAAATATGTGTTTTAAAAGAAATGATATAAAATTCCAGCAACGCAGTGATGTTACACTAAATGATTTGTTTTTAAATTCCACTGCAATTATTTTGTTTTGCATATTAAAGTATATTTGCACATTGAAATATTGCTTTTAATTTTCAAATACGCAGTCAAATATATCACTTTCATTAAGTTTATATTATGTACTGAAATGTACTTATTTCAATGAATTATTTTATCTTTTGCGTCACGCTATCCAAAACTGTAAATAAAATTTATGGAATTGTTTATTTTGTGCCATCTTATCCAAATTAATTGAAAAAAGCGAAATTTTTAGTTGTAGTTTTGGATAGCGTGACGCAGAAGATAAAATAATTCATTGAAATAAGTACATTTCAGTACATAATATAAACTTAATGAAAGTGATATATTTGACTGCGTATTTGAAAATTAAAAGCAATATTTCAATGTGCAAATATACTTTAATATGCAAAACAAAATAATTGCAGTGGAATTTAAAAACAAATCATTTAGTGTAACATCACTGCGTTGCTGGAATTTTATATCATTTCTTTTAAAACACATATTTTGATATTATAAGAGATGTGAATGAAAAGGTATATCGGTAAGTAAATGTTATATATAATTTTATGTTGAAAATAACGTTTACACTGTAAAAAGAAATAGAAGAAAAAAACAAATTCAAATAAGAAAATCTCTGCATTTTTTAATTAATAGCAAAGCGTCACTGAAAATTTGATATCATTATTTTTAAGACCCGTATTTCTAATTCTTATAGCCATAAAGTGCAGTGCTGCGTCACAAACCTTTAACCCATTAAGGGTTTTTTGTATTGATCACTGTAACACCTATTTTAAATCATCAGGTATATATATATAGAGAGAGAGACACACACACACAGGGTTTTACTTTCGCAAACCGTTAGTCGTATATGCATACTTCCAGTTACAAAAATGGTCAAAATTAAGATGCATAGTGAAGAAATTAAAAGTCTGGAGATGAATAAATTTAGTGAAAAATACAAAATCTAAATCTGTATATATCCCCCAGGTCCTTCCTTACATTCATATTTAAAGGGGGGGGGGAATCTTGTCCATACAAAAACATTTCACTCATAATAATAAATAAAAAAAAAAAATCCGAGTTCAAGTTTTAACTCAATTTGGGGACTGTACACAAAGATGTTTGAATAAAAGTTTAGAAACCTCATTGATGGCCATGTTTCAAAAGTTTCATGCATTCAAATAATCTACCAGATGAGGTATCTTAGGTGCACCTCCGGGGCACTTAAGGGTGATGATACAAATGAGGTACATGATACAAATTCATTTTTTTTTAAATAACCATTTTTTTGTTTTTAACAGAATCGTGTTAAGCGTTCATTCTCAGAAAGTTATGAAATTTTATCCAGGACATAATGGGATGCAATTTTTTTTTTTTTTTTTTTTTTTGGGGGGGGGGGGGCGAATAACTAAAAATAGTTCAAAGAACTTCCTTTTTAATGAATAACACATTTACGACTAGTTACTTATTTAGATTTCATCACCTTTTTATCCACAGGTCATTCTAACACAGTAACTCATACTCATTAAATTACAAAATCTCTAAAGAAAACAGTAAAACCTAACTTTAATTAATACGCTTATAAACCCTCTTGGTTACCTTCGATAGCAACTGCCATCAAACACACTGTTGTGAACTGGAACTTACCCCTTCACCCCCCCCCCCCCCCCCCACCAAAAAAAAAGGCACTTTCACAGTTAGCACGAGAACAACAAAACATGCAAGCAGCGAAATAACTTTCGATGCAGACTCTCGAGGTTCCTCGTCCTCCGCAAAACGTCTCATGGTAAAAACGTGTCCGGAAATATATCCTACAAGTATGTTCCCTGAAAATTCCTCAAAACCATTTTAAGTTATTAAAAAAATATTAAATTGAAAATTTTCAAATGGCGATCAATAGAAATAAATTTAATTTTTAATAAATCAATAATTAGACTATATCAATAATTGATAAATAATTTAAATTATTAAATTACTTTAATTAAAATCTTTTAAAATTATTAAAATACTACAACGAAAATACGAAATATTTATAAAATTTAATAAATTTACATATATATGGATTTTCAAAGAATTAGAACAATAAATTTTCATAAACTAATGTTTCTTTTAAGTATCTCTTCGAGCCCCCCCCCCCCCCCCCCCAAAAAAAAAAAAAAAAAAAAAAAAAAAATCTATTATAGTAGAGTAATACATATTTATTTTAACCTTCAATGTATTAAAAATAAGCAAATACACATCAGAAACATAAAAAAAAAGCTGAAAAAAACTAAGAAAACAGCTGAAAAGCTACTTTACAGATTTACAAAAAAGCTGAAATCAGCTAAAAAGCTACTTTACAAAAAAGCTGAAAAATCTCATCCCTGCGGTTCACAAATAAGCACAATAAAAAAAATTACTATAGTATTCAATCATTGGATGCTTTAAAAAGAAGCAATTATATACGTGGAATATTTCCTCAAACATTAATATGTGATATGACATATGTAGGCCAATCAGATTAAATGCAACTAATACTTTTAGTTTCTCCTACCATTTTCTCTTGTTAAAAGGTATGAAATGATAAATGAAGACAAAGAAGTAGAAAAACACTCTCTTTATGGAATAGTCAAGTGCTGTATTCAGGATCTGCGAGACTTGTAAGCACATGTGCAAAAAAGGAGCAGATATTACATCATTTGTATAGGAGGTATTTTAATAGTTTTTCCCCCCCCCTTAAATTCTTATATTATGAATGAACTCTTCAGGGGCATTTGCTAACTCTAGCAATATTTTGCAAAAGAAAGAATTTAGTCTAATTCCATTAGTTAGTTAGACTACATTATATTTATTCGATATTGAGAAATGATGTGGGGATGAGAATAGTGAGCTGTACATAAATATGAAATCTAAGTTTAAATCTGAAGTATGTATAATAACGGACAAACAAAACCTTAAGGAAATAATGTATTGTGAAAGTGTAACCAATATAATAGAGCACAAATTTAATGATAAATGAATAGTAATCGTGAAATTTACCAGTCAGTCAGAAAACTTTCAGTCTTCACTAAATCTGCAATAAGAGAATACCAGAAAGTATTTTTGGTAATTTTCTCTCTGCTTAATGTGAAAGGTGTTGTTGTAGACCTGAAATCTTTTAGGTTTTATAAAAAGTCAATTTTTCACAATATGACACATAAAACAGACTGAATGTATGAAGAGTAATTACACTGAAAATTAAGTACAGTGAATTGTGCAAACTCTGCAAATTCATTCTAGCCATTACTGTAACGATAGTTTCTGTGAAAAGATCGTTTAGCACAAGGAATTGTTTTTTTAAATAAAACTAGTATCGCCCAGTGGTCGAAATTCGACCGTAACTTCACTCAAATTTTAGAATTTCTTTTAAGTAAGCATTTAAACAAAAATTTAAGTAAAAAAAAAAAAAAAAAAACATTTTTTAACATGAGAAGCTTTTTATTGTGGAGCCCTAAATAGCATAAAATAAAAATTTATTGTGGCAACGGCATGCTAAAGAGAAATGAAAGTTTCAACATTAAGAAAATTTTAGAGAAAAATATAGATATTTCACTTTTGCAAGAAATGGAAATTTTTAAATATTCAAAATATTTTAAAAAGCATTCCAGACCAATATTCTTGGTTATTAGTTTTTTGTATAATTATTCGTTAAGCCATAAATTTCAAAAGGTCTTGAAAGCTTTTTAAAATATTTTGAGTATTTAAAAATTTTCATAAAGTGAAAGATCTATATATTTTCTTTAAAATTTTCTTCATGTTGAAACTTTCATTTCTTTATTGCATGTCTTTGCCACTATAAATTTTTATTTTATGCTTTTTAGGGCTGCACTATAAAAAGCTTCTAATGTTAAAAATATGTTTTTTACTTACATTTTTATTTTGTGCTTTTTAGTTATAAAAAAAAAACTTCTAAAAAAAACTAATCGAAATTTCTTAGAATACTGTGTAAACAACTAAAGATTTTTTTTTTTTTTTTATCAATTGACATTTTTCTTTTAATTATCTGCAAAAAAATAGAAAATTGGCCTTCTAGGATCGAACCCACAACCATCACGTTATCAGCATGACGCTGTAACCAAAAGTCATAAAACATGCTAGAAAAATCTAATAAGTAAATAAATAAAATATTGGAATGCTTTTTAAAATATTTTGAATATTTAAAAATTTTCATCTCTTGCAAAAGAGATTATGTATATTTTTCTTTAAAATTTTGTTATTGTTGAAACTTTTATTTTATTTTATTTTATTTTATTTTTTTATAGCATGTCTCTGCAAGAATAAAATTTTATGTTATGCTTTTTACGACTCCACAATAAAAAGCTTCCTGTGTTTTTTTTCCTTTTTACTTAAATTTTTCTTTTTTTTTTTGTGCTTTTTAGTCACTAAAAAAAAACTAATCAAAATTTCTTAGAATACTGTGTAGACTATGAAAAGTTTTCTTTTAACAAATGACATTTTTCTGTTAATTATCTGCAAAAGAATAACACGGTGGCCTTCGAGGATCAAACTCACCACCATCGCGTTATCAACATAATGCTCTAACCAACTGAGCCAACGAGCGACGTAAAGACTTGCTTAAATTTACTTTAAAGTGGAGATGCCTTTGTTAAACATGACATGATGACAAAATCTAATTTCAATAAAAAGCTTCTAATAATAAATTTAGAAATTCAAAATTCTGTGTAAACAATGCTCTAAGTAGATACTGACTTTATTGTCAATAACTAAATGACTGTGTTTTGAAATATAAAACTTTAAAACATTGAAAAAATGCAACCAACTTGTCGCAACATAAATTTGGCCATGAGTAACAAGCTTTATAACTGACCATTTTAATGATGAACTATAACTACGAATATTATTTGAAAAACTTCCTAGATCATTTTTCAATACTGCGATCAGGAGAAAAAAGATTGTCATAAAGTTTTAAAAAAAATGTGTTTTCTGTTAAAACTTGTAAATTAATTTTCCCTACATGACAACATAAAGTCAATTACGTCGACTGCCTTTGAGTGACTGCTAATTGAAATGTTGCCATGTTTGCAATTTGTCCAATATCAAAACTATCACAATTCATTGAAATTAAGTTTAATACTGATTTAAATGTACCTCATTATTAAAGAAAAAAAAAATGAGCATCTTTACATGACGATGCGCATCTTCAAGAATATCTTTTTATCCCTCAATTCGAACAGCCAAGTTTTTCTTCTGAGGACTTCAACAGCAAAGAATACTGTCAACAATTTCAAACAAATAAAGTATACCCATTTTTTTTTTTTTTTTTTTTTTTTTTTTTGCAACAAATGATAAAAGAGTCTTAAAAAGAAAAATATACTTACTTCTATTGCCAAAGATAAAAGAACGTTAGAAAGAAGCAAACAGTACTTCTCCTATATAGCATTATGTTTGAGGTTTTAAAAAAATTAATAAGGAAAGATTATTAAAGAAAATGACATAAATCACAAGTCATTGTATTGCAATTTAAAAAATTACACATGCCGATTTAACAGTTTTCTTTTATAGGAATTTTGAATGCAATAAATTGCATTTATAAAATGAAAAAGTTTTATAAAGATATTTTGGTTTGCCTTCTTGGTATCATATGAAAATATATTTTTCCTGCCACATACATTAAGCGTACCTTTCGATTAATAACTTTAAGTTTCTTTTCTTAAGGCCATTTCCTCCATGACTGTTTATCGTAAAAATTTTTCAATTTAATTTCCTCGTTCATGTCCTCCACCTAAACAGAAAATGGCCGCTTTTTATACTTTAGTCAATCGTGCTCTTAATATTTGTTCTGATCCCGAATCCTTCCACTCTGAAATCAAATATCTAAAAGCAGTTGCTATTGACAGAGGTTACAATGCCTCTATTATTGATAAAACTATTTTCAAATTACATCATCACCATACTTCGCATCCTTCTACATCCAAAGTCCTCTTCCAATATCAGTATTGTTTTACCTTTTTTCCCTAAATTTAGTTTTGCCATACATAGTTCTCAACAATATGACTTTAGAACAATTTTCTCCCCCACTAACAAATTAGCCCTTTCTAGGTTAAAAGACCCTATTGAAATACACAACTTTTGGAGTATACATACACTATCTGCTAATAAATATTTGGACGCTTTCAAATTTAGACGTTTTGTCAAATATCTAGAAAAATTCTTGAGGAATTAATTATCTTGAAACTTTGGGAGTATAAAAAAACATGTCATACCTCATATTTCAGCAAAAGTTTTGTTCTGTAGAGGGAAAGAGGACCAATAAAAAATTAAAGTCAAAATGTTTTGGATCACTCTGTAAAAAGTATTGCTTAAATTCGTTTTGGCTGTAGCATGCGATTATGAGAAACTTTCTAATTATCTGAATAAATTTTGATGAGACTACCACATATTTATTGAGATATAATGGTTTCTTTAAAAATTGCCACTTTTTTAATAGCATATAGGGTATTAATAACAGGAGACTTGGCGTTGGAATATTAAAACCCGAATAAACTACTACGTCAGAAACGCCAACGAAAAATATTGGAAATGCATACAGCTGTTTCGGTAGCCTAAAGCGTACCGTCTTCCTTTTTGCACTGAAGACGGTACATGCTTTAGGCTACCGAAACAGCTGTATGCATTTTCAATATTTCTCTTTGACGTTTCTGACGTAGTAGTTTATTCGGGTTGTAATATAGGGTATTAGACCCAATGCAAAGCCATTTTTAGGAAACTTGGCATACTACATTAAACACAGCATACTGCAATCAGAATGCAAAAATATTAACAATCTGAAGAAATATGAGCACTTTTATGAAATAATTTTTAACTATGCATGCACAAGCTTTTAAAATTTTCATTTCTCATTTGCATAACTGAATAGCCTAAAGTATTGATCTAGTTATATGAAAGCCCAAAACAAATATCATGTAAATTCAAAAAGTTATGAGAGATAGAATGAACAGAATTTCAGTTCCTCTCAAAATCAAAGCTAAACTATAAGTGGTTTTACTCATATTTTTATTTTGATTCAATCAATGCCCAGTGGTAACACAGTCCCACGCAGCCACTTACATCTATAAGACATCTATAAACACGTATAAAAGTTTTAAAATGATTCATTAAACATCTATAAATATCCCACATATCTACAGACTTGCCAACCAATTTTAATAAAAAAAAGGGAAGATTTTTGTTGAAAAACCAGAAGATTTTTTTTTTCTCTTTGACATAATGAACAATACAGTTTTACAATTTTAATATTTAGAAGCAATCTATAAAAACGTTTTATTATAGATTGATTATACTAAATATATAAAAGTTTTAAATGAAGTTATTCCTCTTCAACATATAAATATCTACAAAACAGAATCTGTAAGAAATTTATTTAACAATAGATAAAAAACTTAGTTAAGTTAAAGTATAACTAATTTTTTAAATAGAATATGATTTTTGTGTATGCACATTAATCATACATATAAAAAAAAAAAAGTAGCAGTAGCTAATTATCAGTTTCAAATGTGCATAAAACCAACTGAGTATTAATTTTATTAAATTGATTTGGAAAAAATTTTCCTACCTGAAAAAATTCTTCTTCATTTTTTTCCCATGTTTACACATTTGGTATAAATATGCATACAAATATTTAATTTAATTGAGGAAAAATAAACAGATTCATTAATTCAGCAATAAAGATCTAAAAATAATTACATACGTGAGAAATATTGAGCACTTCCATTGCTTTATTGTTTCCAGAATTGATCATTGATCACAATCCGGGGAAGGGGGGGGGGTACAAAAATAATTACAGAGTAAGAAATATTAAACTCTTTCAACTCTACTTCTAGAATCTAATGAAAGAAGTTTAAAATTAATATTATCATTTATGTTGCAGATGGATAAAGATTAGGAAACAAAAGACTTCTGCAGAACATTTGATTGCTGATCACTAGTTGGAGATAAATGAAAGGGAGGGGGGGAAAATAATTACATCAGCAAGAAATATTTAACAATTCTATTTCTTTACATGTTCTAGAATCTCATAAAGCAAGTTTGAAATGAATATTGACATTTATGTTATGGATGGAGAAAGATTGGGAATCAGGAGTTTTCCTAGAACATTTGGGTTTTCTTTTTAAAACTAACGATATTCGCGACTTTTTTAAAAATGGAAGATTTCATCATCTGTCCGGAAGATACGTTAAAAAACCAGAAGTCTTCCAGGAAAACCGGAAAAGTTGACAAGTATTTACATCCATTAGATATCTGTTACATATCCGATAAATCTCCAAATATCCAATAATTGGACTTGTTAGATATAATAGATATTGAAAATATCTAAATCTTGTTTTGATCTAACAGGTTACATCTATTAGACATCGAAAAAGGCAAGTCTAAAATTCGTTTATATTTAAACATCTAATAGATATCTATAATTAGTACAAGATTATCAGTGGCTGTATGGGATGTCCGTTGATTGTAAATAAATATTGATAAAACCCCATATCATCTTTTTTTTTGAGAGAGAGAGAAATTGAAATTCTTTTCATTCTATCTCTCATAACATTTTGGATTTACACGATATTATAACTAGTTCAATACTTTTGGTTGTTAAATAATGCAAATGAAATGTTTTAAACGCTTGCACATGCATAGTTAAAAATTTAGTAAAAGTGCTCATATTTCTTAAGATAGTTAACATTTTTGCATCCTGATTGTAGTATGCTGTGTCTAATGGTAATGTAGTGCGTCAAGTTTCCTAAAAATGGCTTTGCATTGGGTCTAATACCCTATGTGTTTTTATTAAAAAAGTGGCAATATTTTTGCAACTTCTAAAGAAACCATTATATGTCAATGAGTATATGCAGTAGCCTCATAAAAATTTATACAGATAATTAGAATAATCCTCCCAAAATCACTAAATTCATTGTCAACGCAGATGGCGACTTGTAGCAAAATGAATGATTTGGTGACAAAGTTGGCAACATGGTACTAAATTTGGCTACTTGGCGGCAAGAAATGGTGAAAAATGGTAGTTTAATATCGCTAAAGTTTAGAAACTCAAACTTCAATAGGAACAGAGTTCTTGAATTTTCTAGAATCTATTGGTTTCTAGTGCAAAACTAACTTCCTCAAAAGTTCTATAAATCATTAGTAAGATTATAAAAAGGAAAAAGTCATTATTCATTATTGCTGATCAGAGCCTGCCTATTTCTTTACATACTACTTTGTACATGGTTTTACAGTTAAAATGAAAATAGATGGCAAATTTCTTCACCTTCACACAGAGTGAATATTTATTAGCAAATTTTGCAACTTGTCATCAAATTAGGCAGCAAAATATGGAGAAAAATTACAGTTTAGGGTTACAAAAGTTCACAAGTTTTAACTTCAATAGAAGTTGAGTGAGACTTTTCCTTTATAACCCACCAGTTTCTAGAGCAGAACTATCTAGAAAATTCTATAAATCACTAGCACGACTTTAGATCAATTCAGTTCTGTTCAGACTGCCAGCTGAGTTTGCTGTTTACTAGATTTGTAGCACAAATGACTCTTATTTGATTATTTTGAAAGTAATCACTGATTACACAGGTCTACAAAAATATTGGCAAAATTTGATTTGATAATCTTAGCCAATGCATATGTTTTTTGGTGTGTTGGAACCAAAAATGAAGAATCCACTTTTTGCTATCATGCAGTAAAAAAGAAGCACCTATTTCATATATGTGTGTGTGCCATAGCTGCCATCATTAAAATTTTTAAAATAAGGATTATTATAACTATTTTTTATCAAAATCATTGATGGTAATGTTGTATGATTTTTATCCAGAAACTGCATAAATTTGGCAGCTCTATAATATAAATGTATTTTTAGTCTGTGGGATTGATACTGGAGATGATTTTTATACTTCATTTATAAAACTTTTTTCTGGCAAAACGGATAAAATTTTTTTAGGTTACCACATCTGAATCTAGCATAACCAAAATATAATAATAATAAAAAAAGCCCCACAAACCTGGCGTTTAAAAATAATAAGTATAAAACTTTGAATAAACACCACAAGAAGCAAAAACTCACAACAATTGTTTTGGGTCAAAAGTAAACATGACCTTTCGTCAAGTGAATAAAATAGGCAAGAGTGCTACAAATAAAGCGGCAACGCTCTGCTTACAGCACTCATGCAAACAAATGTGACAACTAGAAATATCGTTTATGCAGTCATGGCCTGACTTTGCCAATTCGGAGCCAAAGATATATCATGATTTTTGGTGCCCCTAAAACTTTCATTTATTTGAATATCCCTGAGAACCATCTAATTAAGCAATATAGATAAAGTAAAATAATACTTTCTAGTACTTTGATTAAGGATGTAAAAAGTATAAGTACAGATATTTTATTTTAGTTGTAATATTAATTTATAATTATACATCTTAAGCAGAGATTTTCCTCAATTCAAAAAAGAGTAGGATGCTCTTATAGTGGAAAAAGGGCAGTTACGGATTCTTAAGGGCACATTTAAGATTTCAAATTTCTGTTATAAGTATGCATATAATAATGTCTTAACTTTTGCTTATTACTAATAAATAAATATTGACGGTCATACACAATAGTTTTACTCAAGATACATATCATTTATCTTCAGTGTATCATTATTTTTCAGTTTATAGGTTTTCTGCTAAATTTGTGATGTAATACAAAGAGGCAATGAGGATGCAATTCCTTTGAGAAAAGGATCAAAATGGGTGCTTTTGCTTGTTTTTTTTTTTTTTTTTTAATTAAAGGACAGGCATGGTGCAGCATCCTCCTAAAACTGTCTGTGAGAAACAGTTTTAAGGGACAATAGTGGCCCTAGTTGCCATAGTATTTTGATAGAGATTGGCTGAACCCTTGTGAATGATAGCATCTAAATGACTTAGTCATTAGCAGTCTTCCCCCCCCCCTTGTACAGTGTTGTTTCTTAACTTTATGGCCCTATTTTGACATACTTATTTTAATAGCCAGGCTTTAACAGTCATGGTGGCCCGAGTTAAAAGTTTTGTGCATCCTTATGAATCATAATTTCTAAGAAAATTTCTGAGGTTTAATCAAATATACTGTATATTTTCTATGCATCTAATTTTTTTAAAGCCCTTGGTTTAAGGTTAGAGATCACTTGTGTGACAATATGTCGTTGCTTAAAAAATTACTGTTTTAGTTGCGACAAAGTATGATAAAGAAGAAGTGATTTTCATACGAAATATATGCTTAACAACTAAAAGTTTGGAAAAATGTGAATATTCCATCGTCCTTGCTTTACTTCACAAATAAACATTTATCTATACATAATAATATATATATTTTTTAATATATATATTAAAAAGTCAAGCTCTGTCAGGATTCAGATTTTTTTTTTTTTTACAATGTAGGCAACAAACCAGCCATTTTCGGTGTCTTCTCCACCTGGTGCACAGGGTACATGCTTCACTTGCAAACAATTTAGCAATTTACAATAGCGAGCTTTCAAATATGGTTTATCTCTACAAAAATTGCCAAAATTCCCTGACTTTTCCATGATTTCCTGACTAATGGCCACACTATTATTTGTTTAAGTCCCTTTTTCTTCATAATACCCTACATAAAACTTCATAACTTTCTGAACTATACTTTCATTTGTAGACAATTTTAAAACAGGATCATATATTTGCAGACACTATTTATGTATATATTGGATATGTCAAGTCAAGAATTTTCCTCCTGGTTTTTGATGATTATAATGAAGAAATACTTTATGTGCATATATATATATATAGATACAGGGATGAAACTACCTATCATGAAAAACCCTGAAGATCGCTACTTGTATGTAGATAGGGGAAACTTATTAATGATATATCATATGGTTACCTATAATAAGTAATATTTGGAGATTTCTTAATACATTATATGACAAATTAAATATTAAAAATGAGAAATTTCTATAAAATAAAATAATTTAACATGAAATTCCATAACAACAAAATTTTCAAAAACCCTGAATTCAGGGGTAGCCCCTGAAAAGTTCCACTCCTGATTATGTATGTTATGGGTTTCTTGGAATTGACTAATGATTTTGATAAAAATTTAGTGTTGAGGGTTTTTTGGGATAAAAGAATCGATCTGACTTATCCTCATCTTCAAAAAAATTATAATTTGATGGTAAGGTAATCTCAGCCAAGTACAAAACCTGGTTTTATATTCCCACATGAGCAAGGAATAATTAAAAAAAAATTTTAAGTTTTTTACAACAATAAAATCTCACAAAAATGAATTTAGTAAAATTAAGCTTAAATTAAGATGGCATTAAAACAACAGATAATATAGAAATATCACTCCAATTTCTTTGACACTTGTACCTGAATATGGACTTTTTTAAAAATTAATATCTAGTTCCACATTTGGATTTCTTAAAAATTTGAACTTTGATTTCTTAAAAACTTGTCTTGAAAAGAGATGCTGTTGTAGTTTTAATAAACTTCAGTATGTACTGCAAAGATCCTATCGCCACTGCTGAAAGCATTTAAAAACAATGTTATCTACCACAGGGCTGTCAATTGCTGGGTCTGATGAATAAAATTATTGAATTGTTTTATGTTTGCCTGATTTCAGGAAATAGAATTTTGGTTCATTGAAAAAACAAGTCAGAATAACCATGAGATCAATATCTTCGCCTACCACAGCATTATTGGTTACTTTAGGATAGGGTGACCAAAGGTCCCCCAAAACAGCAATTGGGGACCACATTTTCTTTCATTCGTCACCAAATATCCCCAATTTTCAAAAAAATTTCTTAAATATTCATAATTTTGTAACTTTTTCTTTCTTTTTTTTTTTTCATTTTACTCATAATTCATGTGGTGAAAAAAAATATGTTTCTAGTTCTACTCTTCTATAGCTGTATCAACATAGTCTTCAATGAAAGGGTTTTGACAGCCAATAATGCCTGGCCGAAGACATTTTTACTTATCATAATGACATGCACAAACTTTGAGAAATTGACTGCCTGCCCAAAATATTAAAGAAAGTACTCTTGACCCAGCTTATTCTTGTGCCCGAACAAAATGTAAGGTCATTGTGCAAAATGTTTTTGAATATTAGGCAACAAAGGGATTTACATTAGAACTAGAAAATGCATCATTTGTAATCATATCTTCATGTTTTGACTATTTGAACAATGAAAAAGTTGGAGTATTTTACCTTACGATAAGATGTTATAGAGTTGGCAGCAAAATTATTCGAGCACTAACAGTAATTCCTATATAAAAAAAGTACACTTAATACTGCTTTGTTAAATCCTTGTCGAGTCATGTTCTTCGACTGACTAAAAATATGATTCAACAAGGATTTATTTAACAACACAGTATTAAGTGCACTTTTTTATATAGGAATTATTGTTAGTACTCGAATAATTTTGCTGCAGACTATAATTCTGATAAAGATGTATGCGTTAAGCTCTTGGAAGGAAAAATATATTCTTATGTATTGCGTATCTATTTTATGTGTATGCCTACTATATTTAATTTATAATTTGAATTAAATACATGGTGTCCACATTTTCAAAGTAAAAAATGGGGCCATGTCCCCATTTCAGCATTTAAATACTTGATTACCCTACTTTTGAACCACATTTAAAGCTGTAATTATAATGTGTCAGCATTTTTATTTGTCAGCTCACAATGTATGTTAACTGCTCTCAACTTCAGCATTATCATTCAACTGACTGTTTTTGGTTTTTGGGCTGCCAAGCACTTTTGAGGAACCATCTTTCCATCAAATACTATATTAGCTGAAATGTTTTTAGTTTGTCTCCTGAGTCACTCAGTACATTTAGTACCTAAATTTTCAAATAGATCAGGGTATCCATCGAACAAACACAATAGAATTTTGAAATGCATATTTCAAGTCTGCAGTAAAAAAAAAAAAAAAAAAAAAAAAAAGAATGATCAACAATAGCTGAAAGGGAAATTACTTATCTGAATGAAGATTAAGCAGAAAATCCCCATTATTTACAGAGAACATTTAAAATCAATGTTTATTGAGCAAGATCTGAATGGTTTGGAAAAAACAGATTTGGTGTCTTTTCTCATTCCGTCTTCACTAAAGAGAGAAGGTAATTCACAAGTAAGAAATTCCTTGAGGTCTTGCATTGTTTAGCAATACTTATCCTTTGAAAAAGAGTCAAGATATTGATAAGTCTTCATTCCTCTTTTGTGTCTTTTGCATGCAAACATTTAGTAGATAATAAAGGAATGGAAGGCTCAGAGAAAACACCTGTTGATTGGAAGGATTAAAGGCATTTTTTTTTCCCATTTGCTTTTAATCTCGCTTTGAAGGCTTATTAAATTTTAAAATAAGATTTAAGCAGTAAAATAACTGGAAATTAATAGAGGTTTTCCATGATGTTGATTTTTCCACTGCATGTCTCAAAGGTAAATTTATTTTATTATTATTATTTTTTTTTTAAGAGAAAATTTATGCTTTTTGTCATTTTAACTAAAAAAAATTACTACAATTTTTAGGTCATAACTTTAAAATTTGTGTTCAACCACCCCTTAAAAACCTAAACAAAAAATTAAAATGATGAGGATGTTGTGTGGATTAAAGCCGATTGACTGCACTAGGGTCTCAAGCCTAATAAAAATTATGAAAACTTTTGCAATGTAACCCCTTTTTTGATTACATTTTTCTTGGACTAATCGCTCTGGTAAATATTTAGGCAGGAAATAAATTTCTCCTTCATTTTCTAAAATAAAAAATAAATTTTTTTTTTCACAATAAATGAGAATTTAGAAAAGAGTAGTAATGAAGAACAAGCTTCCTTGATTCAGAAACACATATCAGCCTATGAAAATAATGTGAATTTGAAAATGCTTTATTGTCCTTTAGCTATGCTTATTTTGACAGTTGAATGTCATTGGATTCTAAATAGGTTCAATAACTTACTTTTCCATAGTAATAAAAAGTTAGTCGCAATATGAACATTTTTTTTTTTTTTTTTAAGTTAAGCATGTAAATTATTGCTTCATGTGTTCTTTTTTTAAAAGAGTATCATTATGCTTACAGAGACTGAAGACTTTTTGAATATTTAAAACATTTCAGAAGACGGCATACATTCTTAGACACTATTTTAAAATTCTTTTCCACTTTGGAGTTATTTGGAGTTGGCAAGTCAGAAAACTTTTTACTCCAAAAAAGCATGTTTCAGAAATGCAACTCATATTTGAAAATACTTTTTTTTTCTTCTTTAATATCAAATAATGCACACTTTTTTTTGGTGGTGGTGTGCGTGGGGAGGGGGAGGGGGAGGGGGCATTGCTATGCTGCACAGTGATTTTTTTTTTTTTACTTTGAGGGCAGGAATGTAAAAATGTACAATTTTTATACCTTCAATCTAAAAATTCCTAACTATAAAATTTTTTCTTTGAAATAATTTTTAAAAATATTCTAAAATGCATTATTTAATAATTACCATATTTTCTGGTATATAAACTGTGGATTATCTGTTAAAAAACAAGAATTTTTTTTTAATGTGGATTATCTCTCAAAATATATTTTTTAAGTGACTGAAGTCAGATATTGGGAAATTTATGTCCACGGATGTGTTTACGTCAAAAAGATGCCAACAATTACCTTCAGATCGTGTATCTACTTGGCTGATCACAGAGCCGATAGTAATTGGTTCATTTATGAAATATTTGTGGTAGTAGGAGTGGCTTCTGTTTTCCGGATATACTTTTCTAGCTTAATGGCAACATGCTTCTGTTTATGTTTACTTGTTATTAAATCCGCATTGTTTTTGCATGAAGGGTATTTTTAAAAACCGATGAGTGACAATTATTTTTATTACTATAAGATGTAATCTTTTATACAGTGAAACCCCGATCTATTGTTCTCGCATCCATCTTTTCCCGCATTGATCGTTTTATTTCTATGGTCCATGCACAAATTGTATTTAAATAATGTTCACGAAACCTGCATATATCATGCTTCAAAAAGTCGTTTTCCCACATTCATCGTTGTAAAATTTTTCTCTTGAAGCTCAAATGGTGCCATATGGCATACAAATTAGAATTACTTCTTTCATCGTAAGATATTTTTTTTTTCACATTTCCATGGAGGATCAAAACTGTGATGCTATGTCTCCACAACACCATCTATTCATTTTAAAATTTCAGCATGATTGGAAGTAACCTCTTTAGTAATCCAGAAAATTGTTTCATGAAATGCGATTACGCCTATGTATGAAAGAATGATAAAGAATATCAAACAGAAAGGCAAGAAAATGAAGATGGTGATAATGCAGATAAAGAGTGATCGTGTGTAGCAGAGGATGCGTCTGGTACAAAACTTAGTAATATTTGCATTAATTAAGACATTGCGATGTGCAGTATCCTAAAGCATAGAAGAAATGTGTGATTTCAAAAAATGAAAATGGTGAAGAAACAGAATAATTTTCACGCTGATGACTCAATTATGGTATTTAAAAATGCATGAACTTTTAAAGCACATGAAATTACAGAAAAATGCTACAAATCTGGATAAACTCTTGCTTAATTTATAAAAAGATTAAAAAAAAAAACCAACATAAAATTTTTGATTTTTAAAAATAAATTTTACTTAACACTATATATTGATTTATTTCTTTGATAGTTTGGAAAGTAACAAATTAGTTTTTATTAGTAGTATATTGTATGCATTGTGTGTATTAATCCATAAATATTGTTTTCTTTGTGTTTTGACTACAACCCACATTTGTCGTTTTCCCACTTTCATTTTTTTTTTTTTTTTTTTTTACGCATCCTGTGAAAAAAAAAAAAAAAAAAAAAAAAAAATGGATCGAGGTTCTACTGGATTTACATTATAATTATCTTTTAAATAAACAGCTATGATAAATAATAAGCATGGCGGTTTATCAATAATTTTTTTTTTGCTGATTACCATTTGTATATGTGTATTATATATAGCAGTGCAGATTATCTGATGAAAATTTTCTGTCAGGACTGAAAATAGTATCCCACGGATTATATGCTGTTGCAGACTATCGGCAGGAAAATACAGTAATTACAATTAATTCAGCTAATAAAATATAATTTAATTCAAGTCAACTCCAAAAAATGAAATATTTGGGAAAAGCTGATTATTTCCCCCAGTTAGCCAAAATAAGATTGCAACCCAAAATCTTTAGTTTTATAGTCATTAAGGAAGTGTGTTTCAAAATTAGAAATAAGGTGGCAAGGCTGCATAAAGGGAGGGGTTATTTAAGCTTTTATTTTTGATTTGGCCATTTTCGCAACTTACTTAGGAGTTGACCAGTTTCGGAACAAACCAGTACTTAATTTTTGATAATTTAACATGAATATTAGATTTTTCAGATTTTCAGGACAGTATCTGCGTGATTTCTGTTATCTGATAAAAACATAACAAATACATATAACAAAAAATAACTCCTGAAAATTATGAAAATGTATCACAAGCTGTTTGTATCACAGTGGGAAATCATTCAAGTTGTAAGCATACTTACATAGACACATCACGATCCCTTGCTGAATGATTATAGGTATGTTATTAATTTAATAACATTATGATGAAAACATTATGATGATTAAATAATCATAATATGCTAACTATGATGCTATTATGTTATCAGTTATATTAAGGTGTTCTTTGGCTTTTTTTATTTTTATTTTTTATCACAGGGTCATTTTTCTCTAGTCGAAGGAAACACTAAATTTAATTATTAGAAACTATGTGTGCACCAAGAAAGATCAGTCACAGATGAGAGAACATAAAACATCCAGGTAGCACATAACGTTGTTATAATTAATTTTTCCACTGTTCAGACTTATTTGCAATGCTATAACATTATGTGCTACCTGGGACTAACCTCATCAACAAGTGAGCTGCTATTGTGGGGTGGAAAAGAGGAGCAATCTAGCACATGGGTCATTCCATTTTGAATCAGCAAATGAGGTGCGCACTACCATTTTTTATTTTGATGACAATTCACACGTGCATTCATCATGTCTCCTAGACCTCAAAAGAGTATATTTTTTATTTTTTAAAAATTTATTATGCGATATATAGGCTATTTTGTGGTTTGCAACAGCAAAAATTGGGTATTTTAATGCTTTGTCTTATGAGCTATAACTTTTTTTTCTATCACAGCTATAGAGCTCAATCATAGCTCATTCGAAAGCTAATGAAAAGATCTTTTTTCTATATGGTATCAATAAATTTTTTTATTTTTAAAAAAAGCTCATCTTTTTAAGGTCAAAATGTGTGTTGCAAAATTAATTTTTTACCACTTTTGAAATTTTAAAAACTTATGAAGGGCTTTGAATAACAAGCCTTCTATTTTTTATTAGATACATATGTATGGTTACTTATTATATATAAAAAAAAATTGGCTTGTTACTCTGCCCCCTTCACAAGATGTGACACCCCAAAGTTGTAAAAAATCCAGTTTTCAATGCTAAAAAAAGTCTTGTGGGGAACTAGATTTTTTTTTTACTAGTCTGATTTTAAGTATTTTTTTACCATCTTTCAAACATAACCAAAAAAAAAAAAAAAATTGCTTTGTTATTCGAAGGCATTTGGCAGTTTTAGGGGGTTTGAATTTTCAAATAACTCATTGGAACAATGCAATTTTTCCATGCTTTTTTTTTTTTTTTTTTTTTTGTAAATATGTTATTTATTATGCACTTTTCTTATTTGATGGTTTTAGGCTAACCTAACAAATAGTAATTCAACATATTCCTACCTTTCCTCATTTGTGAACATGTATTTGCCAGCTACAACAGGGATGGGCAACACACATGAGCAGTTCTTTATAGGCAAACAGTGCCTACTAGTGGTTGGCACTGTGCCAATGACAAAGTTACTTGCATATTCATCATCAATTTCAGCCTTTATTAATCCACTGCAGGATGAAGACATCTCCTAGCTGATTCCAAACTGCCTTCTTTTCTGCAATTATTCTCCATTCTGCTCTTCCAAACTTCACAATTTCATCTCTCAAACAACACAGTGGTCTCTTCCTATGTCTTGGTATCCAAAATAGGAGTTTAGTGGTCCATCTATCATCATTTCTTCTCGCAAGGTGCCCAGCCCAGCTCTATTTTATTGGAAAAAAATTCGGCCAATATAGGGTAAGACAAAAGATTTGCATGATGATATCACATGCAATTGCTCAATAGCTCAGTTGTTTCTTTAACTCTGAAAGGAGTAGATTGCTAGGCTATGTTTCTGCTGTAAAATCTTGAAAAGTTTGATGTTTGGTGTAGTTTTTTTTTTTTTTTTTTTCCCCAAGGTCAAGATATATACATATTTATGAAATATTTTGGTGAAGCACATTTCTTGTTAAAGATAAAACAGGAAATTATTTTTAAAAATTCTTAAATATAAGTTTGTCTTTCTGCATACAAATTATGAATAGCCCTAAATGCTCTATGTTTAAAATAAAGTATATGATGTTGAAGGTTTAAGTAAATGATGTTTTTTGGTCTAGCAATCTACTCCTTTCAGAGTTAAAAATTCAACTGAGCTATTGAGCAATTGCATGTGATATCATCATGGAAACCTTTTGTCTTACCCTATATTGGTCGAAATTTTTTCCAATAAAATGGAGCTGGGCTGAGTACCTTGCGAGAAGAAATGATGATAGATGAACCACTAAAGTTCTATTTTGGATAGCAAGACATAAGAAGAGATCACTGTATTGTTGGAGAGATGAAATTGTGAAGTTTGGAAGAGCAGAATGGAGAAGAATTGCAGAAAAGAAGGCAGTTTGGAATCAGCTAGGAGAAGTCTTCATCCTGCAGTGGATTAATAAAGGCTGATGATGATAATGAATATGCAAGCAACTTTGTCATTAGCATAGTGCCAACCACTAGTAGGCACTGTTTGCCTATAAAGAACTGCTCATGCGTGTTGCCCATTCATGTTGTAGCAGGCAAATACATGTTCACAAATGAGGAGAGGTAAGAATATGTTAAACTACTATTTGTAAGGTTATCCTAAAACCATTAAATAAGAAAAGTGCATAATAAATAACAAATTTACAAAAAAAAAAAAAAAAAAAAAAAAAAGGACATGGAAAAATTGCATTGTTTCAATGAATTATTTGAAAATTCAGACCCCCTAAAACTGCCAAATGCCTTTCAATAACAAAGAGATTTTTCTTTTGTTTGTTTGTTTGAAAGCTGGTAAAAAGTACTTAAAATCAGACTAGTAAAAAAAATATATATACCTAGTCCCCCACATGACTTTTTTTAGCATTGAAAACTGGATTTTTTAGAAAATGTCCAACTTTAGGGAGTCATATTGTGTGAAGGGGACAGAGTAAAAAGCCAATTTTTTTTTAATACAATAAGTAACCGTACATATGTATGTAAGAAAAAAGAGGGCTTGTTATTCCAAGCCCTACATAAGTTTTTTAATTTTCAAAAGTGGTAAAAAATTAATTTTGTATCACACATTTTGACCTTAAAACGGTGAGCTTAAATACCATTTAAAGTAATTTACAAACAGATTTTTATCTAACATATCTAAGAATCATCCCAATTAAATCGAAATTCTAAAAGGAAATTTATTGGAATCTTTCCATTTATTTGAGAGCTACAACGCCAAACACACAAAACAAACAATGGTTTTAAATTTAAATACCCCTTTTACTGCTAGGGCTTAAAAACAAAGGCACCTTAAACAAATAAGCAAAGCAATTTGAAAAAATAACGTAATTATTGAGAAAAAAAAAATCAATTATTAGAAATCTCTAATGAGACAATTTTTAAAATGGAAATAATTCCCCAGCCTTCTGTTATTTCTTGGTTTATATGCAGAAAATACCTTAAATGGTGTAGTACTCGAAATCTCATAGAAGGGGCTTTTTAGTCCAACCCTTATAATTAAGATCTCGTCAATACCTTTAAAACGAATGGTTGAACCATAAATCTGTGATAATTTAAAACAAAGTTATCGATTTTTTTTTTTTTTTTTTTTTTTAATTATTGTTAGTGATTGAATATGTATTAATTTTCACAAAAAAAAAAAAAAAAAGGAAAAAAAAAAAAATTTTTTTTTTTTTTTTAATATTGTTACTGATTGAATATGTATAGGAAAATATAGAAGAAAGTCTTGTGGTGGCCACAACATACTAGTTTTCATCAGACTGCTAAGTGCAGGAATAACTGGAATTTTAAAACGTTCCGGATTTTTGGTCCTATACTGTATATATAATCTCAATGAGAATGAGATACAAACTACTCCTGTCTAATTTAATTACTCTGCATTTAGCAGCCTAAGCTTAGACATAATCCTTCATTAATATAAGTACACAATCAACCTTTTTTTTTTTTTTTTTTTTTTTTTGGGGGGGGGGGGTGAGAATTACTAAGATTACAATAAAGAAAGCTGTTCAATCAGACCTCATTCAAATTAAAGTTTAGAATATTTTATAATACAATATTTATATGCTTACACAGCTGGACATTTATACATTGAGATTTATAAAGATTCAAATTTTGATAAAAATTAGTTTATTTGTGTTAAAATAAAGCACTTTTACACCAAGTACAAAATTACAACATAAAATTAATAATTACAAAAGTTCTATTAATCACTGTATAATGAAATAAATTAGTATTCAGTGGTTCTCAAAGTGTTTTAACAGGATGTAAGAACATTTAAGCACCAATATATATTTTATACTATAAAACTAAATTTTCAATTTATTATTTAACCCTTTCAAAGGTGGTGGGCTATATTATTCCTACATAATTTTCCCAACTGCAAGAAATCATCCCTGAATTTTACTTTTATAAATTTATTGCAAAAAATTCATTTATCTTTTCTTCTAATTTTGCTTATAAATTCTGATGGCTTTTGATATTAAATAAACATTAATTTTGTTAGTAGCCACTTCTCCAAGTTACTGTTCACTCATTGTTAAAATTAAAATATTTTTTACTTCATCAATGTTTCAGTAGGAAGTTACTATATTTATAAAAAAAAAAAAAAAAAAAAAAAAAGTAAAATTCTGCAAATCATTTACAAGCTATGTCTACAGTCATTAACTTTTTATGATCTTTAACCTTTTTCTTTATTGAAAAAACACAAAAATTTCCTGAAAGGTTTTGAGCTCTGAAAAATAAGACAAAATTATATATAACTGAATGGTGCAGACCAGACTGTGAGACTCCATAGATTCTGAAAAAATGGGGTAGAAGAAAAGTTGATTTGAAAAACTCCAGCTTCCTCCCAATTCTGAAATGCTGTTGAATACATTGTTTGCAGCAGATGCAAATTTTTGTTTAATAAAAGGCACAAAGCCTTTTTCTGAAAGCAACTACACAACTCAAATATACAGGCTTTGGACTAAATCAATCAATAAATCAAACTGACAAAGTTTAAAAAAAAAAATAAAAAAAATGAAGCAGACAAACAGAAAGCAGCTACCTATTGCAAGTACTTTAGTGGCCACTGCTAATTTTCCTCCTATATGAGAAACTTTCGCATTTTTCATATTTATGAAAGATTAGTAACTTGTATCTTTCAATAAATGAATAATTCCTTATTAAATTCATTCCTAAATTACATATAGTGTGCCAATTTTTATAATAATACATAGAATCCAGATATTTTTTACTAGTATACAAACATTATGCTTTTTACAATCAGTTTTTATGCCAAATTCTCGAGAAAAATTTCAACACTATTTCAAATATAAAGCCATTTTCAAATTTAATTTCTGCAGAAAAAAAAAAATATCATTTTTATTAAAGAAAGAAGAAATTTTGCAAATAAAATTCATCAGACATTAAGAGGGTAGTCAAAGTAGGTCACCTAATTTGCTTTGTTGGCTATGATTTTAACTTTATTTTAGATTTAAAGTCTTTCTCCAAACTGACCAGCTGCTTATACATCACAGAAATGCAAAAGGGAAATAAAAACAAAATAAAATAGAAAGATTGATTCTTAAATCAGTAAATGCAAAAAGAAAAATAAAATATTTTCAAAGAGTTTAAAAAATGCTTGAGGCTTTGAATAATCTATCCTTGTGAATGTTTATACAAAAAGCAAAAAATGAATACAAGACAAAATCAAGTTGAATTAAACTAATACAGTTATATGTTTTATTTAAATGATAATTGAATGCAAATACTTTCAGTAATCTGTTAATACATAAATATTTTGATAAATAAAATAAAATTACAAATCAAATTAAAAAAATAAATTGAAGCAAAATCAGAAGAATAATATTTTGAGAACCACTAATAGTAACTTATACACACACACAAAAGAGAGAGAGAAAGAAAGAAGAGAGAAAGAAAGAGGAAAAGAGAAAGGTAAAAGACTAAAGAAAAATTTGATAATCTGATCAAAATTATATAGCATAAATAAAGAAGAGAGACATCAATACTGTCTCAGCAGGGCTCAAGAACATCAAAATATCAAAATGACGTAAGAGCTTTAATATTTTTCCATGATAACATCAAAATAGTTCAATTTAATTATGGCAGCATTAAAAAATGATTCTGCTTTATGATAAACATTTGATATAAACATTATAATGCATGTCATTAATAAGGCTTTTAGACCTGCTAATACAGTATCAGCTGAAATACTGTCCTCATTGCAACAAAACATCACAAAATTAGCAATGCTTATGCTAATAACTATAATCTGGATTAATGTCATACATTTAAAATATAAACACTTGTGTGTGATAAAGATTTATGAGTTTCCATTTATATTTAATTGAGCTATTTATAAATACATATTTAAAGCTAACTTATTTCTTATACACTTTGTCTTGTTACTATCACATTTGTAAAACAATATATGAGAAGCAAAATGATGGAAATGAAATTTTAGGAGATGATTTTCTTTTTTTAACACTATATTAAACTTCACCATGCCAACATATGACAGCAGAGTTCAGAAAAAGACAGCATTTGACTATATTTCTTGTCTACAGTTTCTCCTCTTATAACATATAGATGAAGAAAGTATATTCTATGTGATAATATCTTTAAAAATAGTTAAGTTTTCAGTCTTGTTCAATATTTTTAATGCGATTAGCACTGTATATAATTTTATTCATTTTCACTATCCACATTGCAGAGATGTATAAATTTCATGAAAAAAAAATAATATCCCAGTTTTTTTAATATATAGATTAAGATTATAATATATGAATAGCTAGATTATCTATTTGTACATAAGAATATTATACAATGTTTTAAAAATAACGTCAATAAAAGCATAAGACAGGCATCACACAATTTTTCTATGCAGTTTAACACTAGAAAATAAAGATTTTCAGAAGCCACAACACAAAATCATCAAGTAAACATTCTTTTATACTGTCTACTTAATCAAATAAGGTATTTAATGAAACAAATCAATTATATATTTTTATAGGAACATTTATGTAATTAAAAATTAGATTTTAATGACTTGATGCTAATGTGTGAGATTATATATAATTTTTAATTAAACAATTTAAAATTTAGTGGTGTTGATTGAAACAGAAGTGAAACAAGACTTCCCAATTCCAAGAGAAACTTATAAGTACAATATTATGCTTGATTATAAAATACATAATGTTACACACCTTTTTATGACTAAAAGTAACATGTTATATGGAATGCAATAAGCAATCACTTTCAAACATCTTATTACTTCACAATCTAACTGTACAGCTGAAAAAAAGTTAGGAAAATACATGGTTTTAAAGAAATTACACACACATTCATACTGATAATTATTGAAAAATAAAACAATAGCCTAAAAAAGAGGTCCCCAAACTTTTGAACATTGTGACCCAATTTTTAGAAACTAATGTTGCAAAATTCACAGGGGTCAAACTACCTTACATGCAAAAAGCCTGAAAGCTGTTACTTGCATGCAGATAGGCGAGACTAACCAATGATATATCATATTGTTACCTATACTAAGTGATATTTGCAGTGTTCTTAATACATTACAAGGCAAATTGAACATTCAAAATAAAGAATTTCTATAAAAACAAAACAATTTAACATTAAAATAAGAGACAGATAAATTTTCAAAAACCCTGAATTCAGGGGTAACCCCTGAAAAGTTTCACCTCTGAATTCAGAAACTCTTTTTATTCAATATCTACCACTAAATTTTAATGGTTGCCTAATCACTTCCAAGATTAACCATCTATTACGTATATCAAACATCACTTCTCAAAATTATTGGTGATTATTGAATATAGGGATTTTTTAATTCAATATCTACCACTAAATTAATTGTAATAGTTGTCTAATCAATTTGAAGATTAATTGTCTATTACGTATATCAAATATCCCGCCTCAAAATTATTGGTGATGACTGAATAAAATGTCCTTAAATTTGGCAACATTGTCCCTAAATTGAGGGATTAAAGGTAGGCAACAGTGCCTTGAGTCCACACTTAATAATTATGAGTTTTTTTTTTTTTTTTTTTTTTTTTAAACAGATAATCCACGGATTATACCCAGGAAAAAATTATATTTGACTAGCAAGAAAAAAAAATATATATATTATATATATATTTCTTTAATATTTTTATTAGACAGCTTATGCACTCTTGACCGACAGGAGAGGAAATTGCTTTCATACTTGTTATATTTCCACTGCCATATCTGAGTACACACTGCTTCTAATATTAGTTATATTCACATACATACAAATGAAATGTTATCAGTGTGAAAGCATCAGTATCAACTGCCTCTCTCTACCTCTAGTACCTATTGTGAATATGTGAAGGTCAAATGCTCCACTTCTTATGTAGGGGTAGGCTACCTAAGAATTATTTTAATATATTTTAACTATTATTAAAAACCACCCAATCAAACAAAAAACAATTACAGGAAAGAAGATTTACAGGCTAATTGGGGAAATAATTACATACCTCCGAAATTAAAAAAAAAAAAAAAAAAAATGTTGAATTTTGTAATTTAGTAATAAAATATTAATGCATTTTGGAAATTGATGCCAAAAGATATCACAAATTCCAGCAATTTGCAATGATTAAATATTATTTTTCAAACAGTAAAGGATCATGTATTTCGGCAAAGGATTGTGAAATAATTGCATATTCTAGAAATTAAGACAAAAAAAAAAAAAAAAAAAAAAAAAAAAAGGATTTCCCCCAAATGCAGAAAATGTTGATGCCTTAAACACTTACATTTTTTTGTCCTTCAATGTTATTACTTTTTTTTTTTTTTTTTTTTTTTTTTTTTATCACTTTTAAATAATTTTGCCATGCACTAAAAATATAGTATGCCATGGATTATTTTGTTATGGCAGTAATATGTAAGTAGATTAAGATGTCAAACATAACATCCTATTTGGCATTTGGGAAAAATGTAGAAGGATACATTTATATTTAAGATCTTGTTACAGCCCACCAAAAGTTGACTTGGGTCCTACTAGAAGCGTGTCCCTTCCACGGAGGACCAAAATTGTGAAGGCTTGTATATGGACCACCCTTAAAAGTGAATCCCAGACCATTGCCAATTGCCCATAGTATAGTATAAGTGTGACAAAGTCCACTCAACCCAATCCACTAATGAGTCACAATCAACAGTTTGAGAAATGCTGGAGTACAGCAAAAAATAAAAATAAAATAAATTTGAAATAAGGAGTTTTTTAAAAGAAATACAGTAAGAGATTTTTTATAATTGATATCTTGGGACAAGAAGTAGTGAATTTATTGTTATTAGGTACATCATTATACATATCATAAAACTCAGTTAACACGGCCAAATATGCCTAGAACAAATCATTATAGTAACTCTTGAAAGTATAAGACTTTTTTTTTTTTAAATAGAGAGATATGCAATTTAATTATAATTTACAGAAATAATTATATAAATACATAATACTTAAAATTGTTTTTAAAATCATTTACCAGTAATTTATTTCTGCAGTCTTGTTGAATTCTGATGACACTAAAATTCTCAGCAAATCATAGAGTCTTCATTTTGATGAATTTAAAATGGTTTGTTCATAAGAAAGCTCTTTCAAATACTGAATTTCATTCTTAACATATTTTTTATCTGTTAACGGCTGTTTTCATTTGAACAATTAAAGAAGTTCTTTCTTTAATTTCTTACGTTAAAAATTTTAGATTCTTCATCTGTCATTAAAAACTCCAACATGCCTTTTATTTTTTTTTTTAAGTGCATGGATTTATCAACTTTAAGATTCAACTTTAATACATGTATAAATATTATTTCATTAAAAATGTTAAATTAGGAACACAAAGATTAAAGTGTTTCAAACTTAGTTTGGTAAAGAGTGTGAACATTCTACAAGGCAAAATGAATGTTTTTGTCTTAAAGAAAAAGTCAATGTTTACATTTGATACGTTATGTTTTTTCAGATTATTGCATTATATAGATTAGTGTTATAAAGATCTTCAACAGTACATCAATAAATAAATAAATGCTTGGTACATTATTCAAAAAATGGTTTTTATAATTTCTTTTTATTGATTTCAAGAAACGGAGAAATTTTCATCTTCCTATCGCTTTTACACCATGTAAGATAAGTAAATTTTCAATCTCTTATCACAATACGCAGCCGATGACATAGATAACAGAGGAAAATGTAGATATATATTTTAATTATTCCTGAAAGTTATCATTAAGTCAAGTAAACTTAAAGTCCTTTCATATTACACAGTACAGAATTTTATAATTAGAACAATGATTATTTTTTATAATGGACCAATGATTTACTTTTACAGCTTTGTTACATGAAATGAATTTTTACATCACAGAAAATATTTTAAATAAATTGCCTCAAACAGTCAATATTCCATTAAATACATAAAAATAAGCAAAAATATCAAATAAAAAGCATGATATTATACATTATAGGAAATTTTCAAATAAAAGAAAATTATCACAATTGATAGAAAATTTTTTATTTACATGCAAATTCACATTATAATAGAAAGTATTTTAAATATCTTGCATAATATTGCACACACACAATTATAAACTTCTACTAAAATAAGCATTTTGATAAAAACATATGAATACCTACTGAGAATACATTATTCTTCCCTTCAAACTTTATCAGTCCTGCATTCAAATATAAAACTAACAGGGGTGCTTGTGTTCAAGGATTACCCACGATTTCAGGGCTTTTAATCTTATCTATCTGTATTTTCATATATACTACAAAGTTAGCTTTTGTTTTCATTGGTTGTTCAATTGTCAACCAGGTAATATGCGAACAAAATCAATATTTTTATTGATTGGCTGATACAAGATACAAAATGATTGAAGGCTTATAGTCTAAATAATTTGTGCATCATTTGACATTCTGGGTATTTATTTTTTGATATTCTTAATTTTTAGTGTTTTTACCTTTGAGTCATAATCACCCCTGTTTAAAATAAAGTATTAACATTAATGTTAAGTGCTAGTAGCATCAAGATAAGTACAAAAAATAATACTAATAAAGGTTTAGAATAACTTAAATGAAAATGCAATATTTAATTTTATGCTTTATTTTACAGATCATATTAAAATACTGCATTCTTATAGTTTTATTTATTTTTAAACATACATTTGTGAAAATTAACAGAATTTTTACACAACTAGCCACAATAAAAGATATTAAAAGAAAGTTATAATATAGAAATTTAATTTTAATAATAAACAGAAAATGAAAAGTATCTAACAATGTTTCCACAAATCCAGAAGAAGAAGAAAAAAAAAAAAAAAAAGAGAATTCAAAGCCCCAAAAAGGCACAATAACTGGAATTACAATTCCACCATCTTCATTTTCAAACATTATCACACATATTTCGATGATGAATGTGACATAAAATGCACATAGTTATTTCTATTTTAGTATCAGTGCTTACATTCAAATTAAACAGGTAATACAGAAATATGTGCCAAAATGATTAAATTATTCAGAAATCTATAATGCTTTAATTTTAAGATTAGCTGAAAACACATTCATTCATTCTTTTAAAAAAGTTTAAGTAATTTGTGTTAGAATTTGCATAATTTAAAGAAAAAACTTTAAATTTAAAGCACATACCAATTTAAGTAAAATAACCCTTCCTGCAATACATCATTATTCAAAGCGCTGTACATGAATGACATAGTGAATTAGAAGATGTACAAAGAACAAAGAAAAAAAATGTAAAAATTCAAACAACCAAAATAAAAATTACCCTAAATCAAAGTATTTCCTTTTCTACAGAACAGAAAGAAATGATTAAAATAATGAATAGTTTTCTCAAACAATTTCTTATTTTAACAGTTTCTAAACTGCCTGAAATATGATATACTGATAGTGAGATAGTTATAACTTAAAAGACATGTTCTGCACTAATTAAAATACCCAGTATACATCTTTTGACATAAGTTAATATATACCACTCAGAATTATTATGGCAGCACCTTCTCAAAGAAAATTTTAACATCTTTCATTTCCTGAAATAAGAATATAATATAAAATAAGACTTCAACATTCATTGTCATACAAATAAAAATACAAAATTACACTTACAAATAAATACATTTTATATGTATTTCATTATGAAATAAAACACTAATCATAATTAAGTACTTGACCATTATTTATAATATAAATATAGCATTAGGAAGCTTCCAAGCTCTTTACATTATATAGGGGGATTCAGAGGTTATGGGGCAAACTTAGAGGGGAGGTAGAGAACATCACAAGTTTTCAGAAATGTATAGGAACCCATTGGCACAAATACACTGATGGAAAAAAAAATCCCAACACCAGGAAGGAGCTGTGCTAGATAAACGAAATTTGGTAGGCGTGTTTATACATCTGAAAAATGACGCCGATTCAAATTTCGAGCTATGCGCATAAGTGTGGCGCTAGTAGCGACACTATGAACATGCAAATGAGGTTTGCTTTAAATAAGCGCTGTAAGGTTCGTGATCGTTATTTACAGTTGAGATTTGACTTAGTGGGTTAATGTTAGTCAAGGATGCCTCTAAGAAGACGAAGAAGCCATTATCAACAGCTCACTGAGTTTGAACGAGGTCGTGTAGTAGGGCTACGAGAAGGTTGGTTTTCTTTCCGCGATATTGCAGAAAGACTTGGCAGGAATGTATCCACTGTGCATGAGTGTTGGTAGCAGTGGTCAAGGGAAGGTACTGCCTCAAGAAGACCGGGTGCCGGGCGGCCACTTGGCACTACTGAGAGGGAAGACCGCCTTGTTCGGCGTATGGCTGTGGCTAATCGTACTGCGTCTGCAGCTGAAATTCGACCTGCAGTTGGCACCACAGTGACACAACGAACTGTTACAAATCGGTTACTTCAAGGACAGCTCCGAGCCAGACGCCCTGTAGCATGCATTCCACTGACTCCAAACCACTGCCGTTTGCGACGTGAGTGGTGTCAAGCTAGAGCTCATTGGAGGACGGAGTGGAGATCTGTTGTGTTTTCTGATGAAAGCCGGTTCTGCCTTGGTCGCAGTGATAGCCGTGTGTTGGTTAGAAGGAGGCCAGGTGAACGCCTGCTAGCAACCTGTCTGCGGCCTAGACACACAGGGCCTACTCCTGGAGTTATGGTTTGGGGAGCAATTTCGTATGACAGCAGGTGCACTCTTGTGGTTATCCCACGCACCCTGACTGCAAATTTGTACGTCAGTCTAGTGATACAACCTGTTGTGCTGCCATTCATGAACAGCATTCAAGGGGGTGTTTTCCAACAGGATAACGCTCGCCCTCATACCGCTGTTGTAACCCAACATGCTCTAGAGAGTGTCGACATGTTGCCTTGGCCTGCTAGATCACCAGATCTTTCTCCAATCGAGCACGTATGGGACATCATTGGACAACAACTCCAGCGTCATCCACAACCAGCATTAACCGTCCCTGCATTGACCGCCCAAGTGCAACAGGCATGGAAATCCATCCCACAAACTGATATCCGACACCTGTACGACACAATGCATGCACGTTTGCATGCTTGCATTCAAAATTCTGGCGGTTACACCGGTTACTAATGTACCAACATTTCACATTTGAAATGGCTCTTTTTGCCAATGGCTCTACCTGTGATCTTGAAACTTTAATCAATTAAATATGTTACCTAGACAAATGTATTGCTGAAATTTCATTACTGTACAATAATTTGTTCTTGGTGTTCGGATTTTTTTTCCCATCAGTGTATTTTAACCCTTTAAAAACCACAAGTTTTTGGGTGGATATGGGCATGACTCTTGAATATTGCACTTAAAAAAAATGTTTTCACATGTTAGTGTTTACATTAAAAAAATAAATTCTGTTTTATCGATGTATTTTATTGCAATGATCACAAAAAAGATTGACATTGTGTATGATTTTGCAAAATAATAAAGCATTTAAGATTTTAAAATTTATGTTGACAACTAAGATCCCAAACTTAAGATTAAAAGTAATTAAGTTCTTATCACTTACCTATAAACACTCACATAAAGTTATGAAAGTTTAACTATACTCATTTTAATGTCTGTTGTATGAATTCATAACGATTAAAATGATAGTTATCTAAATTAAAGTCGCTAAGTTGATTTTATCTAACTTTAAATCGTCACTTTCTTCCAACAAAATAAATTAGACAAATAATGTAGTTATCGCTTTAGCCAACAGATGGCATTAGATATCATGCTCCAAATGTCGGGGGACATCAGTGATTCAATATTTCTGCTCTCTATCAAAGCAAGCAGAAGGTCGTTCTTCTTTGCAGCAAGTGAAGCTGCCAATGAGTATTTAATGCCGCTTCAATAGCCCTGCGCTCTCTGTTTTTATCCCAGTATCAGTATTGTCATGTGAAATGTTAAGTTGTATCAATATAGATTTTATTGTACTTGAATGTAAAAAAAAGAATAGTGGCATATATCTGAAGATTCACCTTGTGTTAAATTAAAAAAAAAAAAAAAAAATGCAAATAACCCTTTAAGAAGAGATTACAAAAAGTAATTTGACATGTTTGTCAAGAAGCTGGATCATTCTTTAAATGCTGTAATGTAAAATATTAGTAGAATTTTTATAAATGAACAGGAGACAAATGGATGACAATTATTTATTGTTATTCCAAGCCCTTTATTAGTTTTTAAATTTTGAAATGTGGTAAAAAATTAATTTTGCATCACACCATTTGATCTTAAAAAGATGAGTTTTTTTTTTTTTATTAAAATTTTTTGATACCACAAGGAAAAAGACCTTTATGTTAGCTTTCAAATGAGCTATGGTTGAGCTCTATAGCTTTAATAGAAAAAAAGATAGTTTATAAGGCAAAGCATTAAAGTATTCAATTTTCGCTGTTGCCAACAACTAAAATAGTCTATATATCACATAATAAATTTTTTAAAAATAAAAAATGTACATTTTTTAGGTCTAGGAAACATGGGGAATGCACATGTGAATTACAGTAAGACCTCGATTATCCGAGCTAATTGGGACCGCTAGTACCTCGGATATAGGAAATCTCGGTTAATAGAAACCATGTATAAAAACCTTCTGTGCTTGCGAATTTAACTACTTTTAAAGTAAAAAACAATAGAACGTTTTTTAAATGATAAAAATAAAAATATATGAACTTATGTATCACGGCTAAAAAGATTTAAAAAGGAAATCAACTAGTAGTAAATTTTAAAAAGTAAAATGGAATTTTTTTAAACTATACTTAGTTAAATATCGAAAGACGTATTTTCAAAAATAACACAAATCTCAAGAAAATATATTGGATTTTTAAAATTTAATATACATTAATTTGTTAAATTTACATTCTTTTAAAAAAGTCTTACCTTTCGTTGCAAAAGTCTAGAATTTCTATCATGTGCTGTCCTATCGCGCCAATTTTTGAGCAACAGGAGATCCATCGGTATAGCATCGTTTCTTTGCTCCAAATATTTTAGGGCAGTTGCCAGTGCTTGAACACCTTCACTATGACTTATAGTCGTAGAATCCTCAAAGTCCTCATCTTCATTTTCAGCATCATTAATGTCCGATGAAGGATTAACGGCTTGTATGATTTCTTCGTCATTGAGAATTTCAAAATTTGGATGTCGATTTTCAACGTCCAGCCACTCGCAAATGTCCTCTTCCAATACTTCTTCACAACCTTCAATTCCATTGATGATCTCAAGAAGTTCCCTGTCTGTCGGTGTGTTTTCCGTCTGCCGAGATTCACCCTGTCTCCTCTTTTCAACAATTATTTTGTTGAATGATTTACGAATTGTAGCTGGATTACTAATTGCCATGCCTGGGCAACCATGTAGATAACACGTCTTTCACATTTATTTTTTTCAGCGCCTCATTTCGGTTTTCTTCGCATTGAAGAATATGAGTTATGAGTTTCTTTTTGTAGTGTCTCTTCGTTGTTTCAATTACCCCTTGATCCATTGGTTGTATTATCGATGTCACGTTTGGGGAAGAAAAGTCGCCTGTATTTCTCCTGAAATGAGCATTTCTTCTTCCGGATGACAATGAGCATTGTCTATCAGCAAAACTGCTTTCGGTGGGAGATTTAGCTGAGCCAATTGTTCCATTACATGCGGCACAAAGACATCATAGACCCACTTCTTAAAAATTTCGGAATTCATCCAAGCAGACCTCTGATTTGTGTATTTCACAGGCAAGGAATTCACATTAATATTTTTAAATGTTCTCGGCTTCATTGATTTACCGATGAGAAGCAGGGGTAATTTATCATTTCCACTTGCATTTGCACAAACTAGGAGGGACACTCGGTCTTTGCTCTTCTTGTAACCCGGGGCACTGGCTTCTTCTTTAGATGCCGAAGTTTTCGATGGCATCATTCTGTAAAACAAGCCAGTTTCATCGGCGTTATAAATTTGATCTAATGTCAAATTTTCTTTTTCAATCATTTCTTCAAATTTTTTAACAAAGTCTTTAGCAGATTCTATATTGGCAGACAACATTTCACCTGCAATCGCCAGTTGTCGAATTCCATGTCTCTTTAAATTTATCTATCCAACCTTGACTTGCAGAAAAACTTTCATTTCCGTTTAATTTTTGACTGAGAAGAAGGGCTTTCTCTTTCAGAATGTTCCCGGAAATAGAAATGCCCTGCGCGCGTTGTTGCTTGAACCAAAGATAGACTGCTTCATCAAGTTTTTCAGTTTTTGCTTTCTTTAATGTCGATCGTCCTTCTAAGGCTCTTGACGAATCCATCTTTGAACAAAAAGCCTCTATTTGAGCTTTGTTACATCTCCAATTGCCTACAGTGGTTTCACCAACTCCAAATTCCAAAGCAATTTTTTTCAAACTCTCACCATTATTAATTCTTTTAATAGCCTCAAGCTTTTTACTCATCGAAACAACAACTCTCTTTCTTTTTTGGTTTGGCATTTTAAAAATGAACAACTTACTAGTGAGATGGTCAAACGTGAAAGGATTTAAGCAAAGGTTCACTACGAAATAGGGGCTTCGCGAAAGAAAAGGCTAACAGAAGAATGTTATGAAACACAAATGCCTATTCTAAGAGTCGCCAATCTCCTCCTCCAACAGGGGGTGTGTGTAAGTGTCAGATAACATATTGCACCTGGTATTCAATAGGGTCACATGACCACTGTTAACAAAGCATTCATGGATGTTGTCTTCTCAGGGAGTAATATTTCTTGGAAGTTGAGTGCTTTTGTGGGGAAGAAGTGCCTGTAACATGGACAACGAACTAAAATGTGTATAATTTTTTTCCAAGCTCATTTTGGAAAGGAGGGGGAAAAAAAGGTAAAAAAAAAAAAATTAGACTTCGTTATTGCCTCGGTTAACAAAAACCTCGGTTAATCGCAGCTCGGTTAATCGAGGTTCTACTGTATCATCAAAATCAAAAATGGTGATGCAGCAACTTTTTTGAAAATTTGTTCATTTAAAATGGAATGACCCTAATTTTTTTTTTTTAGAGTTTTTATACAGCCAAAGAATAGAATATCCATTATATGATTTTTAAAAAAATGACATTTAAAAAGCAAGTTCTTAATTTTATCAGATTAATAATTTTTTTGAAAAAAAAAAAGTTAAAGTACATTCAACAGTAGTAATGAGTAATGATAATCAGTAATGAGTAATCTTATTTTAAAAATAAAGTATATAAATAACTATAGTTAAAAATTTTAACAACTTGATGAAATTTTTGTAATATCTTAAATATCTTGATGCCAATAATAAGGCAATATGCTTTTCACAAATTTAAATAATTAATAATAGCATTATTTTAATTTAAAATATGTTATTATTTCGATTTATGAAAGTCACACTGCCAACAAGATATTTAAAGTATTACAAAAAAATACATAAAGTTGTTAAATATATATATATACATGAAAGGATAAAAAGAGGTAAGATTTTAAATTATTTTATTATTTTAAACTAATATTGAGTCATAACTTAAAGAAAATCCCATTAAAAATTCTTAACTTGAAATTAATTCTAAAGATTCCCCTGTAAAATAAGTTTTATTACAATGCACATTCATAATGCAAAAATCAGAAAAATGGACAGATTTTAGAATAAAAAAAAGCTGAATAAAGCCCAACTCTCATATTCTTGTGGTTAAGTAATGCATATTAATTAATCCCGGGAATCCAGGACTAAGCTAAACTGTCAATCATTAAGTTAACAGTTAATGATTAGTAGAGGTCAAGATTCACAGTCGCCACTCGCCATGTGGCAACTTAATTTGAAAAAGTTGCAATCTAAAAAATTTGCTATAATCACCAATCAGGCATGTGATTTTTTTTTCCACGAATTCGCGGAATTCTGTGATTACTATTATTATTTTTTTTTTTTTTTTAATCCGTGGAATTCCGCGAATTAATTTTTTCCACTATTAAAAAAGTTGCAGATATCGTTCATTTAAAACAAAGAAACCCCATTAACGATTGGTGATCAAATATTCTACGAAAGCCCTCCGATTTCCAATCTTTCTCCATCCATAACACAAATGTCAATATTTATTTTAAACTTGCTTTATGAGATTCTAGAACCTATAAAGAAATAGAATTCTTAAATATTTCATACTCATGTGATTATTTTTTGGCCCCCTCCCCTCTTTTCTTATCTCCAACTAGCGATCCACAACCAAATGTTCTGCAGAAGTCTTTTGTTTCCCAATATTTCTCTGTCTACAATATAAATGATAATATTCAGTGTTTTTATGCCTTTATGTACATATGCAATGTATACATTTTAATTAGGGTCAGGTGTGGTAAAATAAGTCAGGGGGTAAAATAGGTCAGTTTCAAAAAAAAAAAAAAAATCTTTAAAAAGACACCCAAACATTTTTTTAAATTCCAATTTTGCGGGTTTTATATATTATTTATATTAGTCTTCATTTTGTATGCAAAATCAACTGTAACTGATACTTTTTAGCTACAGCCAGTAATTATTTGTGTTTCGTATTAGTAACTTGAATGTGTTGCTAAGAAAAACTTTTGTTTTGAACTAATTCAAAAGCAAATTTTACAGTATTTTCTTATCATATTCCAAAAAGCACATTTTTAAGATGAATTTCCTAAACTTTTGTGAGAAAAAAATAAAATATTAATATTTTAGAGTGAAAAAATACATGTGGGGTAAAATAGGTCAGGTGTTGAATCATGTTAGGCTTAGCAAACATAAAGTAACTAATTACATTTTTTGTGTTTTAAATAACTCCATATGTATTCTTTTAATATATTAGTTTAAAATTAAGCTATATATTGTTCTAGAGCTATTTCATATACATAGATATAAAATAATTTAATGTTAAGAAAGAAAAAGACAATACATATTAGAGCTGAATCAAAACATTCAGTTTGTAGATGTAATTCAAAAAGTTGTTTCATTCCAGCTTATTTAAGAAGGGTGCCAATTTTTCATACAAAGGGCAGGCAGAACACAACATTCTCCTGAAACTCTCTGAGTGAAACTTTGCAGTTTAGCATCAACTTAAAATGCAAGAGTGGATGAATCTAGATCATCAATCACCAATTTGACAAATTAATTCTAGAGCAACTTCAACAGTCATGGAACAGGATGCTATTTACATATTCTCCTTTTAAGTACATAAAATCTGCTATTATAAACACTTTATCACCCAGTCAAACATAGTCTTCTAAAGAAGCTTTGAAAAATGCACACAGAAAAAGAACCCATACGCAATGGAAAACAGGAGTAATTTTAACAACCAACTTATTTTTCAATTGATTGTATGACGAAAAAATAAATAGAGATGTTAAAATCACAGATACATCAACTGTAAAAGAAACAAAAAAAAAAAGTCTTTCTCAAGAAGAAAATTTGGACACCATTAATACTAATTTGTAGCCATCTGGCAACACTGCCAATAGTTAAAACGACTTTACGCATCTGGCAACAAGAAATATTTTGTGTTCTGAGGTAGCGATAAGATTCGAACTTTCATGGAACAATGTTTACTTTGTCGCTGAGCTAGAAAATTTGTAATAATGCTTGCTTATATTTCTATACATTCTACTGCAATAATTAATTCATCCTGTGTATCATTTAGATTGTAAATAGTATGTGAATAATATTATTTTTATAATTTGGAGTCTTATTTATGCTACACGCACCTATAAAGTGGTGACCCGGATAAACAAAGAATTGGTACCTCTTTCTAAAGATGTCGCATTCAGTTCTTTTATAAATTTTCTGTTACCAGACTTAGATAATATTAGGTGAGTTTTCCAAACCTTTTATGAAAGTATCTTATTTGTTAAAAAGTACCATTTTTATAAAATGAAGGACTCTGAAACTGATTTAGAATTGGCAAACGCTACTGATAAACAAAATACCCATCTTGGAGCCATTTCTGTTAAGCCGCCTATATTTTGGCGCAATAAACCCAAACTCTGGTTTCTGCAATTAGAGGCGCAGTTCATAAATTCAGGTATCACACAGGATTCAACAAAGTATTATATTGTCGTCGCAGCTTTAGACGAAATATTGTTGGATGTGGTAGACGACATTCTGTCAGATCCTCCAAGTGACAATAAATATGACTTTAATTACATTCCTCCTAATTAAAATGGCAAAAAATAACTTTACTGGAAAGCTCCATTTTTTGAAAGAAATTCTGATTGTCGTAAGTACAACCTGGCATTTCAGAATCAGGGAAAATCCTGACGGCAGTAAACTATGACTCGCAGGCGCTTGCGGTGCCCTCCCATGTGGGAAACACCACTAGCTTGCTTGTATAACATGAAAAATCTGATTGTGGTAACGTTCAGGAACTTAAATACTCAATCTGACATGTTAAAATAAATAGCTTACAGTTTACTCTATTAACCCCTTCCGGTAAAATGACGAGTCTAGCTCGTCATTGGTTTTTCATGCCATATCGCACAATGACGAGCTACACTCGTCATGCTTACTGTTGAATATGATAATTAATTTAGTTTAAAATTTCTAGTGTACTGAATTTGGCAACACCTTTTTTACTTGTGGAAATATCACAGATCCCTATCACATATTGTTTACCGTTAGAATTTCTTGGTACGAGTCACGGCCGAATTGTTGTTAGTCTGTAAGATTTCATTCTTGTAAAAATTTAGTGTGAGCATCGGTCAATATATATTTCTGTAAAGGAAAAACGTGTTGTATAGTAAATACCATAATGGATAAGAATTTTGCAGACTATGAAGGTCAAGGTGATTGGAGCGATTATGAAGAATCATAAGAATATATGAAAGGATATAAGAAAATATTTTTTTACATGTTTGACATTGCACTCTACAATTCAAAGATAGGGACATTTTCCAGAATACATTCCTTCAACTCAGAATAAAAGAAAACCTACTAAGAGGTGCTGTGTGTGCTACAAGAATAAAATTAGAAGTGAGACTCCCTGGCAGTGTAAACAATGCAGGATTCCTTTGCACTTACCAGAGTGTTTTGAAAAGTACCACACGCTTGAAGACTATTAACTATATACCTTATTAAAGTTTTGCTCTGATTTTTTCTTAATTTTTATCGTTTTTAATGTCATTTAACAATATGTAAAAATGAATATTAATTAAGAATATGTAAGAATTATAAAATGAAACAAGTTTTTTTAAATAAAAATTAAATGGTTATTTCATGCACACTTTTTCATTATTAAATCATACCAGAAGGGGTTAATGCCTATACAACTAATACTTTTATCACAAAATATTCATTACAGCTAAAACCAGAATTAAAATCTAAATTGTTTCTAAAGGTGGAACTAAGAATTTTAAAACAGCAAAATTTCTTTAAAAAATCAGCCAGTTATAAAAGAATAGTATAGAATTCAAAACTTTTCTTTCGCAGGTGATTATCATATTTGCATCTCAAGCTTTGCTTAAATGAAGAACATGGAACTGAAAGCATGGAATTTTTGCCCCTCTGCTTCAATAAAAATAGGATTACAAACCTTTTAATTGCTATTTTTGGATTTTTTTTTTCTTTCTTTCTTTTTACTTCCATTAACCTATTACCATAAGTAATAGAAGTACTGTATTCGGTAAAAAAATTCGATGTCAAATTTTCAACTGATTTACATGTTTTGAGGCCGCCTCGGTCTAAAAAAGTGGTTTTTGGCAATTGGTCAGTATGTGTGTATGTGTGTGGAGAACCTTCTGACTATCATACTTCCCAAACGAATAAAGATAGAACGAGGAAATTTCAGAATTGAGACAAGTCTGGTGTACATACAATATTTTTTAATTTTTGGTGAAAATTGGAAAACCAGAAAAGGGACATATGAAACCGAAAGTAAGAACGTAAGTTTGTATCTGAAAAACATCTCGAACACTTTTTTTTTTTTTTCAAAGTTGTTATATAAACACCCTATAATTAGAGGCCCTTTCGTATGTAATTGTTGGTTAGTTCATGAAAATTGATAGGCGTCCTGTATAAGTATGCCAATTTGAGGTAAATATACTTATCACTATATAATATGTAAATATACTTATCACTATTATATTATCACCTGATACTTATCACTGTCATATTATGTAAAATTGTTTTTTTCAATTAAGGTTTATTTCATCATAAAATCTATTCATATCCTTTATTTTTAAACAAGATATAGAATGACAAGTTTTCCCAAATATAAAAAATTAAATTCTAAAATACAAAACTAAAATTGCTGTAAAGCAATTTCGAATTTCCAAGCAAATCCAAAAGACTGAAAAATACTTATTGCAATAAAATTGCATTAAAATCACACATTAATTAAAAAAAAAATAAAAAATAAAAAAAAAAAAAAACTTGAGACAGGCTACAGTAAAGTCAACTGCTGAGATTTGATAGGTAGAGAGAGAAGGCAGATGGTTGCACTTAACATGACTCATAAGTTAGATAATGATAACATTTGTCACTTATAAGTGAAATAAGAAATGTCTTTCACGAGCAGAAAGAAAGAATGATGTTACTTAAAAAAATAGTGGAAGGAAAAAAAAAAGCAAGAAAAATGACCCTATGTTGGTGGAAAAATTGTTTCTTTTTGCAATCATCATATGAAATTCTCGAACTTTTTCATATTCTGGCTAAAATATTAAAATTCCCTGATTTTTATAGTAAATTTTCAAATTCCCCAACTATTCTATGATTTGCAGGTAGCATAGCAACCCTGGTAAAATTTAGCAGCTAGGTTAAAAATGCATAATCTGGAGCAAGAATCTTCTGCCATAGAGAGAATGATGAAAATATTCTATGCCCTTTACAATGGCAAATTGTTCTTTCCTAGTGGCACAATAGTTTAGCTCTGGTTTAGACGTTTATTCCAGCAGGTAATAATGCATTTGTGACCATCAACTTCCTGCAACAGAACAACACTGACACTTTCGGTGGAATATTGGAGAGCCAAATCATGAGTTTTGGCATGGCAATCTGAGAAAGCTAAGCATGACAGTCTCTGAATGTCTGATACCAGATCTTGTAAACTTTCCCTCACTTTCTGATAATGGAACTTTAACTGGAGATGACTATATTCTTTCTAGCCTTTCTATCCAAAACACAGCTCTAGTCCCCTTGTCAGAAGCTTAAAATCATACCACTACTCCTTCGAAAGAGTTTCCAGTATGTCAGCCACGTTGCCTTATAATGATGCTGCAAAATGAACTAACTTGGCAGTAGGGTCCCATCCATTAGCTTCAACTACAATGGAAAACTGTCTTATATACTTGCCAAGGTAATCTGCCCTCACAGGTAGAAAGCTTTAGTGATTCTCAATTCGGTATTCTTTCAACTTACTGAGGCATCGATGCTAGTTTTTCTTCCAGACTCTGAATCTTCCTTCGCAATTCATTTCCTAATCTTTCTTCAAACTTCTTTTCAACTTTTCTTACCAATTTCTTGTTGCACTCTTCATCCATTTTTCTTTCAAATTCCTCTTCTATTTTCTCAAATTTACTTTCTATTTCAGAAAATCTTCCTTTCAGCTCGTGATCAACATTTTCTTTTACTTTCTCTTCAAAGCTCTCTTATCTTCATAACTTTAGCTTGCATTTCTTCCATTCTGCTTTAATTTATTCTCTATTACTTCTCTCTCAGTTATCAAGTCATTTTTCACTAAAGAAAGTTCTTTCTTTATTTCTTCGTATTTTTCACTTAAACTACCTTTCATCTCTTTTTGCCCAGTTTCCATTTTTTCAATCAACCCAGATTTTAAGTCATTCATATGAGTAGTTAGGCCTTCTAGAAGTTTCTACATATGGTCTTCCATACATCTAGTTATGACTATTAAGCAGATAACCCCACTCCTGAAACTTAAAATTTATTTACAGAATATTCCAGAAGATTACAAGTCTGTCAACCAAGTATCAATTTCAGTTTTATCAGAAAATACAGCTTAAATAATAGCTGACAATATAAAAATCACAGTTTAAACTGTACCATAAGCATAACCCACACAGCACAGACTGTATTCAACAGCTGAGGCTCAGTCAAGCAGAGCTCTTAACCTTTGTAATAATTTGGCTTCAACTGAAACTCTACAGCCGGAATCCAATCCCTTTATATAGCCTCTCATACTTCCAGAATGTTCACAGTATTTCACAAAATATTCAATTTAGAGCTTAGATAATCAATATATTGATAATAAAAACATTTTTGTCAAGTTTGTCACCCAGGCCATTTCTGCTCTAATAAAACTTTTTAATGAGTTTTTAAAAGAAAATGAGCTATTTTAATGCTAAATCAAAGCAGAAATGTGGGAAATTAGCGCATTATAACCTGACTAAGTCTCTTTAAATGAAATTACATAAAAATAGCACTATTATTTACAAATTCGTAATTATATGTATAAATTTTTACATTTTCACAAAATTTATGAAATATGTGTCATGAAGTATATAGGTATTACAAAATAGTTTTTGCACCGAATGTTTTAGACAACTCATATTTATATTCTTAATTCTTATCTATATGTTGATTTATTATCATTAAAAATAATTAAAGATGTACATAAAAAAAAAAAAAAAAACTTACTTCTTCAGATGAAGTATGACATAAATCTTTGTATGTTTTAAGCTCCACATCAGACATGAATGTTTTCAGAAACTCATGAGTAATTTTTCCCCATTTGTACGGAACGACTGTATCCAGTTCACCATGACATTGTAATAAAGGGATATCTTTATTTCCAATAGCAGCCTATAATATACAAAGACAACACTAGTGTAGCTAAACAAGCATATAAGTTCACAGTCAAATAAATATAATGCATTTATGCACTTAATGATTCAATGTTATTTTGTTTCATGATAGTATGTTCTTAAAGTGATTCTACAAACTGCTGAGAAAAAAAATGTTAAGAATCATTTGCTTCTTAATTTAGAAGCCAGAGAAATTTATAGAAACTAAAAATTTCTTGTAAAACAAATAAGATTAATGTATAAATTCAATGAAAACCAGCAAAATCTATTGTCACATTCCCCTATGAGGAAAAAAAAAAAAAAAAAAAAAATGCTGATTAGGATGTCAATTAATATTGCATAAATATTTGGTTATTTTAATCCTAATTTTTTGACTTTGTACTGTAATTCAGAAATGTTGGTTTCTCTGGACACAACATTTGACTAAAGTCATACATCAGGGTAGCCACAGTTTGAACTTTCTAATTTTCCCTGATATTTCTAACTTAAATTTTCCCTGATTCATCACGTTTTTTCCCTGCACACCTCTTAACACTATGATTTGCCTAGCCTCTTTCTTTTAAACCTCAACTTTTTCTCTCTCATAAGAAAGAGGGAAAAAATTAGTATTTAAAAAAAACTGCATAAAATTTAAAATTATGCTATGAGTAATTATTGTCTTTTGCCCTTATGATTAGTTAAACTATACTGAGCATACAAAGTATAAAATATATTAAACTTTAATTATAAAATTAAAGTACTTATATTTGTTGATCCCAGAAAACAAAATTAAAACCAACATCTAATAAGAAATATTCTAAATTATTCAAAATAATACAAAATTATTCAAAGAAATAAGCACTGAAAAATGAAACAATAACTTATTTAATTAATAAATATGTTAGTTGAGTATGAAAAGGAAGCAAACTGGTACTCATAATCAGTTGAGACACCTACAAATTTGTATTATTCAGAGTTCAGTTAATGCTTCAACTTCCTTTGTAGCATTTTGTTTAACTTTTGCAAGTGGGCTTCTAAATCTTTCTTTTCTAAATCTAGTTTCCTGTTCTTTGATTCACAGTCTTTGTTCTCATGCACTTCTCTTTCTTGCTTTTTTGTCTCTTCTGTTAGATGGGATCGAGCATTTTTGTATGAATATACAACTTTTACTTATATCTATTATATTTTTTTTACTGCATCATACACTATCCTTTGGGTAATGAATGTCTTCTTTCATGTTCCCTACAACATATTCTTTGTTGATAGAAAAATCCTCATTCTATATTTGAATTCCTATGGAAAAAAATTATTTCTCTAAGTGAATTAATGGCTTCAGTATTTGGGCATATTTCAAAGAGTGGTCAATACGTATTTAAAATATGGTCAATACATTGTACATGCCAAGAAAATGCCTTCAGTTCTTCTCGAATTGCTGGCTTAGAGCAAATCAAATGAAATTGTTTTTCATCCTGATCTGCCTACATGCTGCCTATGTGTTTATGTTCTTCTAAGATTGTAAGAAGTTTTCGAATCTGTAATTTTTTGATATTGTCATTTGCTGCTATAGTTGTATCGAAGCATGTTAGCACTTTAAACATTGAGTATGCTGCAGGGATTTTTCTCAAAAGCTTACAGGCAAAAATTTTTAGCAATGCCAAACAATCCCTGCAAAATTTCAACATTTTGGAATATGACATTTTACTTACTAAATTCTTCTTTCTTAACACTCGACGAGTGCCATACCCTAAATCAATTTCAGACATAGGCAGGAGTCATAGCAAAGAAGAAAAAATTATAGGAGTTAAGAAAAAACATACAGGAGTTTTGAACAAAATATAGGATTACATACTAGTTTGGAGTGCATGTATACAGATAAAACAGAGTACCATTATCCACACAATTCTATAATGTGTGTCCCCAATTACAGCCCTAATAACTTCAATTTTAAATAAACATTCTATAATTTCAAAAATACAATAACATATGCATGGTTATATTAACACATTTCAGAAAAATAGCCATCATTTAATACCTGATATGAAAAAATTAGATCAATTGGAATTCTTTTGCTTACCTGCAGAGTCTGATTTAGATCAAAGATTTCAGTGCATGGGCCCGCGCATTCATTTTGATAAGGACCTCCAAAAGCAATCTGTCACTTAGGGTTTAAGTCAACAAATCTGTCAATATTATTAAAGAACAAAGCAATTTCTTTTTTTTTTTTTTTTGGGGGGGGGGGACGGAGTGTAAACTTTCTTATTATGGAAGGGATAGAGCATTGTATACAGTTTTTAATACACATAAACAAGATTTCATTAACCAATTAGAGTCCATAAATCTATCAAACAATTTTGAAAAACACTCTTATTCTATATTAATATTATATACAAAAAAATGACTACTCCATTCCTCTAAAAGTCCAGCTAAGCCAAGCTTTTAAAGTTCGTGATGTTGGTGAGTAACGTGTCTTGTAAGAGTAAAAATGTATTGTCGTAAATTTGAAATTGGTGAAAAAGAAGTACTCAAAAGCAAATAAGAAATCATGCTGTCAGAGCACGTATAGCAAAACCTGATTTCCCCCCTCCCCAAGAAATTTCCAATCAGAAAGTGAGTGCAATCTCATAATCTTACAAATTTGTCACATATAATCTTACACGTGGTTGAAAAACTTTACAGTGGTATACCTAAAGTTAGCAGGTTACATTACAAAATGACACAAAGTAAGTTCACTGAAAAACAAGAAAAAAGAATAGATTTTGACTCATTAAAAATAAGCTAAGGTTCACAGTAAAATCATCAATATTTAATAAATGCAAAGAAAATTATAGACAGATAATGTACAACTTGTCTACTGAATGGATATATGCTAATATTACAGATACCTTTATGTTTAAAAAAAGAGCTGTTTAACTTTTTTTTTATCAAGTTATTAAGTTGCAGTACAACTTTTTTGAGTTCTTCTCCCTTTTCAGTAAGCCTTTTGTGCCCTGATTGTAGAATGGCTTGAGTGGAGCATACTTCTGTCATGCTATTATTCTGAATTGCTTTCGTTAGTCTCATATTAGCTTCACCAATTAAAGAGTAACTAGAATCCACTGCTTTTTATAAAAAAAATTTCTTCACTTCTAAAAATTTCTCAATTTCTCATCACGTTTCCTCTTCAAATTTAAAGCCTCTCTTTCTTCTTCCTTTTTATTCTTTTCTAAATATTCTTTATACAACTTATGGGCTTTCTCTAAAAGATTTTAGCATCTTGGGAAAGAAATGAAATGTTTGTTATATCACTACCTCTGTTTCTGATTTCCGCCTCAACTGTATGAAGACCATTAATTGTCTTTTTGTTCAAAGAAGTATGAGAAGCTGTCACATAGCGACGATTTACAGAAAATTCAAGTTCAATATTAGCCTGTCCATGATATATGCTCAGTGCTGCTTTAATGAGTTTTGAGAGAGAAGGATATTTGACACTGCCAATTTTTCTTTTTCTTTTGTAGTATAACAGACCACAGTCATTAATTCATTTGGTGCAGCCTGAGGGATTTTCTATATTGATTAAATCATCATCTGTTTCCTTATTCATAAAAATTTTCCACTCTTCACATATTTTATCAATACCCTCTTTCTTAATTACAGAAGGCATCTGTTCAGCAACTTTTGTCAAGCATTATAATGAATGCTGTTCAGGCTTGGTATATGGATGTAGAAAGTGTATATTTTTTAGTAATACATTGTTTAAAAGAAGATGCTTCAATAAATAATCAATAACAGCAATAATGAAATTTTTTGCTTCTGAATAAAAATATTTCCTACCTTTTTCTTTAAGCTTCTTTTTTGGCAAGAAAACCAAACAAGGGTCTGTCTAGATTTTTCTGACAGGGTCCTGTTTTTGTGAAATTGTAAAAAATTCTACATGCATTTTTGTGAATTTAAATTTAGTGTGAAAATAAAGTTCTTCTGAACTTTTCGGCCAGGGTCCTCTTTTTGTGAAATTGTGAAAAATGTAATTTTGCAAAATAAAATTATAATTAAGGTTTTATTTTAGACAATGACAGTCCACTTTTATAGAACTAAATTTACATATATGCATAGAATCCCGAAGCAGGACATTTTGGTCTTGCCGTTTTGGTCCCGAGACGTTTTGATCCCTCTAATTTTTTGCTATTTTTTAAATATATATCAGTTTTTTAATATGATAGCCTATTTGATGATACGGGAAAACTGAAGTGCTCTTAGAATATCTTTAATTAAGGAATATCTTATAGATGAATACATAAATCTTCGACATTACGATTGCTTCCTAGCCATTGAGATTTGGAGAATTTTGTTCTGATTTTTTATGAACATTTAATATTTTTAAACTTTTTTTTTTTTTTTTTTTTTATAATTGCACTTTCTTTTCTTTTCTTTTTTTTTTTAATTGGAGATTTTTTTTCAGTTGATTTCGATTTAACTTACTTTAATTGTAATTTGATTTTTAATTTACTATTAGTGACAAAAGTGTGTGATTTTGAAAGTATCGTTAACAATAACAGTAATTTCTTATTAAAAAAGAATTTAAAGAAAGAAAGAAGACTTTATTCATAAAAGTCTGAATTAATTTAAAAATAATAAAATACAGAAAAATTTTGTTAAAAAAAGGGGAAAAAGAAAAAAAGAAAACCTTAGAATATTAAATATAATTTGCTTTTAGTGACAGAATGCTGTTTCTTTCAAAGAACTAATTATTGGTTGGTTGCCTTTTAATGGCGCAAGATCCACAATGACACATACTGTGCCAAACAATCATAAAAATTAAATTGTAGCCAGATCAATAAAAATCACATTGAAAGTTAAAACTAGAATAGGTAAAATGTTAAAATATAAAAAAACAAACATTTAAAAAATAATAGAAAACAGAGTATAAAATAAGAAAATGTAAAAATTTATAAACAGTGCATATAATAAAAACAGATGAAAAGTGTAAAAAAATTAAATCAGATGTCATGATTAAAAACCAGCTTCTTTTAAAAAATTCGTCACGAGATTATGAGGATTAATACCTAAGGGGCTAGTCAGATTTGGTGAAGATGAATTAAAACGTTGTTGATACAGATGACGAAGGCAAGGGCAGTCTGTGAGAATATGGGGCGGGCGAATGGTTACTGCACTATAATGACATTCCAGACAATCAGGTTGTTGTTCTCCAAGCAATAAGTATTTATGTGTGAGTCTTGAATGCCCGATTCTTAGTCTAGTAATAATGACATATTTTCTAGGGGTGAGTGTAGACCAGATTGAAATTTGAGGTTTTATTTCTTGCAATTTGTTATTGTTTTGGTTATTTCCCTACCTTTGTTAAATATGTTTAAAATAGCTTTTAAGTGTGTGCTTCATGTCATCGTATGGTACAGGGCAGTTTAAAAGTACGGAAGCCTGACTTGTGGCGTTGTCTGCTGCTTCATTTCCTTTAATGCCAACATGGCCAGGAACCCAGCAAAACAAAATGTTGAATCCCTTTTTCAGAAGGTCATTGTAAGTTTTTAGAATTGATATGAAGGACAGGTTACAAGAGTTAGAAGAGAGAGAATCAAGAACACTCTTTGAGTCTGTAGATTATAAATTTTCTACTACGATGAGATGAAATAATGTTAAGAGCAACCTCAACCACAAAACAATCTGCAGAGAAAATGGAAAATGAATTAGGGAGTTGACAGCTAAAAGTTGTGTTACCAATGATAATACCACAACCAACTTTATTAGTTGTCTTGGAGCCGTCATTAAAAATCTCGACATAGTCCTTATAATGGGAGCGATGAGAAGAGTAAAGGGCCTGAAAAAAAGAAGCATCTTTGTTAGATTATTCAAACCCTTTAAACGGATGAAGACAAGAAATAACCTGGAAATTCCAAGGTGCCATATTTAAAAGTGACCGAGGACGAACTTTGGTATGAATATGAGAGGTGCCAGCAAGAAAGTTAACTCTACGAGCGAAATGAGGGATACAAGATGGGCGATTCACATAAAGATTATGATTGATCGTTACTATTTAAAAGTGAATGAAGTGGATGATTAGGATGTGAGAGGATGCGAAAGCACAATTCAGATGAAAGTCTTTGATGTCAGTGAGAGAAGGCTCCACACAGTCAGCATATAAACTAAAGATAGGAATAATACGAAAGGCTCCTGAACAAATTTTTAGTGCACAATGATATGTTGTGTCAAGTCTCTTGAAGTAAGAATCAGGTGCTGATCCAAACACATGGCAGGCATAATCAAGTTTAGAGCGAATAGCAGCTCTATATATTTTCAGGAAAAAGGGACAATCGGCACCCCAAGAAGTATTAGAAAGACTTTCAGAATATTAAGAGCTTTGTCACATTTAGTTCTTAAGTATAATATATATGGTTTAAAAGTCAATTTTCTGTCAAAAATTACACCCACAAAGTGAGCAGTGTCAACAACTGAAATTGGCCTGTTGTTCATTAAAATTTCTGGGTCACGATGAAGACCTTGTTTGTGCAAAAATGCACACTCTGTGTTTTGTCAGTAGAAAATGTAAAACCATTTTTATTTGTCCAGTTGATGATATTGTTAATAGCAAGTTGTAATTGGCGTTCAATGAAGCGCATGTCATTTCCCTGGCAAGAAATTTGCAGGTTGTCAACGCATAAACTTCTATTTACACACTGTGGCAATTGTTTTAGTATATCATTTATTTTCAAAGTAAAAAGTGTAACGCTCAGAACACTGCCTTAAGGCACACCCTCCTCCTGAAAATAGAAATCTGAATAAACTGATCCTATATGAACTTGAAAGCGTCTGACTCTCAAAAAGTTTTTAATAAAAATGGGGAGATTTCCTCGAAAGTCCAAATTAAAAAGATCTTTTAAAACACCATAGCACCTTGTCTTGTCATAAGCTCTATATAAAAAAAAAATTGACACCAAATGGTTATGTCTCACATTAGCTTTGCGAATATTTGTCTCCAATAATAAAATACTGTCAACCGTAGAATAGCCCCATCGGAAACCACTTTGCCATGGAAAAATCAAATTATTTCTTTTGAGAATAAAAACCAATCTAGTATTTACCATTTTTTCGAGTAGTTTACATAGACAGCTTGTAAGAGCAATAGGTCTGTAATTTTTGTGGTCAGTAGCATCTTTGCCTAGTTTAGGAAAAGGAATAACAATGGCATCGTACCAAGTAACAGGGAAAATATTTTCAGTCCAGATCCTATTGTAAAGATGGAGATTTTTTAAGAGACTGTTTTGATAAATGTTTAATCATAATGTAGGTAACACCATCAGGTCCAAGAGCTGAGTTATGGCAATGTTTCAAACTATTTTTTAATTCATTTTCTGTAAAAGGTCTATTGTAGTCTGGTGAAGAGTGGGAGTGAAAATTGATTGAGCATTTAGAATTACGTTTATGAGACAAAAAAGGTTCGGAATATGAATTAGAACTGGAGATGTGAGATAAAGTTTTACCAATGGTGTTTGCAATATTTTTAGTAGAAGTTATAGTTTGGCTATTATCTTTTAAAACTTTGATTAGAATAAATTCCCATTGCTTTCTTGACACGATGCCAAAGCTGTTTGCTGCTTACATTGGAGGTAATGCTGGACACACATTTAATCCAGGAATTTTTTTGGGACTTTCTGTGGATTCTTCATGCAGCTGCCCTTGCTTTTTTGAATGCAATATAATTAGCAGTAGTTGGGTACCTCCTAAAACTTCCCCATGCTTTTTGTTGCTGTCTTTTTGCAATATTGCATTCATCATTCCACCATGGCTTTGAATGTTTACTGAGACGTCCCGGAGATTTTGGAATAGTAATATCAGCTGCATTTATAATACAGTTTGTGACATCAGTGATTGCTCTGTTGATGTCACCCTCAATCATTTCATGTGTGATTGTTGCATTTATAGTGAAAGTAGTCCAGTTGGCCTTGTCATAAATATAATGTGGATTTCCAGGATGATGATCATTAAAACTATAAAAAGATAAAAATAAAGGAAAATGGTCACTATTATGAAGGTTGTTACTAACAAAGAAATTAAAATATGGATAAATAATAGGAGAGCAAATGGCCATGTCTATTGCATGAAAAGTTCTGGAAGGTTCATGAAAATATGTATTATCACAATTATTTAAAATACATAAATTATTGTCAGCGATTAAGTCTTCAATAGTTTGTCCATGAGGATTAATATTGGGACTACCTTAAAGTGGACTGTGTCCGTTTAAATCACCAAGAATTAAAAAAAGTGTCGGCAGTTGTGAAATAAGCTTATTCAGGTCACATGGGCGAATGGTCCTATTTGGTGGTAAATAAACACAGCAAATGGTGACAAGTATGTGAGTTTGGATCTGAGCAGCAATGGTCTGAATATTAGTATTTAAAATGATAGTAGTATGTGGAACCTTGTTAGAAATCAATAGAGTCACACCACCTGTAGTTCTGTCAGAATGGGTAAAATCATTTCTGAAACAACTATAGCCACGAATATTAATGTTATCATTTTGTCTTAAATATGTTTCTTGAAAGGCAAAGCAAATGGGTCGATGATCAGAAATGATCTCTCTGATTTCATCTCATTTATTTATAAAAACCTTGGCAATTCCATGAAATAAAATTAGTCATCATGATTTTTTTCTTTTAGATTAAACCATCCACGTCATCCTCTGATGCGGTAGACATACCTTCCCCATCAGAAGGATAAAGACTTATTAAGTTCTCTTGTTTAATAAGATTTATTTTTTTATTTTTATTTGAAATTGAAGTGGGCAATTTTGCAATTATCTTTTTGTTCATGATATTGGGACGTGACAGCAAATTAGAATGTTTTATGGAGACTGAGGAATGTCCCTGGTCAGACAAAACATTTTTTGCTGTTGATGGAGATTTTTTAGAAGTTGCTGGTTTAGATAAGGAAGACTGTGCGGAAGTAAATTTCTGATTTGATCTGGTTTGTACATTTGAGGAACTGATTTGTACTGTTTCCACAGGAGCACTGTCGGAGTTGAGGCATTTTGTTTGTGTAATAGTTTGAAAAGTTTTGTTGGTGGAAGTAACAGAGGCATATGTTTTACCAATGGTCGGCGTTCTTGATTCTATGATCTTTCTAGCTTCAGGATATGAGATGTTTTCTTCTGTTTTCACAGTCTGGATCTCTTTTTAAATTTTCCATTTTTCACAAGCTTTCGAATAAGATGGGTGATCTTTCATGCAGTTCACGCAACAGGCAGGTGATTCGCAGTTTTGATTGCCATGACCTACTACACTGCAGTGGGCACATGTTAGATTTCCACGGCATGAAGTTTTGGAATGACCAAAGTGTTGGCGCAATTAAAGCAGCGTAGAGGGTTTGGAATGTACTGTCTTATGGGGCAATCAAGATAACCAGCTTTTATTGATCGCGGAAGTTTGGGGAAGCCTACTGTAAGAATTATGTGTTTTGTTGGTACAGGTTTATTATCACGAAATATTGTAATGCGTTTGACAGCTATAACTTTTTGATCTTTGAGGTTCCAAGTATTTCAGAATATCTGTCAAATTGAGAAAATATAGGAAGACTATGAGACCTGCACAGGCAATATATTCTTTACATAATTTAAGTCAATATGTGTTATTGGAGTAGCATTTAAAATATCTGATCGGATAAATCTTGACATAACAGATTTTATTACTGATGTAATTGCTTGTAATGATTTCACTGTGGAGAAATGGAGTTATCGGAATATCTGTCAGATATTCTTTTAAAAATGGTTCTTTAGAATGTGTGTTTTTGGTAGATAACAATTAGTTTTAATTACTCCCCCCCCCCTTTTTCTTTTCTTTGTTCCAACTGAATCTTTCTCGCATATACGAACAACAAATTCTGTTTTTATTTGATAGGTACGTCCCTAAAAATTTGTTTTTGGCAATTCAACATGAGGTATTCTCTGTGGCAAAACATTTTTATGCTTTCTGTGACAAGCCTCATTCGCGCAAACCTTTTCTGTAAGACATTATTTAAAAACAACAAATTTTCTAATTTACATACTACTATGTCTTTGATTATAAAGATATTAATATCATTAATATACTGTAGAATAGGGGTGCATAACCTTTTTGGCTGGTGGGCCACTCTCGCTGTTGAGTGAGACATGAAGGGCCACAGACGAGGTAATATAAAAGAATGGAACTGTGCAGATGTATTCGCTGTATAACATTATATATATATATATATATATATATATGTATGTGTGTTTCTTAAAATATATATAATAAAATTTTTATAAAAAATTTTCAATCAGCGAGTCAAGTGAATCTCAGTGTAATAATCATAAAGTTATTGAATAGTAAGCAAAAGAATTAAATATATATATCATATATATAAAATACAAAAAAAAAGGATAAATAAAATGTATTGCTTTGCAGAGAAAGGGAAAAAAAACAGTTATATTGGGATTCTTAAAAACTCCTAGCACAAATGTAAAGGCAGATAGAGGATACCAAAACAAGCGGTTTTAGTGTAGGTAAGTGGGTATGAAAATACCACTTTGAGGTATTAGATCACACTGGTGAGATGTATATGTGAAAAAGCTTCTCAGGGTTTTAATTGTCATTTTCCACATGAATTTCAAACAATGTATTGTGTCACCTTCCTGTTCTGGTGTAACAGAAAGAACATGGTCTGCAAAAGTTTTAATGAATTTAATGAGGATTTGGTTGCTAAACTATAATGACAACAACCAAGGGGACCCTTAGGAAATCAGCCCCAGCCTCCTACATGCCTCCTGCTGATAACATCTGTAGTTACGTTTTACGTCCCCATTAGCAATCAGCTAAATTATCATAATGGTTGCCATTCACAACTGAATATACTGCTGAAAATCTGTGATATATCTTATATTTTTGCAAATGTAACCAAAGTATTTGCACGACCACTGAAAATCTTAGTTTTATCTACACATTCTTTTAGTCGCTGCCCCATTTCTCTTTGCAACTTCATAAATCATAAATAATAGGCATTGTCGGTGTTTTTATCAGTTTTACAAAATAATAAAAACCCACCGAACTTGTATTTCTTTTTTATGTCTCCGGATAGAAATAAATTCGACTAACTGCACATTTGAAGTTTTTTAATAGAAAGTAATTACTATTATAAATTTATGTTTGTCATTAATTACAACACACATAAGAGAAACATTTTTTTTTTTTTTTTTTAAAGGGGGGGGGGGGGGGGGGAGGAGCTTTTACTTACTAATTGTTAAAATTTTTCAGTCTTTAATCGTCTTCTTCTCAGGTTGATAAAGATCACTTACCAATAGATTATTCCATGATTTTTCCAATAAAAACTGAAAGAACATACTGTAGGTTACATTATTGAGAAATGGTATGGAAAACTTAGCTCTCAAACAGAAATGTGTGTATAAACCAACAATTCCCCCCACCCCTCTCAAACAACAACAAAAAGTTTTTTGAAATGCCAGTTTTGCAAATGCAATAAATAAAATATTTTTTCTTTCTTTTTCATTTTTTTCTCTCCTACTGATGACTAATGCATGCTAAAATATCTGTCCTTCCGCGGGCCGCAAATTGATGGCTAGTGGGCATCATGTGGCCCCCGGGCCACAGGTTGTGCACCTCTACTGTAGAAGAATTTTTTTCTGCTTTCTACTAAAATGTCTAATTATTATGAGCAAATCTTCCTGCAAGCGACAATTTCTTTTCTGCAATAATGTTGCTTTGCCACCTAAATTCTGCCTTGGGGGAGGCATTCAGAGTTAAAGTAGATCAAGTCCATAAATTACAGAGCTCTGAGATAATAGGTTGAAATTAATTAACACAAGTTGAATCCTAAAGTGGTTTAGAGAATATATATAATATTGGAGTATGAAAACTAACTTAAATATGGGTAATGGCTCTGAAAGTATACACTATTAAAAGTATATTAATCAAATCCCCCCCCCCCTCCTCCAAAAAAAAAAAAAAACAAAAAATCATACTTTTAGATTTGAATCATTTTTGCCCTGAATACCTCCTATTTAAATTTTTGGTAAGGAACCGATATTCAAAAAAGTAATTATGGAGGTTGCTGCAGAAAAGCTTTATAATGCTAGTTTACTTTTGATATTAGATAAATAATAGAGATTCTTACCTTATAATTCAGACTTCCAAAGACATCAGAATATGATGATTCTTTTTAACTCTCCACATGCAGGCATAAGAATAAGAGCAGGATAGTGTTATTACCACGCCCTGCACAGTCATAAAGCTTCTCATACCACTTCTCCTACATTCTTACCTGCAAATTAAACAGAATGATCCACTTCATAGGGATCGAGCTTCGGATTAAAGTGCTGGTATGTACGGCAACCAAAGCTGAGTATACATACTTAGTTTTCTACAGCACCCTCTATGTATCACTACAAATTTAAGCAAGTATGCTTAGTATATGAATTTAGCTTTTCATTGCAATTTTGGCAACAAATACAAAACTGAAGAATTGGGGTAAAAGAAAAAAAAAAAAAACATAAATATTATGCACAATTGAATGAAACAACGGCAGATCCCTATATAATGCTTGGAAAAGGTTCACAGTTTCCCTGATAATTCCTGGTTTGTGGCTACCTTGTAATGCTGTGGACTCTTGCTGTATCATCAAAAATTGATTTTGTGATGGGAGTACATCGGCAAAAATGGACTTTGCAAAGTAATACTAAATTTGTTCTGGAATGAACCCTGATTTCAAGCATTAATGTTTATAGTGTATTTTCCAAACATTAATTCTTTGATTTGTCACTGGTTCTTGTTTTTCCCTTTGGGACAAAATTTTTGCTAAAATGTAAGAGGTAAAATCTATTCTTTATACTGCTGAAGTTTCAGGATAATTTCCTGAGTATTTTTCATGATATTTGACAAAACACCTAAAATTGAAAGTGTTTGGTCATTTATGGCAAGGTAGTAGAGTCCTGCACCAGACCCAAACCCAACAGGTAAATTTTACCTCAACCCTAAACGCAATCCGAACCCGACCAAAAAAAAAAATCATCAACCCGAACCCACAATAGAAAATTTTTACGGCCCGAACCTGCTGCTATTATAGGGTCATTCCATGCCAAATCAACCACTCACTCAACCTGACCCCCTCAGATTTCTATGAAACTTGCAGGAATCATTCTCCTTGATGATATAAATGAGAATATATTTTTAAAAAAATTTTATCTTGTTCGATTCTTTTTAAATAATTTTTTTAAATTTCAAAAAATCAGCATTTTTTAGCTTGTATAAGCGTTTTTAATCTCAAATTTTTCAAGTTCTATAAGGGATAGAGAAGTTTATGACCCCTCATTTTAAAGAGTATTTCACAAGGTTTAATTTGATATGCAACATCATTATGTTGGGTAAAAAATTTTAAAAATTTGAAATTTTAAAATTTTAAATTTAAAACAAATTAAAGATAGTGTATTTTAAAAAATCTGAAAAAAATATATGTTTTTGGTTATACTAAAAACTATATAACCTGAAACTTTTAGAGTGGGATCTCAATGGGATCAGGAGTTATGACAAAAAACCTAGCTACTCTACATGGTAAATTGTATTACAATTATCATATAATATGCTTACTTTATAAAATACCTGCTAATTAAAATTCACACATACAGCATTCAATGTAATTGTGCTTAATAAAAAATAAACAACAATTTTTTTGATAAAATTTTGTTAGATTATTATTTTTTTTTTTTTTAATTACTGTGAGTTTTATAGCTGGAATGTTTTAGAGTAGGTTCTTACTGCGATTAGAAATGATAAAAAAGAAACAAAGGCATGTATAAATGCATTGTTCAGTTAAAATTACTGGAAGCTTTAATATAGCTTTACGACATCCAGTACATGTTTATACAAATTTGGACTATATCTCAAAATGTTTTATATATAAACTTTTTCATTATTACAAATCACAAACTTTTTTTTATAATAATCATGGCCACCTTTCTTGAATGGGTTATAGCAATATATAGAAAAATGTTTTGATGTGCTAGGTTTACTCATCTTTACACAAAGTCTTAATGATCATACAAATTGAATCATACATTTAATCATAAAAATCATACTAATTTAAAGTCAGGTTGTAAGAAGAAATAAAATTTCTTACATCACAAAAGTAAAAACTAAATAGAATTGATTAAATTTTTTATCTGAAGAGGGTACTCATTGTTTAAAATAAATATGCCAAAAATGTTTGATTAAAAAAAAAATAAAATGCTTATTTTACTTCCACTTAAAAGAGTATGGTAGGGTTCCCATGGGTAAGTGAGAATCTGGAAAAGTCAGGGAATTTGAAATTATTGAAAAAAGTCAAGGAAATGTCAGGGAAAAATCACAATTATTGCCAAAAAGCTGGAAAAATGATATAAACCTGGAAAATGCTTTTTGAGCATTTGGTGTATGTTGCGGGTCACATGACTATGCTGTCTTTTATGTCGCAAGCTCGCAAGCTGTTTTATGTTTTACGCTGGGAGCTTACCTTTTATGTTGCAAACCAAATTTCATGACTTGAATTTTCTAAAAATAGACCTGGAAAAGTCAGGGAATTTTATTTTTGAAATTGAGTTGGAACCCTGGTATGAACCCAAAATCACAACTAACTTTTTCTACATTGAGATCTCAGAAGAGATATAAAAAATTAAACTACAGTGGAGATGCAGATGAGTCATATGCCAGCAACAACATAAATAAAACAATCTTTAAATAAAGACAATTTTGAACCAGAACATCTCTAATTAGCAAATGAATTTATTATTATTTACTTACTTATAATTTATGCTGTCATTAATTTGTAAGTGTAGTAATTTATTATCTGAATGGCTTCTGATATAAATTTATAACCTTATATTATAATCATTTTGTAATCTGTCTTTAAAAAACTGCGTAAGTTTTAAAACCATCACTAATGATTATAATCTTAAAAATTTGAAACTTGTAGAATTACACACACATTTAAAAAAGAAATCAAATAATCAAATTTTTAATGATCTTAGAAATTTTCCTGAAGAAAACTTTTTTTTACTATTTTACTAGTCATAAATATGAACTTTCAAAATAATGTCTTTTATCAAGTAAGCATATTATATGGTACAATTGAACCTCGAAAATCCGGACATCCAAAATCCAAAAATCCAGACGATTTTTCAATTTTAATTTTAAAATAAGACTTAGCTGTATCTTATTTCCATATTTCTTGTGCAATGCAGTTTAAAATTCGTTTAATTGAACACTGAATACATAAATTTGAACATAATCTGACATATTTGATTTGATTTTTATATTGTTTGATTGTGAATTAAAGATTTTATTTTTTTACAAAAAAAGGTAGGTTATAAAATGGAAAAAAATAAATAAATAAAATAAATAAATAAAATCACTGTGAAAAATAATTACTGAAATGTTAAAAAAAAATTGTTTCCTTAGTTTATTAGCAGTTATTTAGGAGGCATTATCAGTTGTTTATTATATTTTAGTGTAATATATCTGTTTTAATTTAACATAAGTCTTTTATTATATTTATATTTTAATTAACAAATTTGATTTGTTGTTTATTTTCATTAACATAAAATTGCAGTTTGTATGCTATTATAATACCACAAAAAATTAGTTTTCAATAAATCTCTAAAATCTGGAATCACCATGGTCCTGCCAAATCCGGATTTTCGAGATTCAACTGTAATTATAATACAATTTAACATGTAGAGTAACTAAGTATTTGTAATAACTCCTGATCCCATAGAGATCCCACTCTAAAAGTTTCAGGTTATATAGCTTTTAGTATAACCAAAAACATAGTGTTTTTTAAAAAATTTAAAAAATATATATATTTGAAATTTTTAAAATTTAAAATTTTTAAATTTTTTACCCAACATAATGATGTTGCATATCAAATTAAACCTTGGAAAATACTCTTTAAAATGAGGGGTCATAAACTTCTCTATCCCTTATAGAACTTGCGAAATTTGAGATTGAAAATCTTTACACAAGCTAAAAAATGCTGATTTTTTGAAATTTAAAAAATTAATTTAAAAAAATCGAAAGAGGTAAAAATTTTCTAAAAATATATTCTCATTTATATCATCAAGGAGAATGATTCCTGCAAGTTTCATAGAAATCTGAGGTGGGCAGGTTGAAAATTGAATTTTTTTGGTTGATTTGACATGGAATGACCCTATAACTGAACCCAACCCGAAACCTGAAAACTAAATTAAGATTACTAATTCATCTAAAAATCATGCAAAACTTTTTTAAATTATAAAATAACAAATTTTTCATTGACACACAATTGGTAAATTCTTTCAAGAAGAATTTAAAATGAAATTACTAACTGTATTAAGTTAAAAATCTGAAAAATGGACCAATAATAATTTTTAACCATGCGAGTTGTGAACTTCAAGAGTGAGTAAAAGAAAAATTACTTCAATTTAAATGTTAGTAATTTATGGTTTAATACTTATATTCTGGGGAAAAAAAAAAAAAAAAAAGTATTTTTTCTTTTACTTTTGTTCGATGTGGATGTCTACTTTACTATAATAATTTAAGTAGCATGCACTAGACAAAGAACTTATACTATCGGTGTTATAAATTCTTTGTATTTGAATAGTAGTTAAACATCCGCTTTCGTACGGTCACTTTAAATTCCCCACATGATCAGCAAATTACTTCCTCCAGCTGCAGTTTTGGTGCATTATTTGTTTTAGAGAAGGCGATAAAGAATATAATTTGCCTTAATGGAATTTGTTTCCTAAATGTGTTTATTGTATATTTTCTTTTCTTTTTTTTTTTTTTTTTTAAATTAAATCACAACAAGTATTTGCTCTGTATCTGCTGAACATAAAAGTGTAGCTGGAAGAAAATTCAAAATTTTGTTAATATAAAAGTGAGGATTATAATTCATTGAAAATAAAGGTATCTTAATGTAAATTGAGAAATAATTTAAATTCCCAGAACATAAAAGTGACTTTATATTGCATTTCTGTTATATATGTTAATGGCAGTCAATAAAGATTTATAGTACTTTCCATTTTTCATACAATTTCTACAAAAGATCCGTATTTGATTCTTTGAAGAAAAGATAACATATACGGATATTTTTTTTCTCCCATGCTTATACTCCAGGTATGAACATGGATCTCCCCCCCCCCCCCCCCCCCAGGCAGATATCTGCAGATACGGAGCATCGGCACATGTCTAAAATCTATTATTAAGCTATAATTATTAACTATGCCTACAAATTTATGCATATAATTGTAAAATTTTGTTGAAAGATGTTCTAAAGTCGACCCAACTCATAGAAAACTAAACTCGAGCTGGGTTCGGGTAAAATCGGGTTGCCGGACCTGATGCAGGACTCTACAAGGTAGTGCATAATATACATTATAAAATCCATTTTTCTTCACTCCTTTATGTTTTTGCATATGAGTATGAATCCTTATATGAAATGTTGTACAATAACATTCAACTTACATTGGGAAATTGTCTGTAAAGTGGCAACCAGCAACTTAAAGCGACAACACCAGCCAGAGGTTTACTATATCGAAGAGCTGAATAAATTGCCAAAGCACCACCTTGTGAAAATCCACCAAGAACAATTCTGTTTGATGGTATTCCCTTTTCTTCTTCTTCTGCAATAAGCTGAAACACTAAAAATAAAACAAAAATGCAAATTATAAAGAATCAATTGAAATACATTTTCAAAAAATTAGAGAAATAGTTTTATGTTTCTACATATATTTTCAATCTTCTCAGCAATTATATCGATTTTGCTCTCTTTTTATCAATTCATATTATGGTAAATTTCTGATACATTTTAATGTATACATAAGAGAACTTTATATCCCTTATTTAAACTGTATCAGTGGGGTATTTCCGATTGGATGGTCAGGCTCCAATTGGAAATACCCCACTGATATAGTTTAAATAAGGGATATGAAGTTCTTTTACATATACATTAATAACTCTTACGTATACATTAATCTCTTACATATACATTACTCATATATATACATATAATCACATATTCATAAATAAATTTTTTAAATCATTTTTCAAATGAATTTATATTTTTTAGCTGATCTGGAAGCCCTATAAGTCAGACAGGAGCAGGAGTTACAAAATTTATATTCAATTAATACAAAAAGTTATTTTTGTTAAAAAAAAAAAAAAAAGTTTATTAGAGTTTCTTTAATTTATGCAAAATAGAATAATATATATTTTATTTATAGAGATGGAAAAGAAATACCACTTTTAGTTCTGTAAGTCTTGCACAGGCAAAGCTGTGCAGGTCTGCTAATGCTTAATATACAATGATTTTCTGACAATTTTCTTTTTTTCTTTATAGAAATATCGAAAACATTTTATTCTTTTAGCATTTGAATTAGACTACTAGAAATTTCAAAAGTTAAAAAAATTCACTGATTATTGGTAATTAACAAAAATAGCTCAAAATGTCAACTTTGACATACTTTTCTGAAAATACTTTTCCAACAAACAAAATCACAAAACTTTATTAAATGAATATTAGAATTGAAATTCCTGCAAATTTCCTACGTGAAGACCCTTAAAAAATATAAGGAATTTTAACATTTCACCTGTAATTTAAGTAAGTCACCTATTTTTTTCTTCTCTATGTTATAATTTTTTAATTATCAAACTTTTTCTACATCAAATATTTCTCAAAAAAGAATACAAAAGTGAAGCAAATATAAACGAGCCTTTATTGGCTGAGCGTTTGAATAGGTATTTGTATGTGTTTGGGCAGTTGAAGTCGTTAGGTGAGGATGTCTAGAGTGGGAGAACCACACTAGCCGGCTTGTCTTGTTTTTTATTTAGTAGCCCTTACGATGAGTGAGAGGAGTGTGCCCGTCTATTGAGCAGCGCATAATTATAAAGTTCCTTGTCTGTGAAACTGTAAAACCAGCCGAACTTTACCGCAGACTGCACGCCCAGTTTAGGGAAGTTACTCTGCACAAGTATGGCGTGCAAGCATGGAGTAGAGAAGGAAAGGCGGAGAAAACCCCGTGAAAGCCAAAACTCCATTGTCTACAGGGAAAGTGTTGGCCACGGCTTTTTGGGACTGGAGGATCGTCCTACTGGTGGATTTCTTACACAGATGTTAGACCATCAACACAACCTACTACTGTGGTCTTTTGGATCGAGTTAGGCTTCAGTATCAATGCAAAAAACGAGACTATACCATCTGCGATGTGTTGATCCTCCACAACAACGCCAAGCCCCACACAGCAGAAACTAGTGAAAATGTACTGGAAAATGCTTGATCATCCACCTTACAGCCCAGACTTATTGCCATGTGATTTTCCTATGTTTGGACCCCTTAAAATTTGAGACCAATGATCAAGTGGAAACATTCGTGTGCAACTGGTTAGATACCCGTCCAACTTTATTCTATGGGAACAGAATGAAAAAATTACCAAAACGTTGGGAAAAATGTGTCATAAAAGGAGGAGATTATTTAGAAAAATAATTTGTAGAAATGTAGATGTTTCCTATAAAATAAACTTTGTTTGAACAAAAGGCTCAATTATATTTGATTCACCCTCGTATTTATTATATTAGGAATATTTATTATATTAGTAACTTTAGGAATTAAAGAAAGACTAGCCATTTACAAATGCAAGAGCATGGCATTTGTATCATTGATGCCACTAGTTTTTCAAAATCATGGGTCCCTCAAACACAAATGTTCTAAAAATCTGGGTCCTTTTTAAAAAAAATGGATCCTCATATAGATGAATCTAAATTTATATACTAAAAAATAGAAATTAAAATTTCATCTTATTGCAATTGAAAGATTTTTTTATTAATTTTTAACCAGCTCTTTTTAACACTTTTCAATAAGGTTGAAAAAGTGTTAACGACTTTGGTTTATCTGTCTGTCCATACTCAAACTCTTGTAAATATTCATGGAATTTCTTGAAACTGATATCAAGAGACTCGGCAGAGTCTCAAGTGACGCAAGCGCAAAAACAAACGAACGCCACGACACTCAGCGGAAACGGAAAAACGAACGAAACTGCGACACTTATATATACAGGAATTTAAAGATCAAAGAGACCGCTGAAAGCCGACACTTAATATCTCAGGAAATATGGGAGGTTATGTTCTGATAATTTCAAAATAGTCTTTCACCTTCTGTCTGATCCTACCCTGAAATCGCTACATTTCTGCGTGCAGTATATTTCGAGATATGAATTGGCTCATTTAAGCGAAAATGGGCGGCCTAATGTGTAAGATTTTTTTCTCGAATATGGCTCGAGCGAATTTAATTTAATTTATATATGATATTAATCGCTTTTATCTGATGTGCCTGACATCTCCCTTTTCCCTAGGAAAACTCTTGTTTTTTTTATAACTCAGTTTAAAAATCGAACTATTTTTACTACGCGATGCAAAGATTTCTATTGATAATTCTCAGAATTCTGAACAGGTGTTATTCGGTTTGGTCTTGTAGTTGGTTGGTTGGTTCAATCTGAATGCAGTCAATAAAAAATTAAGATTTTGTTTTTTAATGCAAGAAAGAAACTTTATTGTTTCTTTTAAATATTTATTGTATATATACGAAATAAAATTTCACTTTAATATATATATTTTTTGTTATAAAGGAAATATTTAAGATTTTAAAATTTCGCATTTCGTCAAAAAACTATTTTGATAATATTTTAAATAGGGAACTATTTTATAATTATGGTGATTCTATTTCATAATTGTTGATGATAAAGTTACAATTTTTTAAGGAGAAAATATTTCTATGTATTCATTCGCTGGGCCACAAACAGTTAATGTAAAAAGCAAATTTCTGATTGGCAACACTACTAACAACACGTTTGTTTTGTTATCTTAGCTTAGCTTAGCGCACGGACGTGGCTTAGCGTCATGTCATGAAAGCGTCTTATAATACTCCGTGGATAACAATTACATTTGGATTTGACTTAAATTATATTTCAGGTAAGAATTAGTATTTTAATAGTTTTATTGTCCATTATGAAACTTGTATAAACTTTGTACATTTAGCTTCTCAGTTTTTGTTTTGTTTTGTTTTTGAGCATGATAAAAATAATAGTAATAAAACATTAGTGGAATTTTCTGAATCTAAATATTGCTCAAAAACCTGGGAAAATGATGATATAAACCTGGAAAATGCATTTTAAACATTCAATTTATATCGCAAGTCACGTTACTATGTTGTCTTTTATGTTGCGAGCTATGTTTTGCTTTATACCGTGAGCTATCTTTTATGTCACAAACCAAATTTTGTGACTGGAATTTTCTAAAAATAGACCTGGAAAAGTCAGGGAATTTTATTTTTGAAATTTAGTGGGAACCCTATACTAATTATTTTGCTTGTTTCAACTGCAAATTCAAATTTTTAACATTTTAAAAGTGTATAATGCGATTGATCTACAATCCATGTTTATTTCAACATTGCTGTCAACATTAATAAATAAGTACAAAAGTTATTTTCAGAAAAATCATACATATATTTGTATAGAAAATTGAGTTTAGTTTGCATTGAATTATATTGGAACGGTTTAATTGTTAAAAAAAAAAAAAAAAAGGAAAGACGAAATAAAAAAACAAATAACATCAATGTAGTTGAATATGAAGATTTATTTATGCATATTCATAAACAAACATATTGCGAAGATTTTTTTCAAGGATTGAAAATACTCATTTACTAAGGTCTGTTTTCATGTTGCATTTTTTTGTTTTTATTATTCAATTTTCGAAGTCTTTATTATTTTCATTTTTGCTTTATAAAAATTAATTTTGAGTTATTGTCCTTTTATGAATAATTTTAGCCTCATTTAGAGTACAAAATCTCTGAAAATAATTAATCTCTACCCCACTCCCGCACTCAAAAAAAAAGTAAACAAGATAATTTTTCATGCACGGGGACGAGACACATTATATTATTTCTAAATTTTACCCTTTTTATCAGTGCTAATTTATTCTCCTTGGAAAAGATGGTCCAAATAGCCTGTACACTAATCGCACCGACGGTCCGATTAGCCACTTCGGTAAAATATATCCCAGTGGCAGAGAGTTTTGAAGCTGTCTGCAACAGGCTTTTAAGATTTCATAATCTGTCTGCAAAATTTGCGTGTAATCAGGGGTGAAAATGGCTTACACTCAAAAAGCCTGAAAGCTGATGGGGGAGGAGGGGGCTTAACATCAGTGCTGATCTTGTGCAACAATACACGAATACAATTTTACTACAAAACGATATAATATAAACAATTGTATTCATTCAATTCATCTCATTCAATTAAATATTTTATAGCAATGTTCCACACAACACAATATAAATAATTATAAATAATACAAGTATTAGTTTTAGTTTTGATACAGAAATTTTTATAAGTGAATAGTTATCCAAAAGTTACAGACAAATTTTTTTTCTCAGTGCAGACAAAAACTATCCGCAAGCCGTTTTTCTGTGTTCGCGACTATGTCGCCGTGTCGCAGTGTTTCTGCCTTTGGGAAATATATAAAGTATTTAGATGGATAATATTCCATTACATAATCTTACGGTATTTTTTCTTAAATCTCTTCCTATAAATTTTGAATTGGAAAGTCATTTTCTTAAAACTAAATTAAGAATTTTATTATAACTATGGAAACTAATTTTTGATTTATTCATTGATTTTACTTAGCAATGAGCATACTGAGTATCGACACTTTTTAATAGTAACCTTTTTGTATCGGAACTTCGTTTAACTGTCTCGGAATTTTGTTTTTCTTCATGCGTCAGCCACTCATATATGTTTATTGTAATGCAACCGAGGTGAATGATTTTTTTAAATGCATTTTTGAAATTTAAAAATTAATTTTTGAGTGTATTTTATTATTATTAAATTAATGGAATTATTTAGGGGAAAAAATTGTTCATGGTAGTGATGCAGTACAGATTTTCATGCATTTTCCAATCCTTGTCCGATCAATTTAAGGATATCCAGTGATGTTTTTTTGGTTTTAATATCGGGATACTAACCGCTCCGGTACAGATTTTTATGCTATGAATTAGGGGTATCCAGTGATGTTATTTTTTAGTTTTTATATTAGAATACTCACCGCTGCAGCACAGATTTTCATCAGGGCTTGAAATTAGTGGTAGTTAGTTGTATTTTGCAAATAAATATTTCATTTTGATGACCATAATTTTATACTTAATCATCACTTTGACGCCTAACATTCTTTTTCCCCCTTCAGTGTGCAGTTATAATGTGTGATGAAAATAAAGGCACTAGCAACGAAGTAGTAGAATTAAATTCCTAGCTTTCTTGTAAAAATATTTGCTCTAACACATTTTTAAAATGGAAAAAACTAACTAGATAAGGTATCAGTATTTTGATTAATTTCTGTTTATGTATAATGTTTATGCACATGTTTCTATGTGTAAATGACAATTTCGAAATAGAACCTTAGTACAACATAATTGCAACAAAGAAAATAATATTAGTTGTCTTTTGGCTCCCAACTTACTGATTCTAATTTCGACCCCTGATTTTCATGCATTTTCAGATTCATTTATTTCAGTGACTTTCAAAACAATCACGAGTGAAATAATTTATTTTCTTAAAATGTATTTTTGATGTTTTGTAATGATTCTGAATATCAGTTCGCACTATCAACTCATCTGGTAAGCTGTACATTGGCAACAGTAGTGGGTGGCTTATTTTATCGTATAGCTGTTCCTCATTCTGATTTTGAAAATATAAACATAACAAATTGCTTTATGCTAAAGCTGCATGTTTGTTTACATTTGCATTAGCAAATAAAGTACTACGGTGAATATTTTGATTTAGCAGTTAACGTTTTGGAGTTTAAAGAATGTAAACAACACCACATATTTTTTTTATTTGGAGTTATTTTACTTTAAAAAGATGAGTACAAATAACACTTGGATACGTTATATGCAAATTAAAGTTTCTAAATAAACATATAAGACTTCAGAATTTAAAAAAAGTATGTTTGCAACGTTCATGGGAATAACGAAAGAGTGGCGAACTTAGCTGCCAAAGTAAAGCTAGAAATTAGCGGTCGCCACTCGTCACATGGCGACTAGATTTTTAAAAGTGGCGACTAAAGAAATTGCCTTTGGTTGCCACTGCAGTGGCCACTTCTCTTCTACCCATTCTTTATAAAATATACCCCATTCCAAGGCAAACTTGGATCGCGCGGCGGCTTTTTCGCGGTAAACGCGCCTCGCAAAGAATTCAGGCTGTTCTAAAATCTAACCTCGCCACTTGCAAACATATTTCGGAAGTCAATTTTAATAGTAAACACTTAAAATTCTTCTACCCATTCTTTACAGAATACCCCATTCCAATGCAAACTTGGATCGCGCGGCGGCGTTTTCACAGTAAACGCGCCGTGCGCCTTGAATTCAGGCTTTCTCAAATCTAACATCGCCACTTACAGACATTTTCGGAAGTCAGTTTTAACAGTAAACACTGGAAATTGGCAAGTAGTCTTATTCATATACTAAAAAAACGTATGGCTTTTTTCCATTTTTCTATAAAAGTATTAGATTTTAATTTTTAAAAAATGTCAAAATGAGAGTTTCGGCCAACTTTCGGGAGAAAGAGACGAAAAAGAAGCTCGTGAGATAATCAATCGGCTGAAACTCCGATTGTATTACGTTCGCAGAAAAATTAAAAACGTCATTTGACACATTATATGTAATTTGTTATGCCTAATCTGAGTTACACTGATGTACTACATACTACAGACCATTAAATTACAAATTTGATAATATCTTAAAATTGATTTCTTTTTTTTTTCTATTGAATTATCATTTAATGATTGAGCTTAAGATCTTGTTTATCCTTAAGATGAATTAGTGCTGCCAATTTTAAAATTTGTCAAAATTAACTTTTTAAAAAGTGACAGCTACAATTTCATTGTGAAATCTCGACTACAGCCACACTCTCTAAATTCAGTTAGAGAGGGGGATTATAATTGCAAATTATTAAAAATTCATTATTATTAAAGAAAAATTAATTTATAATTCATTTGTAACAAGAAAAAAAAAAGGAAAAAGAAACTTGCAAAATAAAAAAGTATTATTAAAAAAATATTTTTTTTTATTTACAAATACATATTTTCATGAATCAAAGATTTTTTTTTTTTTTTTTTTTTTTTTTTTTAAGTAGAAAATCAACACCATTCAGGATAGTGAAGGGGCAATATAATCAGAATTTTTCTGTTATAAAATAATATAACCAAAAGAGCATTTTAAACATATGAATTTTGTAATGAATAGTATTTTCTTACATTCATAGTATATGTAAATCTATTCCTATTTCATTTATTAAAATTTATCAGAAATGTATTATTGTGGATGAGTTTCAAAAAGTTGACTACCTTAATTATTTTCTTAATGATTTGTCGAGACCGAACATTGAAAAAATTAAAGAAAAGAAAAATTTTATTTTACTTTTACTTTTATCAGCGAGTGGCCAAGTAACTTTTTAAAAGTGGCCACTAAAAAAATGAAGGCCAGTGGCCACCAACCAAATTTCTTAATTTCTACCTTTACACCAAAGGTAAGGGAGGGCGGGGGGGTTACTACCGGAATTTTACGGTATATTAAAAGTGTGTCGTATATCATCATGTCTCATAATCATCTATAATTAAAAATCATTATAGTGTATTGTATTTGAGATTTGAAAAAGATGAAAATATCTAATAACATAAAATGCAAAGATTCATTAAAGAAAAGAAGAAGAAAAAAACTCTGTCAAACAATATTCTGTGAAAATCTTTTTATTTGAAACGTTAAGCTTCCTTATTTACCTATTTACCGTATATTTCCGAATATAAGCCAAGAGTATGTTTTTCCCTGCAGAAATTTGCCCAAAATTGCCAACCTGTGTGTGTACAAGCCGAATTGAAAAAATACTCTTTTAAAGTTCGAGTATATTGCCAATCTATACAACTTTCAGGATAATCTGTCCAATGAAATTGCACAAAATGCATGCTTATCCAATAGAATTCCTTACCTTGCTTAGCTATGACATAAAATGATCGCAGTGTGTTCGCCAATGACGATAATTTTAACTCTGGCAACCCTATCAGAAGGGAGGTTAGCACAGACGCACTCGCACACACAAGTCCCAGCAGCTGACAATGATGGTTGCCTTGCCGTAATACCGGGAGGCCTAACCCTAACGTCGATGATGCAGCCGCTGGATGTTTATATAAATAAGCCGTTAAAAGACCGATTGCATCTTTCTTTTTTTTTTTTTATGACATATCTAAATTATTTTGTATATTTCTACTTTTGAGTATTTTTATCAGTACCTCAAGGCAATCTTAAAAAAGAAACTTCTATATGAAAAAAACAAAGATTTGCCACTTCTTTTGCTAGTGTAAGCCTTGAAACATTTTAAACAGATATGATTTAATTGTATAAATAAAAAATATGATCAGGAGTCCTGTTTTTTCAAGTTTTTCTTATACTATTTCTGAATCAGACATAGTAGTTACTCCGTTCGTGCAATCTGCCGATGATGTCAGTTACCGGCAGGTCAAAAAAAAAATAAATAAATGTAACACACGTGACTACATTGAGCGTTTCTTGAAATAAATTTAAAATTGCTAATTTAAAAGTTTTATATGTGATAATTATTTAAAAATAAGGTTTAATATCACTATTTTACTTTATATATAGTTTTTAAGCTTAAAATCTATGTATTCAATCATTGTTTCTAATGTACGTTTTTTCCTAAAAATATGTACCCTTATATATAAGCCGACTTCAGCTTCCGAAAAATTTCCAAAAATTCTCGGCTTATACACGGAAATATACGGTATTTAACTTTTTTCATCAGAAATGTGTTTTTTGTCCATTTTATTTTTGTAATCAGACGGAATGTCGGTGTGTATAGTTTGTTCATTATTGTCATTTGAAATAACCATTTCAGAATAACTTTTTTGACATAGTCGTTGCTTACAAATCATTACAGGCGCAAATCCTTGACGTTTCAATGAAAAACTGGAGAATGTGAACTACTTTTTGGTAATTATTCAACAAAATAAAAATAAGCAGTATCTTTAAAAGGGCTCGAGCTCATTTTCATGCACCAATATCGCATAGGCAAACTTTCGTGTTTCTCTTCTCTCGGATAGAGGGCGACGGGCAAAGAGGCTCTCTTCTCTGCTCGTCTGTCCTCACTCAGCTTGGAGAAATCAAAGTGAGAGAAACGAAACTGACGAAGAGATTAAAACTTTTATGCATGTACTAAGCATTTTTCCTTTCCTAGGCTGGGGCGATCGTCAGACAGCGCACACACAGACTCAACACTCCGAGAAGAGAGAAAGGAGAGGTTATAAGATCACAAGATTTTGTCTTATTTAAATCTATAAAAAGAATGTTTTCTGTCACCGTATCATGTAAGAATTCTATCTATAACTTGACCAAATTTTTACTCGCCACAGTAAAAATTCCACTCGCCAATGGCGAGTTGGTGTGTGGAAATTTCGCACCCTGCTCTAGATTACTATATTGTATAGTCTTAATTTATGTAAAATTTGCATCTACAAATAATTTTATGAATTGCAATTATTCCTAGTGATACCAGACTTGGTTCGGCTTGCATGGTTTGAGTGTGTTTGTGTTTGGGACTAAGGCTGACTGACTACACGGTGCTAGGCCTGAGAGGGAGTGCCTTCCTTCTTCACTATTTCAAGATAAATTTTATTTTTTTGCAGATAGATTCAGAAAATTCTGCTAATGTTTTTATTATTATTATTATTATTATTATTATTATTATTATTATTATTATTTTTTGTCATGAAATATTTTATGATTCATGTTTCATGGTATACATATTTCAATAAAAGTAATAAATATTTATTTTAATCTTCAGTGTATAAAAAAAGAACAAATATGCATCAAACATAAAAAAGCTGAAAAAAACTGAGAAACTAAATGTACAAAGTTTACACATGCTTCACAATGGGCAATGTGTATAAAAAGTAAAATAAAACTATTAAAATACTAATTCCTACCTGAAATATAATGTATGTAAATGTAGATTAATCCAAGATTTTACCAGACAAAAAACAAAAAAGGAAAAAAAAAAAAAAAAAAAAAAAAAATTTAAAAATAATGCAATATAATTTTGTAAGCAAAGTAAGCAATGGTAACAAAACAAACTGTTGTTGTTTGCAGTGTTGCCAATCAGAAATTTGCTTTTTACATTTTACTGTTTGTGGTCCAGTGGATGAATACATTGAAATATTTTCTCCTTATAAAATTGTAACTTTATTATCAACAATTATGAAATAGAATCACCATAATTATAAAACAGTTCCCTATTTAAAATATTATCGAAATAGTTTTTTGACGAAATGCAAAGTTTTAAAATCTAAATTATTTTCTTCATCTATATATGTATTTTTGTCTAAAGTGACGATAAAAATTGAAAAGTCACCAAGGGGAGTTACATTAAGGCTGCCTGTACCATGATCAGGTTTACATATTTCATTCTGTGTGAAATTGTTGTCATTTTATGGTTGATCGATTAAATAAAATAAATATAGAAAATAACGTGAAAGAAAATATTATATGCACCACATATAGTGTTGTTCATATGTAATTGGGATTCAAATATAAAATGACTACTTCAATCTTTTTGAAACTGTCATCTGATAAGCACTCAAATGGAAGCCCACTGGTAAGCGGTCGTCACAGGCAATAGGGACAGTCACCTGAGAGTCAGCGAATGAGTGGGTCGCTGCCGAAGGCAGCGGGGAACCAAAGCGGGCTTTAAATTTCTTCATGATTTCTTTAAATTTTTTTTTTTTGTAAAGTTATATAGAAAAGAGTTTCCTTTAAATATAGTGACCAGCGAAGCGAGAAAAGCCTTCGTTGATTCACTACCTTCATTGATTTCATGAATTAAAAAATGGTCGTATAAATGTAAAAAATGTTGAGTTTTTCTGTATATATAATGGAAATTTTGTGATTACGATAATTTTTGACATAATACTCAAAGTTGAACCAAAGTTATACAGCAAATTTATCTTACAAATATCTTAGATGAGTTTGTTAACGACGTTGCTTTGCAGTTTGTTTTCAAGTGGTGGCTACATGAAAATTTCAAATCCACATTGAAAAAAGGTTAGTTAAGACTGTATTTGCTTGAATTTTGATGATTGACCACACAAGGGTCTCAACCAAGTATTTATTAATAAATTTTATCTGTCATTTTTAACAAAATGACCGATATCTTAAGTACGGCCATTTCTCAAATCAGGCTACCACTTTTAAATTTATCATCAGAATAACTTTTTAAATACTGAATCAGTTGAAGTTGGACATTGAACTTATCACACAAATATCTTGGATGAATTTTGTTCTAGCATTTAGTTTCCAAGTTGCAGCCACTTGAAAATGTGCCACCACGATAACTTTTAGAATACTAAACTGGTTCAAATCAGATTTGGGGAGGGAACTTACAATTCAAATATCATGGATAAGTTTGCTAGGCAACTTGCTCCACCATTTTGTTTCCAAGTGGCAGCCACTTAAATTTTTTTCATTACAATAACTTTTGTAATATTGAATCAGTTCAAATCAAATTTGTGCAGTTGACATATCATTCAAATGTCTTTGATAAGTTCACTGGGCATCTGTCACTCTGTCCTTTTGTGTCTAAATGGTGGCCACTTGAAAATTATCACAATAACTTTTGAAATGATTTGCTTAAAACTGCATATATACATAGTCCTCATTAATAAATCCACCAAGTCCATTAATAAGTTGTAGCTGCCATTTTGAAAACAATGGTGGCAACTTCATAAGAAAAGATAAATCAACCTAAACTTCTTACGAGTCGGAAGGACTTAATTTAATCTTTTGATTAATAACCTATAAAAAGTAATGATATCAGTACAAAAACCCTTAACGGGTTAAAAGTTTGTGACGCAGCTACTTTATCGCTATAAGAATTTGAAATATGGGTCTTAAAAATAATGATATCAAATTTTAAGTGACGCTTTGCTAGTAGTTAAAATATACATAGATTTTCTTATTTGATCATTTGCTTTTTTCTTTTATTTATATTTACAATGCAAACATATTTTTAACTTCAAGATAAGACAAATATATAAAATATACTCAGATGCTTTTTCATTTGCATTTCAATTTCAAAATAACAGTTTTAAAAGGAATGATATCAAAATTCCAGTGACGCCTCAATGTCACTTTAAAAGATTTGTTTTTAGATTCCACTAAAATTACCTTTGTTTTGTCTGATAAAGTATTTTTACACATTGAAACAGTGCTTTTAATTTTCAAATATATACTGTCAAAAAATCACACTTTCACTGAGTTTGCATTATAAATTGAAATTATTTATTTCAATAAATCGATTTGTCTTTTGCGTCACGCTATCCAAAACTGTGAGTAAAATTTATGTTAATGTTACTTTGTACCCAACTAAGTCAAAATGTGTGCAAAGAGATAGTGTGATGCAAAGAAAACATTTGCACAAATTTTACTTACCGTTTTGGATAGCGTGACGCAAAAGACAAATCGATTTATTGAAATAAATAATTTCAATTTATAATGCAAACTCAGTGAAAGTGTGATTTTTTGACAGTATATATTTGAAAATTAAAAGCACTGTTTCAATGTGTAAAAATACTTTATCAGACAAAACAAAGGTAATTTTAGTGGAATCTAAAAACAAATCTTTTAAAGTGACATTGAGGCGTCACTGGAATTTTGATATCATTCCTTTTAAAACTGTTATTTTGAAATTGAAATGCAAATGAAAAAGCATCTGAGTATATTTTATATATTTGTCTTATCTTGAAGTTAAAAATATGTTTGCATTGTAAATATAAATAAAAGAAAAAAGCAAATGATCAAATAAGAAAATCTATGTATATTTTAACTACTAGCAAAGCGTCACTTAAAATTTGATATCATTATTTTTAAGACCCATATTTCAAATTCTTATAGCGATAAAGTAGCTGCGTCACAAACTTTTAACCCGTTAAGGGTTTTTGTACTGATATGTTATTCAAGTTCACTATCGGATGTTCCCTAATGAAAACTGAGTGAATACATCTACTGATTTGTGTACAGGGACATAAAAAAATATTCGAAAGCATTGTGTTCTATGAGGGTTTTTTCTTCAGAGCAGGATGCTTTAAAAATCTAAGGAAAATATCAGTTTTAAACTAATATATTTTATAATATACTTAAAAAAAAAAAAAAAAGAACAAAAATTGCACATGTTTAAAAAAAAAAAAATGTTTATCTATATGTAAAACTGATATAGTAGAAAATAAATGAAATAATTAAAAAGCATAAATAAAATAAAAAGTTTTTAACACTAGGTTTATAAGATCCATCCTTTGATGAATTTCAGACTTCATCTGCAAAATTATAAAAAAAAAAAAAAAAAAAAAAAGAGAAAAAAAATTACTATTTTTTTTTCTTTTTTTTTTTGGTTCATTCAAGTTTATGTTCATTTATGCAATTGTAACAGATTTAATTAACTTTTATTAAGTCTTAAGATTGAAATTGTCATTTTTTGTTAAGAAAATATCTGGTCTCCTGTATCTGTCAATTTGACAGGTGCCTGTAAAGATAGGTATACAAAAAAAAGCCTGTAAACCTAGTCCTACTGTTAGCAGAAATCATTTCAATAGAAAATTAAATTAAGGGGGGGGGGAAATATATATAGATTTGAATAATGTAAAAAATTAACTATAATAAGAAAACATATGCAAAAAACATAAAAGGGGTTTACATATTATTAGATGCTAAAAGCAACTGAATCATGTGGAACACGTATCCTTAAATGAGGAATAGAAGAAGATATTGCACAGATGGAAATATCAGTAAAAATAACAGCAAAGAAGAAAATAGAGACTGAGGATGAACACTCGCACATGTATTGAAAAATTTATTTCAAAAGAATGTGATTAAAGGTAAACTTTTCAGCTGAATAGATACATATGAGTAAAGTTGTATGGCCCCGTGGGGCTCGAGACCCCCAATCATTTCAAAGATGGGCTCGCTTTTTCTGCCTTTATAATGTAAAACGAAAAATTTCATATTCTCATTTAAAATCATGTTTAATATTTTTTATGTAAATTTCCCCGTAAAGTAATATATATTCCTTACAATTTGCTGCTTTATGTATGTATCTCCATGTGTGTGGGGGGAGGGTTAGTATGGTTGGTCACCTACTCGAGGGACCAAAGCTTGGGTGTAAAATCTATTATATTAGAGAAATAAGTATTTTTTAATGTTGAAAAAGAAAAAATGATTATGCTTTAGTACTCAATCAAGTTTTACTTGATTAATTGATGTAACAAATGTACAGTCGGGGAAAAAAAAAAAAACGCAGCACTCGACGTAACTTCGTTGCTAATAGATGTAGAAAAATGTAATAGGTATCATTCGACAGGGAATCGTGAGTAGTTTCAGAAAATGAACTGAAATTTTGAATTGGGGGTCGTCTACATATAAAAACGCGCACCAACTTTGATTTTTTCAATGGTAATGCCCCCTTTTTATTTTATATTTGAATTACTGGGATCGCAAGAACGTGAAAAAGTATATTGGTTGTATATTTTACTTATTTTTTCACAGAGTTATAAGCGTTCAAAGTTTGAAGGTGCTAATGTTAAATTCATATTTCAAACATTTATTAATATCTTCACAAAAAATAACTTGATCGATATAATTATTTTTTTACGATATACAGTGAAGAAACCCAAACGTAATCCATCATTACTTCTGTTTCTGAAACATATTTTTAATTTTGAAAAATATTAATACATTCATATTCATAAAAATTATGAATTATGACCTACATTAATTTTTGCATAAAATGAATCCTAATGCTGAAAAATATGGGTGTGTAAATTTGCAGCTCATTCCAGTTATTAGTTTTTGAGATATAAATAAATCTTTCTTTTGGAGTGGTTTAGGGGGCTGTCTTTTATAAAAATTTGCATGAGATAGCGAATCAAATCTTTAAAAATAACAAAGAAAATTAAACAAAATACGTTTATTTTTATTTACGGGTCAAATTATGTAACAACAACGTCAAACGCACGAAATGAAACGAAAATGATGATTTTTAGAGATTAGTGTTAGCATCAAGAATTCCTGTTTTCTAAAGAAGACAAACCCCGCTTTCATCGTTCTTCAGAAGTAATCAATACAGTAAAGAAAAGTAAATGTGACATTGAGTATTCATGTTAAACCCCTTATTTTATGTTGACAAATATAAGCACAAGTGGTATTTACATCATCGATTACTGGTGATAAATTTTGAATCTTTTAAACGAACACTAGAAGAAAAAACAAAACTAAATAGGCGGGGTTTACTGTTTTAAATAGAAAAATAGGTTAATGTAAAAATTGTCAATTTAAAAAAACGAATGCAAGACAGACTTGTAAAATCGTTTCTTAACTACCGTCATAGTTAAAGCCTTAATCATTTGAATTTAATAAATAAAACACTTTGAGACACGTATAAAAGTTTTAAAAAACATATATTTAATTAAAAAATCACATATTTCTAAGCTTTTCGCCCTGAAAAGCAGGGTATCATCAGGAAAACTACATGTTTGTTTGTACAGTGTGCAGCTGTGTTACAAATATATATACATCATAAATCAGGTTAAAGTTATAATTGCATCGTTACTTTGATACAAAAAAAAAAAATTAAATTAAATGTTTTTTTTTTTTTTTTAATATATATATATTTTAAATTAAATATATGTTTTTTAAAAAACTTTTATACGTGTCTCAAAGTGTTTTATTTATTAAATTGAAAACGGTACACGTGGCTTTTTTAAAGGTGTCTCTAAATGGGATGTATTTTTTATACCTTAAATCATTTGCTTCATATATTGCTTTATTTTTATTTATTTATTTATTTATTTTGTAGGGGGGAGGATTATTATTTTAAGGATACTTTAGTTTTTAAAATTTTATTAAAATATTTTAACTTTATATATTTTAAAAAATATACTTTTACTTTTATAAGTATATTTTAACACTTTTTGCGACCGCAGGATTTTGTATTTTTGACAGTAAGATCCAACTACGGAACAAATTTTCTGTATTCACAATTATATTACAAATGGATATACATTATAATTATATTCTTTCTTATCAATATATTTCTATCCATAGTATATTTTATTGAAAAAATATGAACACAGGGTACACACTTAAGAAATAAGTAACACACAAATTATGAAAGAAACGCCCACTGGGAGATTTACAGATTTTCAAATGACTTGAACCTACGTCAACAGTCGCGAAAGGGTTAATTAAGAAATTATATTTTCATAGAAGTTACAAAATGAATCGTACAGTTCCAAAGAGTTCAACTGACCCAAAACTGGTAAGTGCGATTAAAATTGTTTAATGTTTACTTCATGAACCCTTACAGTAATTTATCCGAAAAGATTTAGTTTATGCGTTGTTGTATATATATATATATATATATTATTTAATTTCATATATTATGTCACACCTATGAAAGAAAATTTAAGCTTTATTGGTGATCAGTACAACCATAATAGACACTTTTACTTGAAAAATACTGCATTTTTTTCAAAGAGTACAGTCTGGACAAATCGCAAGTGTAATGTATTTAAATAGACCTAAAATCATCTAAAAAAAAGTACTGAAGTATATACAAATCCAAAAGCTGAATCAAATAAACTGAAGATAATTAAGGAACTGGAAAAAGGTCAATTTCTATAATACTTTTTTTTCCTGAAAAATTTCCGGTGTAAAACAATAAAATTTTGTCTATTTCTTATAAGATCTTAATTTTATTTTTCTACATTTACAGATAACCCCCTAACACATTTTTGATTATAACTCTATGAATACTAAAGATAAAGTATACAAACAGTACACTTTTCCGCATTGCCAGACTCTCAGAAATTCGAATATGAGGTCAAAATAGGGTGTTGCTATTGCAAAAATCAAAGTTGGCACTCATTTCAATATGTAGATAACCCCTAATTCAAAATTCGACAGCATTTTCGAAAAGTGCATTTCATTTCCTCTTGAATGGTGTCTATTAAATTTTTCTGCGTCGATTAATAATGAAATTACAGCGAGTGCTGCGATTTTTTTTTCCCCGACTGTACATAAGAAAAAACAGAAAAGATAAAACTGAAAAAGAGCTAAGTAAAGTTTCCAAAATAAGCTGAAATCAGTTGAAAAGTTGAGAAATCTCATTCCTGTTTTTTTTTTTTTTTTTACAGTTTGTGTTTGGTCTCTTAAATGCACTCAAAACTATTGCTATCAGAAAGTGTGAGTCTAAGAATAGTCTTTAAATGTCTTATGTTCAAAGCCATTTTGCCCAGTATTTCTTTAAAACATAGGGAAAAAGTCAAAATTAAAGCAAAAGTTTATAATAGGATTACACACTATATAGGGGAAGCCGGGGTAATAAGAGACAAAAGGGGTAATAAGAGACAGAAAATATTAATAAAATCTATAGTATTAATCTAAATAACTTGAAATAAATGTCTCGTATTAATTTCATTAAATGGACTCCTCTTGATTTTTTAGGTGATTTTTGAACTTAATTTTCTTTGTTAAATTCTTTTTTTAAATTTTCATTAAATCCTTGTCTCTAATAACCCCACGCGGGGTAATAAGAGACCAGGCTTGTAACTGTCCATATATAGCAATGTAAAATCATGTGAGATAATTAAAGATATCTGGAAACAATTCTGAATCAGCCAATAGTTTTAAATTTTTATTATTTACATCCATTCAAAAAATATGTTTGCTCGAAAATTAACTGTCATAAATGTGTTTGTGAAATTCATTTCTTTTAATATTAGTTCCTAAATAATATATCGTACTTAATGATAGTTCTACATAATCAACATAACCTAGGGATTAACCAAAAACATCAATATAATTTCTAAAATGGGCAGAAAATATTTTACCCATTTTCTAAAGTGTAGTCGAAAATAGGCAAAAAAGACATATCTTTGAAGTGTATACAAGTGAACAAAATGTTATAAAATATTTTTCTAGTAATTAAAATTAACTTATTTATTATGTAATGAAGTATTAATGACTAAATACTAACTTATACACATTCTAAACATAAATTTACATAATCATATCAACTAAATATGGTCTTAGCCTAATGAGTGAAACTGATTTTTGATTTAAAGTGAAAAAAAAAAAAAAAAATGTTCTCTTAATAAACTTAGACTGGGCCTAACACTAGGTAAACTCTTCGTAAACTAGTCAGGCAGAATTAACAGGAACTACAATTGGGGGGGGGGGGGCACAGGAATTAACAGTGGGGATAAGAGACTCATGTCTCTTATTACCCCCACAAAAAATAAAAATGGGGTAATAAGAAACATGCCTAGAACATGTAAATAAAGAATGCTTTCAAGGTTTAAAAAAATTGTACATCAAAAGTCATAGTCTTGGTCAAAAGGTTACACATTAATAAATCCCAAACATCTTACTTACAAGAAAAAATAAAGAAAAATTTAGAAAAAGTCACGAACTTTCAGGGTAAGTTCAAAGTGAAGGTTTTTTTTCGTCGTATAAAAATAATTCAAAATATGTTATAAACTTTTCAATAAGTGTATTGTAGTAAAGAATACACATGATACTTAATATTACATATTTTTAATGCTGTCTAAGTATATTTTTTGGTGGGTTTTTTGACTGTGTCTCTTATAACCCCTGTCTCTTATAACCCCGGCTTCCCCTATTCTAATTTCATTTCATTTTTTTTTTCTTCTTTATATGAACGTACAATATGTCTACTGAAAAGAAAATTTCTCACAAAATTACACTATATATTCTAATTTAATTTCAATTTTTTTTTTTTTTACTTCTTTATATGAACGTATAATATGTCTACTGAAAAGAAAATTTCTCATCTGGCAAACCTTTACAACACACAATTTAACAAAAAGATGAAAATGCAGCAAAGTCTAATTAATATTTAAATTTTGTAATACAGTATAGGACCCATTATCCGGAACTCGCGGGACCGGAAGTATTCCGGATTTTGGGTCTTTTTCTGTAATTGAAATTCCTGAATTCTAAAACATAACTCAATAATAATAGAACATATCTGTACTGATAAGTATAAAGGATTTAAGTCCAAAAATGTCGATTTTGAGTTAAGTACATAGTCAGACTCAGAAAAAAATTCTCTATCGATTAGTATAAAAGATGTAAAGCCATGTCATTTCGTCTTTGAGAAAATCCATTGGTAAAAAAAGATTCAAGTTAGAAATTTAGCATTAATCTTTGGTATAAAATATTTAATTCAATTTTTTCCCTTTATTAAATAAAGATTGACAATCACTGAATGGTATAAAGGGTATAAATCAACCTATTCCCTTTTTCCTAATCGATTCTTCTGATTTGATTTTAGTTAGTTTAACTGTATTTTTCGTCTCCTGAAAAATCAAGAATATGGACTTAAATCCTTTATACTTATCAGTACAGATATATAAAGAAAACTTACCTTTTAGATATGTTACTTAGCTGAAAAAACGGAAATTTCGGTCTTCGTAAAAAAAAAAAAAAAATAATAATAATAAAATAAGAACTAATATTTTGCATGTACTATTTAATACTATCTATCTTAACACTATCAACCGTTAAAGTTTTTATATGTAATCAGTTATTTTTGTTTGTTTTATGTTAATTTGTTTTTGCTTTTGAAAAAGTTCCTGAATTTTGTGAATATATGATATATGAGTTTCATCAACAAAAGTTTTCTGTTCCATGCCTTTAATTAATTCTTCCGCTAGAGCGATGCACCTATCATTTGAAATAAGTTCATTATCAATTTCATCATTACACTCCTCATCTTCAATTTCATTTTCTTCATTTAACACAGCCTTTATAATTTCTGCATCGGTCAAATGGGATATGACCGGGATATTATTATCGACGTTAAAATAGTCTTTGATTGCTTCTTCATTTAATACGTTTTCTTCTGAATTAACCATTTTTGCATACTCTAAAAGTTCCTGTACAATTCTTTTTTCTTCTGAAATATGAAAGCCTTCAAAACTTTCATCATCATTTTCAAAAAACATGGTACTCGGTATAAAGTTATGCCATGCATTTTTTAATGTTTCATTGCTCATTTCTTTCCACGCTCTAGCCGCATCCCATATTGCATCCTTAATAGTGAAGCTCTTTTGAAATCCTTTAATACCGCCACAATCACTATTACAGAAATTCAACATTCTCTCTAAGAATTTCTTTTTGTAAATGCATTTAAAAGAACGCAAAACACCTTGGTCAAGTGGCTGAATTAACGATGTGCAATTTGGTGGTAGAAAACAATTAAATTTTCTTCACAAAGCACTTCTTTTTTCAGATGCGCTGAACAGTTATCAATTAAAAGCAAAATTTTGTTCGTTTCCGACAGCCCCACTGAACGGCAGTGCGATCGAGCTTGCGGGACAAAATGATTATCAAACCAATCTTTAAATAATTCTGTTGTTACCCAAGCGCACTTGTTTGCCTTATAAATTACAGGGTACACTTTAACATTTTTAAAGGCTCTTGGATTCTTACTGTTGCCGATCACCATTAATTTGCATTTGTAATTCCCGGCTGCATTAGTGCATGCTAAAATTGTCATTCTCTCTTTATTATCTTTATAGCCAAAAGCATTAATTTCATCTGAAGTAGTGTAGGTTGTTCTGGGTATATACCACCAAAATAGTGATGTCTCGTCTGCATTAAATATCTGGTCCAATGTCAAATTTTCTTGAGCAATTATATCAGACAGTTCATCAATAAATGCTTCTGCTCCATCGATATCTGCTGAAACTTTTTCTCCACTTGTTTTCACAAGCCGCAACCATGACGACGCTTAAACTTTGTGAACCATCCAGTTGAATACTCGCATTGAGTCGTGCATAATTCTGCATGAAACTTCTGTGCTTGAGCCATTATGATTGCACGATTTAATGGAACATTTTCAGTTCAACATTGACGAATCCATTCCAGCAAAACTTTGTCTACATCTATATTTCTTGCTTGATGTACAGTTTTCCGGAAATTCATTAAATGAGGAATATCAGATGCAGTACAAAAAGATAAAATTTTATCTTTTTGCTTTTTGATGTCATATCGCTGATAAGCCAACATTATATTCATCACTTATTATTTTTACCGATGTTCCTTGATCTAATTTTCGGAGAATTTCAACTTTTTTCTGAATTGATAATGAAACATGTTTACGCTTAACACTTATAGCAGAATCCTCAGCCGATCTTTTAGACATATTCTAAATAAAAGAAATTGTCATGCAACTACAAATACATCGGAGAAACTATTTCTCCGATGTTTTAGTAACTAACATGTAAAAATAACAAAAGCAGAGCAGCGATAACAATAACCAAACAAAAAATCTCTAATTAATCCTCTTCCTATATGCACACCGCGCGGGCCGTCCGTATTATTCCTTCTTGTTGGCCTGGTAATATATTTAATCTTATCACTTTGTGCAATTTGCATATGCAGTTGATATATAAATATATAAACTTATTTAATTTATATGGATTAAAATATAAATAGTATTAAGTCTAGAGTTTAAGTTAAACATGTTATTGAAAGAAAATATTCAGTTAATTTAAGTAAAGTAACTATTTATTTTCTTTATTAAAATAAAAATATATTTTTATTACTTACTACATTTTAGCTGACAGCTTTATCTGTTTATTGATTACTAGGAAAATATGTCGTTTTTCTTTAGCTGTGCTATCACATCACTGCAGCTTGCCGGTAAATGCAAATGAATGTTTACTTTTTCACTCACTAGGCGGCATCAAATTTCACGGATGAAATCATCACGCTAATTCGACGCCACGGTGATTACGTCACTCTAACCACAATCCTCTCTAAATAGTATAAAAGGTGTTTGAGGAACGCGGCTAAGGGGCGGTTCCGGCTTTTTGTTTTGCTTTTGCTGTGGCTTGCTCACTTACTTCACTGTTACAGTTCAGCTGCCATGTTTTAGTAATAAGATATTTGAGTCGCCGGCAGTTGTTTACGATAAGTAAAAGATTTCATCGTATTAGAAGATGTATTTATTAAAGTAACAGTTTTTTTTTTATCTTTGTTTTTATATGATAAAAGCTCCATTGTCTAATGACGAAGATTAATTGTTTATGATATGAACATAGTTTAAAAAGCTCTTTTTACTGGCCACTGTCATAGTCAGAAGTTAATTATGTTTATTTATCTATTTCCTTGTTTAATTTAAAAGTTTTATATATTTTTGTTTTATCTCAATAAACTTATAATTCGTTTTTAAAAACCTTCTCTGTTTTATTTACAAGTTTAGCTTTTAGTTATTTCATTTACAACTCATAGTTTCTTTTAAATGAGAAAGCATTTAAACCAAAATGGTTCCCTGCTTATAACTCTGCTAAATTGAACTGTTAATATACATTTAAGTTTATCTTTTTTTATTTACTTACTTTTATGCTTTCTAATAAAAGATTGGGTGCATTATTAACCTGGCATCCAACACATTTAAGGTTATGGGCAATAGTAATTATAAAGTAAATAAATCACCGCTAAACTTTTTTTTTTCTTTTCCTTTACAGTAATATGAACATCTGTTTTTGAAACGTAAAAGAGGGGGAAAGAATCTTTGATTAACTTGTTTATCAGTTTTGAAGCGGGAGAAAGTAGGTCAGTGTGTTAGCTGATAACTGTTTCTTTTCCTTTACTCACGGCATATGAAAGGAGGTCAATGAATTCTGTCTACTTTATTAATGAGAGTTTTCTTTTTGTTAGATATTTAATGTTATGACATCCCTTTTTAGTGTGTATTAGATAGTTTTTGACGGGAGGGGGGAGGGGCGTCACTCAATTAGATTTTCTCTATTAATAAGTAGTTTATGTTCTATTTATGGATATATATTAATAGAACTTTAAGTTTTTTTTTAGAAATTGTCAGGAATAGAAATTTTTATTATAAGAGCAGAACAAAAAAAAAAAGGGTTTTTTTTTTTTTTTTTTTTGCTTTACTTTAAGAAAACAAAACTATCTTATTGAGAAATTAAAAATTCCTGAAAATCGATTATCGAATAAAAACCTGAATTTTTATTATGTGTTAGCCGCGAATTCGAAACTTTTCCCGGACAATGAACATCCCTGATCATCTCCCATGAAAAATAAATTCTGTTTTTATTTCTGATTTTTGGAATTATAAGGTGATGTTTTCTTTTCTTCTTTTTTTGTCCCAGTAAGTTAAGTCCTTGTTTTAAATATTTTTAAGATCAATTAAAAAAAAAAAAAAAAAAAACCTTTGAAATGTTTCCGGATTTCGGGTCTTCAGGATTTTGGAATTCTGTATAATCGGTCCTATACTGTTACTGTATATAACAAAATTGTTTTTATCTATGAAATGCAATTTTAAATTCTATTTAAAATTGTTTTACAAATCGATTGATCAGGTAAAGAGCTTGAAACTGGCAAATTTTTGAAATTTTAGCAAACATTTTCTTTTTTCTTCCCCTTTCCACTTTTCTCTAACAGATTATAAATCTTTGCTTTTTTTGTTTGGTTGTTGCTAAGATCATTTTTTGCAAAATAATATAAATTAGACCGAGACCCATAGTTGCCAACTTAGCACTTTTTCGCTACCGTAAAAATTTAATAGAAATGTTTATTTTAACTTTAATTATTTTTAAAAAAACTAAGCTTTACTTAATTTATAAAGGAAAATAACCTTACTTGACTGCTCCATTATCTTTATAAGTTGCTTTTCTTCTTGGGGCCCCAGACGTCGTCAGTCATGGCTTGAGTGGAAAGTGGCTATACTTCCAAAGGTTTGTCGCCGCCTGTGATCAGGTGGCGCCACTGTGTGTTAATCTCGGTTTTCGACTCGTGCTCATTTACGGCATCATGGTTACGAATAATCTCAACTGTTTCGTGGAAAACAGCATAAGTAGGGTTATTATAATTTGCGATTTTTATTACGTCATTAAATTGAACATCGATGTTGTTTTCTTGATGTTTTAGCTAGCGCAGTAATATTTTTGCCGTAATTAATGTCATTTTGGTGTTCTTTAATTCTTGTTTTAATTTTTCTCTTTGTTATACCTATATAGCAACCAGCTTTGTTATTTTGATGTTTAAGGGGGATTTTGTAAATTCCGGCAGTCTCTAAGGGGAAAATATTATCTTTATCGCTTCTTATAATTTGAAAAATGTTAGGGTTTGGTTTTATCAGTACGTTAACGTTAAATTTTTTAGCTGCATTTTTTTATTTTACTAGAGGTACATTGATTATAAGGGATCGAATAAGTGAATTTCATTGGTAATTTTTGGCGGTTTTATATGTTGTTCAACTGTTGAATTCTTTTTCTAAACAAATTATGAACAAGATTTTTTCAGTAACCGGCTTCTGTAGTTAACTTTTTTATGTATTTTAGTTCTTTATTTAGGTTGGATTTTTCAGTACATATTAGAATGGCGCGATTAATATAACTACGGATGGCATTAATTTTATAGCAGTAAGGGGTTTTACTTCGGTTATGTATTATTTCATTCCTGGCCATAGGTTTTCTGTAAACTGAGGTTTTACTGTGGCTATTGGTTTCGCATTCATAAATTTTATATTCTTATCTAATTGATTTAGTTCATTTAGAATTTCACTAACGTTTCGATCTTTTTTAATAATTGCAAAAACATCATCCACGTACCTAACCCAAAAGGAAATTTTATTTTTCATAAGGTTTAAAATGTTTTTCTCTAATAATTTTAATTTAAACTCTGCGATGATTCCCGATATGGGCAATCCCATTGGGACACCCATATTTTGTTTAAAAACTGTTGTTAAATCTAAAAAAATAATCTAAACACTAATTAAATCTAAAGACTTTTTTGCTATTATTCAAAAAGATCAAAACGTTAGTGAAATTCTAAATAAACTAAATCAATTAGATAAGAATATAAAACTTACTTATGAATGCGAAACCAATAGCCAAATTAATTATCTGGATGTAAAAATAAGACGAGAAAATAGCCACATTAAAACGCCAGTTACCCAAAAAATCTTGTTGATAATTTGTTTAAAAAAAGAATTCAACAGTTGAACAATATACAAAACTGCCAAAAATTACCGATGAAATTCACTTATTCGATCCCTTATAATCAAGGTACCTCTAGTAAAATAAAAAATGCAGCTAAAAAATTTAATGTTAACGTACCGATAAAACCAAACCATAACATTTTTCAAGTTATAAGAAGCGATAAAGATAATATTTCCCCTTTAGAGACTGCTGGAATTTACAAAATCCCCCTTAAACATCAAAATAATAAAATTGGTTGCTATATAGGTATAACAAAGAGAAAAATTAAAACAAGAATTAAAGAACACAAAAATGACATTAAATACGCCAAAAATACTACTGCCCTAGCTAAAACATATCAAGAAAACAACATCAATGTTCAATTTAATGACGTAATAAAAAATTGCAAATTATAATAACCCTACTTATGCTGTTTTCTGCGAAACAGTTCAGATTATTCGTAACCGTGATGCCGTAAATGACCACGAGTCGAAAACTGGAATTGACACGCAGTCGCACCACCTGATCACAGGCGACGACAAACCTTTGGAAGTCCAGCCATGACTGACAATGTCTGGGGCCCCAAGACGAAAAGCGGCTTATAAAGATAATGGAGCAGTCAAGTAAGGTTAATTTCCTTTATAAAATAAAATGTTTATTTTATTTAATCAGCGAACTGTAACAGTTTCACTCATTAAGTAAAATAAAAAACTTTATTTCAGATAAAGTGGAGTGGAAGGCTGATTTTTATATCAACTATGTGAAAAATACAACAGCTAGGAATCTAACCTGGGCCCGGCACTAAACGTGCGGATACTCTAACCACTGAGCTACCCTGGCTGATAACCAGCTCGGCATTTCCCACATAATATCTGTTGGCAAGGTCACCAAGACTGCAAACGCAGATATATCAGGTGAGAATATAATAATCATGGCACAACTCCAATAGACCACAAAATTTTTTAATTTAGAAATTTTTCATTCACCAACCTTGAAAATTCATTTCAGATAAAGTGGAGTGGAAGGTTGATTTTTATACCAACTATGTGAAAAATACCAGAGCCAGGAATCGAACCTGGGTTCTCCGCTTAGTTGGTATATAAATCAGCCTTCCACTCTACTTTCTCCGAAATGAATTTTCGAGGTTAGTGGATGAAAAATTTCTAAAATAAAAAACTTTATTAAAATTTTCCGGTAACCAAAAAGTGCTAAAGTTAACAGCTATGCCAGGATCTATGACAGGGTTCATACTCAAACATGGAGTTTGCACTCCCTGAGTTTTCCAGACAATTTTCAAGAAAATATTAGCGACATATTACAAGAATCACTCCTTTAGTGAGGAGAAAATACATCTATTTCCACTGTATGATGTTATATTACTGCCGATCATGATAGAAATTTAGGTAGAAATCATTGTTTACATGAGTATTTTCACGATACTTAATCATTTGAATTGATATGAAGCTAAACAAGAAAAATATAATTTGACAGAAAAGAAATATTTGTTTTTCCAGGTTTTATAAATGATTTTCCCTGACTTATTTACTTATTTTTAACAAAATCAAAATTCCCTGATTATTATAGGTTTTCCCTGAATAGTATAAACCCTGTATGATACGACTTAAAGTGAAATTTGAACCACAGTGAATATCCATGCCTGAATTGGGAACCTAGCATGCTTGGCTTTTGTACAAAGAGATATTATTTATGAACTGTAAAATATAGTATTTTTGGACAGATACTTTAAAAAGGGATACACTATTTTTTTAATGGATAACATCACTTAAAGCTATTAAACATGTTCAATTTAGAAAAAATAAACCATAAAAAATTTTGAGTGCACCATTCCTTCCTAAATTTAGTTATTAATTATAGATTTAATGTAAAAATTCAAGAATTAAAAGTTTTATACAGTCTAAAGTACTTTACAATCAGAGGAAAGTAGACGAACATGGAATACCATTTCTAATTGATCTCACCATAATAAACTGAAATATTTTGTATCATTGTGGATTCGACTATTACAAAATTTCAGGTGTTAATATGTTTTGATGGTTTATGTTACAAAAAATAGAATTGACATGCAAAATAATGCTTTTTTCAGGCAATATGGACCTAACGAATAATAAGGAATATTTATGAAGGGAAATGTAGAATACCCATTTCTTTGAAGGATGATATGGAATAGGGTAGTATTTTTACAGAAAATCATGAATAACTGCAATATAAACATTTTATTTTGAAATTATTATTGAAAAGAAACAGTACTGAAAAAATTACCAACATTCGAGTTTTACAAGTATTGCAAGTAATATGCAATTGTTGATACTCCATATTACTCAAATTGCCATCCTGGTGAATAAATCAACCTCAATCACCTGTTAGCAGAAATAAATTTATAGAAATTCGATTACTATCTAATTCAACTCCCCTACCGTAAATGAATAGATCTACAGAAATAATAATACTTAACTCCAAAAATGTCAATCTTGATACACCAAAATAGTTGTATGACACAAAACTACTCTTCTTACGGACAGAAGGTAAACTATTGTTCATATTTGAGGCCCAGTGAAGATGCTTGACAAGCTTCCAATAAGTTGCAGCACGGTACATGTGATATAATAGTATTCCATTTTATCTGGCTATTCCATATTCTCCACCATTCATTTAATCTAAGCATGGCTGCCTGCAACTCAATAGCGGTTGTCCAGACAAGGCGAAAAGACCATACAGCGAGAACTTACATTTTTTACCGCTACCCAGCGATTGGTGCTGTATGCAAGTCTCGGGTCTCTAGTCTCGACCTTCTCTGATTTATAGCCCCAGCTATAGGAATAACATTATACAGAAACATTTGTAATTAACGGTGTAAACTCATTAAAATACTGAAATTTTTTTTTGAATATGCATAATAATTAATACCAGTGCATGTAGAATTATATGTTTGTCAAAATGTTTCCACCACAAAAAATATAATAAAAAAATCGTTTCTTCATCGCTAATTTAAAGGTCTAGTGATAAGAATAACATTTTATAAATGCATTTGCAGTTAACGCTAGAATCTCATTGAAATGTCAATTTTTTTTTTTTTTTTTTTTTTTTTGAATGGGCATAATAATTATATCCATGCATGTAGAATTATACATGTTTGTCAAAATGTTTTCATCATAAAAAATACAATAAAAAGGTCGTTTATTCACTGTGATATTCGCACCCTTTAATGATGATTTGAAATACTAATGCCTAATAATAATTTTTAGAACCATTCCTTTATAATAAACAAATTAAATTTGAAAGTACATACTATATATATATTTAATGATGAAATAGAGTGCATTTTAGTGTTTTTCTGTAAAGACAAGGGAATTTTTTTTTTAATCGTGTCAAAATATAAGAATCTTGAAACATTTGACACAATTTTATGGTGATAGTAAATGTTTTAAATATATATGTTTGTTAATTACTGCATTACAGTTATGAAAATTAGCATAAATACATGAAAATTTCTTGAAAGCTATTTAAATAAAGAATTATTAAAAAAAAAAAAAAAAACTGTGTACATTTTAGTGTATATTAACAAAAAAATATTATAAAATATTAAAAAAGGTGGCAGTTGGGTGGGCAAATGTTTGATTACGGAGGTGGGGTGTTGTTGTAAGGCTAGATGGTTGGGTGGGATTGTGAAATTAAAATTATAAAAAAGAAGGCTTGTTGCACTTACTTTGTATTACTATGCAAACTTTCTTTTTCCATTAAAATTTCAGTTTCTTCTTTTTTGTGTTGTCAACTATTCTTAAAATTCTAATCATACTATTAAACCCATTGTAATCAATCAGTGAATTTCATTGTTGCTTCGTGGTTTCATTGTTATTCATCTGATTTGAAATTTTGCTTTTTTTAAATCCATATGACTCCTAATCTGGTCTTGGCAGGCTGGGAGAATGTTGCCGGCATGCAACTAGTTTAACCCCACAGGCAAGTCACAAGTCTTGCGGCCTGCCTCCTTCCTTAAGTTTCTTAAATTATTTTTTCATAAATTTTGATATAGTTTATGGTTTTAAGTTAAGATTTGTTGTGTTAGTTTATTGATTTGTTTGTTTTGCAGGCTGTTCATTAATAAATCTGGATTCTTTAAATTTGTGTATTTCATCCCCTGAAAATTTAATTTTTTTTTCATTTTTCTGAACTTCTCAAAGAAAGTTTTAATCTTATTGGTCATTGGTGTTTCAGTGATCTTGTATCTGTTGCTTGGCTTCTACTATGCTTAATAGATCATCATCATTATATATATATATATATATATATATATATATATATTAAATAAAAAAAATTAAATAATAAAAAAAAAAGGCAGAAGGCTTGTTGCATTTACTTTGTATAACTATGCAAACTTTCTTTTTCCAATAAAATTTCAGTTTCTTCCTTTTTGAGTTGTCAACTATTTTTAAAATTCTAATTATGCTATTAAACACAATGTAATCAATCAGTGAATTTCATTGTTGCTTTATGGTTTCATTGTTATTAATCTGCTTTAAAATTTTGCTTTTTACATCCATATGACTCCTATTCTGGTCGTGGCAGGCTGGGTGAGTGTTGCCGGCGTGAAACTAGTTTAACCCCACAGGCAAGTCACAAGTCTTGCCGCCTGCCTCCTTCTTTCCTTTCTTGAGTTTCTTGAATTGTTTTTCATAAATTTTTATGTCATTGGTTTTTCAGTGATCTTGTATCTGTTGCTTGGCTTCTACTATGCTTAATAGATCATCTTTATTATATATATATGTGTTATTTTTTGTAATGCTGCCTGCTTATTAATTTATAATTTTTTTCACTGGATTTTACAATATTACAGTTTTTAACAATATATTCTAAACATACTTTGATATTACTTTGAGAAGTTTTTTTTTTTTTTTTTTTTTAATGTAATTGAATGTTTAAATGCTGAAATTTAATTTAATTTTTTAACATTCAAACATTAAAAAAAAAAAAAAAAAAAAAAACTTATGATGAATACACTATACTTAGATTATATTATTAAATTGTGGTAGATAGGATGTGCTGGGTTGGACCCAAGTTTCAGTTTCCCCACAACACGTTCGGAATTTTCCATGGTTTTCTCCAGAACTAACGTAAATATGGGCTGGGTCTCCCACCACTTACAAAGACAACCACGACACAAGTGTATTAATCAACCTTAAGCCACACAACCACATAATTTTAAATTGCAATACTTTAAAACCAAAGGAAGTAAAGAAAAATTTGTAAGTAGGAAACATTTTTAAAATATTAAAAATTTTAAATTTTATTTAATTTAAATAGTCCTAGTAAAATTTTAATATACGTAATGTTGTTTCATTGCAATGCCTATGCTTACAGATTTTTTATAATTCTGAGACTATGACAAAAAAATAATAATAATAAATCTGTGGTGACTGAAAATGAATTTATGGGACCTCATAACATATTGAAGCATTAAAATTTCAAAGTCGGATTTTTGACATGATTACAATGTTTTCCTCAAATATGTATGTACGAAAAGCAAAAATTATTATTAATAATAAATTAATATAAAATTTTCCTTTTTCATTTGTGCATTATTTTAGAGTTGTTATTCCCAAATAACATTCTAGTATATGTTCAGAAGTTAAAAAAGTTATATAAAGCTATGTTAGAAAATGCTTTTAATTATAAAGAAAATCCAACTGTGATAATTTGGTATATCTATACGTTTTAAGATTTCCTAAATTCATTTTTAATTTCCAAACATATACTATGTAAGGAAAATATTGTGAAAACCCATGAAAAAAAAAAAAGAAAAGAAAAAAAAAAAGAAAATCACTGTAGGTTTTTGGTATACTTATACGTTTTGTGGCTTCTTAAAGTCATTTTTCTGTTTTTATAAAGATATGTGTATGTGTCTGAGTGAACACAATAGCATTTAAATATTTTATCTTATTTCTATATTTCATTGCTGATGTATAATGATTATATATATGTGTGTATGTGTAAAACAATAAGCCAAAAAAAAAAAAAAGGAAACACAAATTATTTTTTTGAAGGCATTTTTTAGGGTGAGTACAAAGCGTAGAGATTTAAAAAAAAAAAAAAAAAAATTAACTAGTAGGGATAATATAAATATAAAATTTTTTCTATCCCGTATTTATGCAAGTATTGGAAAAGAATAAATCAGAATGGCTGGATCGACAATCGCAACATGATTTTGAACCTGGTATCTCCACTCTAACAGCTTAAAGAACAGAACCTTTCGGCCTCAAGTGGAGCAAAAAGATAAGGGAAAAAATTAAGAATTAACTAGCAGGGAGCATCAAAACTTTTTCCCCCAAAACTTATTAAATATTTATTTATTTTTTTAATAATCTTCAAGAAATGTCAATATAATAATTATTAGTGATTTTCACAGCTTATGTATAATAAAAATATCTACATATAATTCTAAGACAATTATTTTTTTTTTTAAGTTAAAAATTTACATAAAGAAAAATTTTAATGTGCGTACAAAACATAGATATTACTAAAAAATAAAATAAATAAAAAATATTTCAGATACTAATGTAATAAGTACTTAAAATGATTTCGAGTATGGATTTGTTTTTTCAAGCACAATTATTAAATATTCCTTGTATAGAGCTCCCTCTTACCTTTATTATTATTTTTTGGCTTATTTCAAAGAGATTTTTATGTCTATAATTAGTGACTTTTATATATATATATATATATATATATATATATATATATATATATATATATATATATATATATAAAAGAAATACAAGATCCTTTTTTTTTTCTTTTAATTCATTTTAAATTTGTTAAAACATTTTTTTAAATAGCTGAACTTTCTGGAATAAATAATTATTTATCTACAAATAATCTTAAAAGATTCTGCGTGTATAACAATCAGTTTTGTGCATTACAAGACAATTGTAATAAAAATAATTCGTTAAATTGTCAAAAAGCTTCGTGCGCAAGTAAGTACATATGATCCTACGAGATGCATAACTAGCGCACCAAGCGGAGAAGAGAGTAACTATGCCTTGTATGGTGTTTCTATTGTTCAAGTTCGCATCTGGACAGCCGCTATTGAATCGCTTGGAGCCATGATCTAACACATTTAATTGCAATTTTTAAGTACTCAAATCTTCTTAATTCCCATTAAAATCATAAAATTAAATCCATCTTTTAAATTAAATTCTTTTTAATCTTTTTAATAAATGTTTATTAGCAAGATATTTTATATTGATACTATGTTTAAGGAATAGGCTTCTTGACTAGTAACAGATTTTACACATAGATGCAAGCAAATTACATTTGATTTGAGCCCCTTCAATAATTTTGAAAGCTCTACGCCTAATGAAATGATAATTAAATTGTACTGTAATTAAGATGGAGTATTAAAAGATGGTTAACAAACATTTGCAGTTATATCCTCTGCCACAAGAAAGCTAACATAGCTGCGAAAAACAGTTCCCATTTAACTAATTAGTAAATAAGAAATAAAATAACCTGTTTCAGATGCCTTTTTAATTCCTTCTTCATCTTCTGGACCATCTGCATCTAAGGACTTTAAATCAAACCATGAAGGCATACGGAAACCAGCATTCAGAGTCACTGGCATTACAGGTCTATAAATGGAAATGATCTATATTATACAAAACATATTTTTTTTTTTTTTTTAAACAACAGATGAGATAAGACAAACTGTCATTTTAAACTTATAAATTATAATAATAAATAAAAGTATTTATCTCAACAAATCGCAAAAGAAAGCTATTTTTTATAAAATAAAAACTAACATTTATCTCTCAGTTATTAAAAAAATTACTATAATTATTCAAAAATACAAGTTTTACTATTTTAAAATAAACATTAACACTGACTACCCTAGAAAGGAAATAAACTGTAATATTGCTTTTGTGTATGAACCCCTATGGTGGAGCATATGCGAACATGTCTAGAGTATATATAAACAATTGTTTAAATAACAATAATAATAAGAGATACTGAATATATTTGATGGAAGTACAGCTTACTCGGCGACTTAACACTTAACTGCATGTACTTAATATTTTAACACAAGTACACGCATGGTGTATTTTGTACACCAACAAAATATCGAATAAAAATAAGTTACAAATATGTATGCTACAAGACTGAAGGAACATATTAAGGACACTAGGTTAGATGTGCATGCAGCATGGGGGGAGGGATCCCAAGGTCATTTACATTCTGTTTACTATAAATGGGTGTATTTTTTACACCAGCACGTGTAGTTAAGTGTTAAAAGTGTACAAAATTGTCAATAAGAAAATTTTTTTTTTCTAAAATAATATATACTCTATACTAGGCTTGTCCAACCCAAAACACTTGGTGAGCCACATTGGAAATACATTTTATTCATTTGGGCTGCACCATATGTACAGTCATAAAAAAGCCCCCCATCCCCTCTTCTTTCTCAAATAATTTCGCCATAAATTAGCGTAGAGACATGTGGCTGGTGCTGATCGATTAGTAATAAGGCCCAGCTTAGACGGTTTAGTTAGATTTTGCTTAAGTATACACATTTAAACCGGCATCAACTTTTTTTTTTTTTTTTTTTTTTTTTCCCCAAAGGTAACCCCAATTTTGACAAGTTTTTTGGATTATTTGGATCAAATCAGCCCAGAAAATAGCATAGTTTATACATTTCTTACAATTTTTAACAGAGTTATATGTTAAAATATGGAGATGCTAATGCTAAATAAATGTAACAAACATTAATTCATGTCTTCCCCAAAAATTAAAAAAAAAAAAATTAATGTATTAACCCCTTAGGTACGGATTTATTTAAGAAAATATTTGCATGTGGAACGGATATAATTTTTGGTTACTTGGAGTAGTATGTAAAAGCAGTACATTTTACGTAAGAATTTATTTATTTCTAAAATATTGGTGACATATGTAGTATTAAGATGTCTTCAAGTAATTAGAATTGCAAAACAAAAAAAGTGAATGACGTGTCTCAGACGTCAAATGTACTCAAGGGGTTAAGTTAGAATGAAGTAACTCAAATATATTCCACACATTGGACTAAAAAACATTTTTTGAATCATGAAAATTCTTAATAAATTCCTATTTCAAAAAATTAAGAATTATGACGTACAATAATTTTTGCACAAATAGAATGGGTATCATAAAAAATATGGGTTTCTAAATTTACAGTTCGTTCCCATAATTATTTTTCGAATTATAGTGATATTTCAATTTTTATTGCTCTTATGTGGCTGTCACTTGTTATAATTTGTGCCATATATTACTTTGCATACATATGATTTAGAATAGTTATTCAAGTAAGTTTAGACGTACACATCATTTCTTAATTAGTATTACTTTACTTAATTTTATATTTAACCACTTCACCGGTTATCCCGAGATAACTCTGAGGAAATTTAGCCTTCCACACACAACTGTGGCCAGTGAAGTGGTTAAAATTGTCATACTTCTTTTCCAATTATTATCTGAATGAATATACTTTTTGTCATATATATACATATATATTTTAAGTCTAGCGATTTGCCCCTGACCAATTTTTGCTTGTAACTCTATGAAGACTTGATATAAAGAATATAACTTTTCTTAATTAACCTTTTTCAGAACCGCCTTGACCTCAGAAATTTGAATATGTAGTCAAAAATGGGTGTTACTATTCAGGGAAAAAAAAAAAAATGAAGTTTGTGCAAATTTTAATATGTAGGTGACACTTTAAACAAAATTTAGCAATTGCATTAAAAACTAGATGTTACTTTTTTCAGGGAAGAAGCGGGTGAAAATTTGGAGCAAAATACATAATTTTAAATTATTTTAGCTCATAAATTAACAATAGAATCGTGCAAAATTTATGACTATATCTTAAAACAATAATAAAAAGAATGAATAATTGATCTAATAATATTTCCTTACAACAGTTCTTTAGCTACCATAATCGTTGAAAGGTATTTTCACTTCAAGAAGTCAGAACGTATTTATTAATTTTTGATCCATTAACCAAAGCTGTCAAACTTTGAATATCGTTAGTCTCCTTGCGGGCCGCGGGTTAGCCGCTCTTGCTCTATACATAATGCTCACAGTTGAATTAAAAAGTTTGATAGCATATTCTAATTTGCAGTACACCGAAACATATTTTAATAAAAATTCAACAAACATTATATTGAAATAATGTAAAAGAAAGGGACAATGACAACACTGCTCATAATGTCTTTAAATAATAAACAAAATTTTATATATAATATTTACTAAGAGTTAAATAAAACAAACTATAACTGAACTTAATACAAGCATGAAACACATCACATACATGTAATACATGTTTGCTTACATACACAAACACTCATCATAAAATCCTGAATATAAGCCCCCCCCCCCCCCCACCTTCGACAGTAAGCCCCTTCCCCACTAGCAGGCAATTTTTGAATTTTTCCCATAATCCTAAAAATAAGCCCTTTCCCTCCATATTTTCATTTTGAGTAAATTTTTTTTACTAATTTCCCTCTTATCATTCTGTTTTTAGAAAATAACAATGAGGTGGGGATGAGAACTGTAAAATAATAACTATAAATCTATATTGAAATCGAAATTGTAAACATTTTTCAATAGATGGCAGCACCAGTCTTAATTCCAGAAAAGTTCTTGCAGACTTCTTCAATATTCATTAAAATAATTAAATGTATAAGTAAACTTTTCTTTTTTGCCTTTCATATACTAAATAATAAATAGTTCTTTTATCTATTTAACAAAGGTTGCATTTTCAAAAAATTACTAACTTTTCTTTTAAGGGCCCTCTTCACTCAGCATTTCCTTTTCTAAAATCCAATGTTATCCTATGTAAAACTTTCTTTGCACTTAAAACAGTGACATATTAATTGATTGAGATGCGGTTTTTTTTATTGGATTACTCTCATTTCGTAAACTGACGCAGCTTTTGTAGATTTTATGAAAAAATAACAGTTGTTTTTTAAGAAAGCTGTTTTATTGCAATATTTGGATTGATGCATTAAATGGCTTATAAAAAACTCTTTCAATTTTTTAAAACAGAATTTAAAAAGCTGCGTCAATCTCAAAGAGTTTAATTCAATGCGGAAAAAAATCCTGTATTTTAATAAAATTTTAAATCAATTAAATTTGCAAAGAAAGTCCAAAAATTTTACAAATTTGTGCCGATTTTCCTCTTTGACACACCCTTTATCTGGCTACGCCTCTCGTTCGTGGTTTCGAAGAAAAGATGTTTACATTTCTGTGGTGAAGATACGTCTACGCGTTGTGGTTTTTTATTCAGTTATTTATTTATTTTTTTTTTTTTATATTATTATTATTATTATTATAGATTTCACCTGTATTACGGATGTGAGTAACATAACAATTTAGAAGACAATCGTTCAGAGACTTATTTATAGGACATATATGATCACATTTTATTTTAAATAGTTTTTCATTGCGCGTAATACTAATATTATATGAATACTTTGTACATAAATCTGATATTTTACTGATAATGCCACGATTGACAATATACAAAATTTTTTTTTAACAAGTTATATAAACCTTTTTACTAAATTAAGCAGATTTTCAATAATAAATTTTATTTTAAAGTATATAATCTGGTGTGGCACCCACACGACTTTTTATTACCCTACATTTAAATTTTATAAAGAGAAATTCAGATTGAGGAATAAAATATCAAGTACTGTATAAAATTCTATAGTAAAAAGAATTTAAGCTAGCTTTACGAATAATTTAATTTGACAAATAATTTTCTGTGGGAAGGGCTCTCAACCCACATTTGAAACTAATATCTACATTTCTATAGAATTCACGACTAATATTAAATTTAAAATTATGTTCAACAATAACTTTCAATCACATTTATTGACAACTTTAATCCGTATCACTCGTTGAAACTTACCAATATTGATCAAACTGTTCAAGTATGAATTTCCTATGAACTTTAAAATATAACGCTTGAGTTCCCTGCCGGTATTTAGTTTTTAAAGTTACACTGATAACAGACTCACAAAGAACAACTGTTAAAAACTTTGTTTAATTATTCACGGAATCTCAAAATACGTAGTTATTTAAAATAATCTGGTGTGTCACTCACACGACTTTCTCTTACCCTGAAATTTAATACTATAAATACAGGTTGCAGATTAATAGGTAAGATAACGAGTACTGTTATGTAAACCTATGTTAAACAATTCATATTAAGCTTCTGAAGAGTTTTATATGATAATTAGTTCTGTGTGAGAGGGGCGGTAGCCCCCCTCAACCCCCCCGTTTCATTAATGCGCCTACATTTATACAGAATATTATTTGGTTATTAAAAAATAATTTATTAAAATTATTATTTAAAAAAATTGTCTTTTATGATAAGGCAGACGATTTCCATATTAGAGAAGTAGTATAACACCAAATATCCAAAAAAGTCCATTTTATTCTCAATAAAAAAAAAAAAAAAAGCTTTTTTTTTCGTTAAAAGTAAAAAAAATCGATAACTTTGTTTTAAATTATCGCAGATCGATGGTTCAACCATTCGTTTTAAAGGTATTGGCGAGCTCTTTTGAAGATACCCATCATGAAAATTTACTCCCCTCGAGGGGGACTTCCCCCCCAGGGGGGAGGTGAGGCTCCTACATACACAATTTTTTTCCCCAGTTAACTGTCTCTATTACAAAATATATATATTTGTTTCATTTGGTTTAGTGCAGTCTATAGACGTTAAACTCTATTTTCCTGCAATTTCCCCCATAGACGTAATGTATTAGAATTATCTTGATTGTCCCTGTACACGAACCATTTGCTTGATATTAACGAAAAAGCTTAGTGTAGCATCCCTATATGATACACATTTAGAATACCAAGTTTGAACTTTCTGCCATAATTTGTTTTTGAGATATGCTGATAACAGACAGACACACAGACCATTTGCTAAAAACATGATTTTCGTATTCAGGGGACCTCAAAACGTGTAAATATAACAAAATCTCGCATTCGAAAATTTGACCCGAAAACAATACTTTCTCTACCTTATGGGTAAGAGAGAGTAAAAAAAAAAAAAAAAAAAAAAAAAAAACAAGACTTCAAATTAAACTAAATATTTTATTTACTCTTAGGTATGAAGAATTAATTTACATTCCTGAGCAAAATAAGTTGTATTAATATTGAAGTCTAGGAATTGAGTGAAATAAATATTTTTAAGGACATAAGCAAGTTGATTTTATAACTGAAGAAACTAAAACTAATTAAAGTTTGCAAGAAATGGGAGTCAAGTGTTTATGAAATTATTTATAAACGACGAAATCACACTATTATTTTCAAAGATTTTGCGCTTTTATTTTCGCGCCTAACATAAAAGCACAGCTGAAATTTTAAGTATGGTACCTGAACATGAACGCTGTTTCTATGCGTTCTTTTAGAATTACAGTAACTGGATATCAAGCTGTGTGTCGATATTAATAAAATCAGACTTTTCTCTGTAAATTTATCAGGGAAAAAAAAAAAAAAAAAAAAAAAAAGCGATATCTTCACTTTCCACACACCATAAAATTCGAAAATTACTTCAGAAAATTTTGTCTGTGTGTGTGTCATCGTGTCTGTATGTCTGTAACGCTATTATTGTCCGGGTATCACGTGAGAATGGCTGGATGGAATTCAACGGCGCTTGGCAGAAATTTAGGTCTTTACGCAACTAAAATCTGCCAACTTTTTCGAAATTCCCTCCCCAGTTATTGCCGGGATGGGGGGAACAAAAGTCAAAAACATGTTTGTAAGCATAACACCGCTCCAAATTACTTCACTGTAAAGAAATTGAACATATAAAGAATAGACATGAGTATAAATAAAACGTTATCTGCAATTTAGAAATTTTCGATTATTAACCCTTTCAGCCGCAGTGTTCCCGCTGATGGAACACCTAATTTTAATTCTCAAGTGCAAAAACTCATCCCGTAAATTTTTTAGCAAAAATTTACATTTATAACATATTAGAAAAGGCCCTTTTTTTTTAACCTGAAAATTTAAAATTTCTTTTATTTAAATTTTGTTCGTAAATTCCGGTGGCGAGAAATTTCGCAATTTCCGAATTTTTAAAGAACTCTACAAAAAAATGGAACAAAGATGTTAAAAAAAGCTACGAGACTTCCTTAGAAAATTTCCAAAAACACATTTTTTTTTTCCTAATTTCCGATGTTTTTGTGAGGAGGGGGTTACGAAGGGTCAAAATCGAGACAACCCTTTTAGCGCTAAATTTTTCCTGAGAAATCTATGGAAGCTGCGGTCACGAATTTCGGTGCTCGGATTATATGTATCTATCCGACACCTAAAGTAATGGGATTTATTGGAATAAATAAAACATTGCGATTTAGGAAATTTCGATTTTTAAGGGAAAGGAAGAGGGAAATCAACTTTTGGCGGAAAATTGTTCAAATTCCAGATTTTTAGTAAAATTTTAACAAAAATGGAAAAAAGATGTTGAAAACAGCCATGGGTCTTCTTTAAGACATTTTCAAAACACATTTTTTTTTTTTTTTTTTTTTTTTTTTTTTTTTTTTTTAAGGGGGGGGGGGGGGGGATAGGTATGTGTTACAAAGGGCAAATTCGAGTCACCACTTTTAGCGCTAAATTTGTCCCGCGAAATTTATGAGAGCTGTGGTCAGGGTCAGAAAGTTTGATGCTTGGATTGCTTATATATGTATCCGACCCCTAAAGTAACGGAATTTATCGAAATCTCCCCCCCTTTCACCCTGGGGGGTAGGAAGCAAAAATAAAAAGTTTGTAAGCATAACTCGGCCCCAAATTACTTCACGCTGAAGAAATTGCACATGAGGAAACAAGATTTGAGTATAAATAAAACATTATGTACGATTTTGTAATTCTTGACAGGAGGGAGGAAAGAAATCGTTTTTTGGGGGAAATTTTCAGAAATTCCGGATTTTCTAGTAGAGCTCTACTGAAATGGTACAAATGTATTGAAAAAAGCTATATGTCTTATTTAGGATATTTCCAAAAACACATTTTCTTTCTTTGTGTGTGTGTGTGTGTGTGTGTGTGTAAAATTTTCGATTTTTTTTTTTTTGGGGGGGGGGGGGGCGTTACGACGGAGCTTATTCGAGACCCTCCCTTTTAGCGCTAAATTTGTCTTGGGAAATCCACGGGATTAATGGTCGCTAAATTTGGCGCGTAAATTTTTTATATGTATCCGACACTTATTGTAACGGGATTTTACAAAATTCCTCCTTTACCCTACCACCCGGGGGGGGGGGGGGGGGGGGGGGGGGGGGGGACAAGAAACACGTGTAAAATCTCGTTTTTCCTTTTGAATTTGCTTTAAATTATCTTAGATTGGCGAATTTTGGTGTATGGATGTGGATCAAGTGTACGCATTATTTACTTTGGTGGGATTTCACATAATTTCGAACTTACCCGCTGGGGAAGCGATAATGTGTGGACCCGGACTTCTCACGTTGCGAGCGGGAAAACCTCTACCGAACACATCGGAAAATGACAAATTTCATTATAAATAGACAGATAAATATATAGATAAACGAAGTGGTTGCAATAGGACGATTTAAAAAAAAATCATCCTAAAAAGTTTTTTTTCCCTAAAAAAACCTGTTTTTTTGCCTACCCTTCGAAAAAAAGCATTTGGATGATATTGTGATCACTGACATACATACACATACATCATCATCATCATCATCATCATCATGAAAATAGTAAAAATGAACTCATGGGACCTCAAAACATGTAGATACGCCAACATCGCAAAGCCAGACTTTTGTCACGATTACAATGATTTCCTTACGTATGTATTTTCGGAAAGCAAAAAACTGCATGAAAGGTATGTGAATCATTTAATTTCATCATGCTTAATAACTAATTTTTAAAAGGTATATGTGTCTATGAGAGAGGAAATGACAATGCAGTTGTAAACAATGGAGGGAAAAAGTGGAGGATTGAAATTCAAGATATAAAATATACCTTTACATCCACCCTTAGAAAAATACAAATATTTCATTTATTAAATATTGTAAATTTTGCTTATTCCATGTCTATTTTGAAAAATTCAAATTGATTATACAAACATATTAATAAAATATCTGGTGTGAAACAATAATACGACTTCCATTACAAACTATTACACATATTATATGCATTTTTTGGAGATAATGTGATCACAAGATATAAAAGTGACCTAAAGAAGTAGAAACCTAACATTTTTCTGGTAAGATAAACTTTATACACATGTAAAGACATATAAAACGAAGCGTACATAAAGCGAGGTAAAAAATAAGGAAAAATAATATATATATATATATATATATGGTAGAGTTATTTTTTGAAACACCAATTTTCGAGATCTACCTAAACTTCTGACCTACCTAAACAGGGTAGCAGTTAATTTTCCTCTAATAATTACGTGATACATAAGAAAGAAATGGATTTATATAACAATTTTCAAGAAAATCGTTAAAGCCGTTTTTGAGATACCAAATTTTACCAAAACTCAATCATTGACAGGAAAACAATAATTACATACAAAAGCATATTTAAAAGTGAGTTAATATGGCGAGTTTGAAAAAAAATCCGTACAGCTGGTTTTAAAGGAACGCACTTCCGAGACCTGAAATTGAGCTATTTATACAGACCGCCTGTCAATTTTTCTGAACTAACCAGCTATATCATTCGAAAGGACATCTAATAGAGTGTTTATGTAACAAATTTGAAGAAAATCGTTAGAGCCGTTTTTGAGATACGGACTTACGGTTTCTGATGTGCTACTTCCGGTTTTCAATTTTCTCCAAAATATGGAAAATTCATTTGTACACCAGACTTGTTTCAAATCTAAAGTTTCGTAGTTCTATCTTTATTAGTTTCCGATACATAATAGCCAGAAGATCCTCCCCCCCCCCCCCCCCCACACACACACTGACCAATTGCCAAAAACCACTTTTTTGGACTCAGAGGACCTTAAAACGTGTAAATCAGGTGAAATATCGATATCGAATTTTCAGACCGAATACAAATACTTCCATTACATACTGTAGTAGGGTAATGGAAGTAATTTTTTTTTTTTTTTAATAGATTGAAAGAATAAAGATAGCTTTTAATTTACTACTCGCAAATAATTAATAGTGAATAAAAGTGGACGAAATGGTATTTTATCTGGGACGGTTTTAACCAGGTTATTTCGATTATGGAAAAAAACCGAACAACCCTGTATCAACATAACTTAAATAACTTCAGGAAATTCAAATTTGGTATTTTGAAATTGATATGTGGCTGCTACTTGTAAAGTTGATCAAGACTGGCAAGTTTCAAGACACATTAATAAGAGTCTTGTATTTGATTTATTTTTACTTCCATTACCCGACTACCATAGGTAATGGAAGTATTGTATTTCGTCCAAAAATTCGATATCGAGATTTCACCTGATTTACATGTTTTAAGGTCTCCTGAGTTCAAAAAAGTGGTTTTTAGCAATTGGTCTCTGTGTGTATGTATGTATGTGGAAAATATTCTAGCTATTATATGTCGGAAACTAATAAAGACAGAACTACGAAACTTTAGAATTGAAACTGTTCTGGTGTACAGATAAACTTTTCAAATTTTGGTGAAAATTGGAAAAACAGAAGTGGGACATCTGAAACCGGAAGTGAGGCCATAAGTCCATATCTCAAAAACGGCTCTAACGATTTTCTTTAAAATTGCTGTATAAACACTCTATTATATATCCTTTCGAAGGATATAGTTGGTTAGTTCAGGAAAACTGATAGGCGCCCTGTACAAATAGCTGAATTTCAGGTCCTGCAAATGCTTTCCTGTCAAAACGGCTGTATGTTTTTTTTTTTTTCAAACTTGCCATATTGACCCTCTTTTAAATATCCTTTTACATATAATTGTTGTTTTCTGGCCAACAATTAATTTTGTCAAGCTTTGGTAAAAATCGATATCTCAAAAACGGCTCTAACGATTTTCTTGAAAATTGTTACATAAACCCATTTTAGATATCCTTTCTCATGCTTTACTTGGTTATCACAGGAAAATTAATAGTCATCCTGATCAGACAGATCAGTTTTACATCTCGAAACTTGGTGTTTCAAATAAATAAATAAACTCTGCCAATTTTCTTCCCCTTTCTTTAAAAAAAAAAAAAAAATCGCTGTGCAAACTCTGTTTTATGTTTTTACACGTGTATTAACTTTCCCTTACCGGAAAATTTTTAGGTGTCTATTTCATTAGGACAATTCCATGTCTTCTGTTAACATTATCTTCAAAAATTCCATATAATACGTGTAATAGTGGGTAATGGAAGTCGTGTGGTTGTTTCACACCAGATTTTTAAATAAATGTAGGCACTATAATTCAACACTATTTATATATTATACTACTTATAAAAATTTTGACTTGTATAAAGAAACACGTATAAATAACAACACAAGTACACTTTCTTTAGAAAACAGAGCTGGAGGACTTGTGCGACCGCACCTGTCCGTGATCTTTGAAATACGATCCCGAAGGTCACGACCTGTCGCACACCCCGTCCAGCTCTGCGTTCAGTAGTCTGAGCTCCAGAGTGCAGATAACCCATCTCTATATATCAGTAATGTTATAATGTTATATATCGTTGTTATTTTTTAGTTAAATTAATTATATCAAACCACAAGTTTAATCATAAAAATATTTTCTTTTGTTAAATTTCATTGTTACAGAATTCGCCGATATAACTACTGAAAGCCTAAAACGGGCTGAATATAGAATAAAATACTTCGTCGGGTCGGGCTACGTTATTAAAATACATATAAATAGACTAGCAGGCTACGCCCGCTTCGCTGGTCACTATTTTTAAATGAATAATTATAATTAATGAATTCTCAAAATTGCATTAATTTTTATCATGTGGAAAAAAAAAAAAAAAACTCTGATCGGGAAAAATGTCGCACCGGGTCCCCACTGCCTTCGGCAGCGTAGACCCGTGCGCGATTGCATATATATGAGCGCCCTAATAATTTTACAAATTCGAAAATATCCGCAATCGATTTGAAAGTATCAAAAACCTCTATGCACCAGTTTTGAACGATCTATCTCTATTTTTATTTTTTTGCCCCTCCGCTTCCTCCTCCCTTCCCGCCCCTCCCAATAATTTTAAAAATTCAAAAATATCCGCAATCGATTTGTAGGTATCGAAAACCTCGATGTACCAATTTTGAATGATCTTGATTGATATATTTTTTTTTTGCCCCTCTGCCCCCCACCCTTCCCGGCCCTTCTAATAACTTTACACTTTCGAAAATATCCCCATTCGATTTGCAGGCCTCTAAAACCTATCTGTACCAATTTTGAATGGCCTAACTGTATTTCTATTTGTTTTTGCCCCATAGCCCCCCCTTACCACCCCACCCCTACCCGCCCCTCCTAATAATTTTACAAATTCAAAAATATCCGCAATCGATTTGTAAGTATCGAAAACCTCTACGTACCAATCTTGAACATACCTGACACTATTTTTATTTTTTTGCACCCCCCTCCCCTCCCCCTTCTTGCCCCTCCTAATAACTTTACACAATCGAAATTATCCCCATTCGACTTGCAGGCCTCTTAAACCTATCTGTACCAATTTTGAACGGCCTAACTGTATTTCTATTTGTTTTTGCCCCATAGCCCCCCCCTTACCGCCCCACCCCCTACCCGCCCCTCCTAATAACTTTACACAATCGAAAATATCCCAATTCGACTTGCAGGCCTTTAAAACCTATTTGTACCAATTTTGAACGGCCTAACTGTACTTCTATTTGTTTTTGCTCCATAGCCCCCCCCCCTTGCTGCCCCACCTGGGGGCTGAATTTCTAAAATTCCAGAAATTGGTTTTTAGATAGTTGCATTAGCTATATTTTAGAGCAAAAATTTCACGTATATCTATTTTTTTTGTTTGAGATATATAGGATTATGCGAAATCACGTTTTACGCATGTGAAATCACGTTTCCCCCCCCCCCCCCTGCCCCCTTGGGGACCGAATTTGAAAAATTGCAGAAACAGATTTTTAGACATTTGTATTAGCTATATTTAAAAGCAAAAATTTTAGGGATATCTGTTTTTTTGCTTGAGATATGAAGGATTTTGTGAAATTACGTTTTGCCCCCCCCCCTCCCCTCATATCAGAAAAGTAGTATAACAGTAAATATCCAAAAAAAAAGTCTATTTTATTCTCAAAATAATAATAATAATAATAATAATAATAATAATAATTACGATTTTTTTTCAAAGTTTTTTTTAATTAAAAGTATAAAAAAAAATATCAATAACTTTGTTTCACATTATCACAGATCTATAGTTCAACCATTCGTTTTAAAGGTATTGACGAGACCTTCCGAAAGATACCCATCTTGAAAATTTACTCCGCCCGGGGGAGGGCGACGCCCCCACAAGCACAATTTCCCCCCCCTAGTTAACAACTACTTTTATCAATAATTCATATTAGTTTTACAATCAAAAGTTAAAAATAACTCTCATTATGTACATTTATACGAAATTTTGTCCTATACTGCCATGTTAAAAATTTAGAAAAAATGCTATCACAGCGCCACCTATTGGGCGATTGATCCCTAAATCTAATCAGCACCAGTTTATGTCAGGGTCCAACTAAATACCAAGTTTGGTTAAATTTCGTTCATTGGTTCGTGAGATACAGCCTCCAAAAATTCGTGACACACACACACACACACATAGAGACAGACATTTTCTAAAAACTATCAAATCATGTTCAGCACATCCCAAAACGTGCAAATCCATCGAAAACCGGAGTTCGAAAATTTTCACGAATCCAATACTTTCTCTATATTACATATAGAAGAAAGTGCCCCCCCCGGGAGGGATAATTTTTTCAAGATGGGTATCTTTCGAAAGATCTCGTCAATACCTTTAAAACGAATGGTTGAATTGTAGATCTATGATAATTTAAAACAAAGTTATCGGGTTTTTTTTGTTGTTGTTACTTTTAACGAAAAAAAAAAAACTTGAAAAAAAAAAAAAAAAAAATCTTAATTTATTATTATTATTATTTTTTTTTTTTTTGAGAATAAATGGAACTACTTCTCTAATATGGAAATCATCTGCATTATCATGGAAGAAAATTTTTTTTTATAATAATTTTAATAAATTATTTTTACTGAGGGAATTTGTATAGGAAAATATAGAAGAAAGTCATGTGGTGGCCACAACATACTAGTTTAGTTAAATTAATTATATCAGACTTCAAGTATAATTATAAAGTATATATATATATATTTTAAATTTCACTGTTACGTAATTCGCCGGTATAACTAAAGAAAGCCTGAACCGGGCTGAAAATAGTATAAAGTACTTGGTCGGATCGAGCTACTGAGCTACTCTATTAAAATACATATAAATAGATTAGAATAAATGAGGAAAGTTATTTGATGCCATGTGAAAATGGAAAAGAAAAAATAAATAAAATAAAAAAGGAAACACAAAAATAAAAAAAGAAAGAAAGAATCAAAACAAAACAAAGCTCCGTCGAAACCGCAATAAAGAACCGCAATAAAGACGTGGCTGATTTTTGATTTATTCTTCCAAAAAGTCAATGATTCGTCAGTGAATCTGTCAATCTTCTCCACCTCCTGTCAAAACCACGTGGGACACTTTTTATCTGCTTTCAGCCGGCATCGGAATTTTTTTTAGGTGAAGAGGGCCCTTAATTTAATTATTTCAATTAAAAAGATTAATGAAGCTCAAGACAATATTAGTGTTAATGAAGCAAGTCTTTTGTTTACCTTTGTTATCAAAATAAAAAACTTTCTCAAATATACATATTTTAAATTAATTATTGTATTAAAGTAATAATTTATTACATCAATAAAATAATTTATAATGTGCATGTTTGATTACAATTCAGATTCCCTTATTAAATAATTTGTTCTTGTATTGATAGATGGCGCCAACATGGAGTTTGTCATTTGTTCTTAAAATCTATATCTATACAACTTTCTGATAAAAGACTATCATTCAGAAATCAGAAAATGAATGAAATTATAAGTCAAAATTCGCTGACATTAATGCAATTTACAACTGGCGCTGCACCCACCATGCATATTAATTGACACCAGAAATTGTTTTAGAGCTCCAGGTGATCTAAAAGACCAATGAGCAGCTTAGAAATCACATATAAAAGGCCAAACTATAAACAACAGGAGGTACTTTTATTTAAGTGGTACATTATACTCTAATATTGGATAAAATAGATGTTATTATTGAAATTTATTTTTCTGACTGAGTGAAAATAATGCCTGGACTGGGAGTCGAACCCCAGATCTTTGACTTACAAGGTCAAGGCTCTACCAATTGAGCTATCTAGGCCGACAACCGATGGACATTACTCACTCAGACAACCGTTAGCTCAACTGGTAGAGCCTTGACCTAGTAAGTCAAAGATCTGGGGTTTGACTCCCAGTCCAGGCATTATTTTCACTCAGTCGGAAAAATAAATTTCAATAAATATGATTTTCTTCCCAATTAGTTGATTGTGTGATTTTAATATATTAGATGTTATTAGTAATTAACCTTACATACATTTTGTCCCACTGTTTTTTTTCATTTTTCGTAGTATGTCTATATATTATGTATTTATTTTAACTTTATAAACATGTCCCATCCCTCCCTTATATAAGAGAAGGATGGGACATTTTTATGACTATGTTAATTGGCTTCAAAAATTAATATTTTAATAATTACCATCAAATTCATATTTTTAAAAGATGTTAAAATGTTTAAATTTGTTCCTCTGAAACTTAGTGTTGTACCAGTAAAAGTAAATTTGTAAAAAATATTTCTGTCAAAACTGTCCCATCCCTCCCTACTCTCCCCTATATGTTGCAAAAATTAAAGTCATTTTCAAATTAATTATCATATTAACCCCTTGAACTGAAATGACGAGTCCAGATCGTCATGAATTTCCCGACACTAATTATGTTCTTATATGTATATATAACAAACATTCATATAAATGTGTGAAACAAATATTATTTTTAATAATAACAAATTATTTGAGCAACAAAACTGTAAGTTTCTATATCAATCCCTCCTCTTAAAACTAAGAAAATTTAATTGTCTGCATGAGCAGTGCTGACTGAAAATAAATTGCAGTTCAAGGGGTTAATTAATGTTAATAATTGGAAACATTTTACTTATTATGTGAAAACCATTAAATTTACATAATAAATAAAAATGTGGTGAACACCACTTCGTTCCTTAACATAAGTTATGCCATTATAACTTTTACTTCTTTATCTATATAAAAGTATTATATAAAACATAATTTTAAAAACTTACGCAGTAGGACAGATGTACTTAACGTGTGGCAGTTTTTGTAATTGCAGAGCAGCTGCCCATCCATGCCTAAAGGAAAAATAAAAGAATTTAAAAATATTTTAAAACAAAACTGTTAAAAATAATAAAATTTGTCTATATTAAACAGAAGTTGAATGATTTTTTTAAAATACCCTATACCTATGGAAAATATTCTATTGTACCATGGCTACCCAGAAATATAAAGCATTAATGAATTAAACTGGTTTTTGTTAGTAAAAGGCCCCTTTATTTAATCCCATCAACCAAAATCCATTTAATATTTATATCTCTATATTTATATAATAAAAGTAAAATAAATTTTTATTTAGAAATTTTTTATTCATGAATTCATCAACCGTGAATATTTATTTAAATCAAATTGGAGTGTAAAGGTTGATATTTTTATTTATTACCAACTATTTTTCGCATAGTTGGTAATAAATAAAAATATCAACCTTTACACTCCAATTTGATTTAAATAAATTTTTATTAACAGTAAAAATACAATAAAAAAAATGTATTTCTTACCTGTTAGAATTAACTTCGCTAGTTTAAATTAGTTCAAGCCATATGTTCAGTTTCATTGTTTACATTGCACAGGCAGCATCACTCATAACAAACCTACTCTTACGAAAGCCAGTAGCCAAAGAGTTAGTTCCCTATTTCCTCCTGTAGGCGGCGGTGTATGACTAGTGATCGCTGATTTGTCGAGCTACCGATCGCGTAACTCACTGAATGGCTGTTAAAGGATATTAATCTTTCTACCAACAAACCCCATAACAGTAGAAGAAAATATAAACTGTAATAACATAATCGTTTTATAAAGAAAACCTTTCTTAAATAGAGCCCAATGTTACATCGATAATGCAAAGGGAAACAAACTATTCTAAATAAAGTCAATGGGTCTATTAAAATTTCATTTTTGCTGTCGAATTACGTTGTCTTTTTACTCGGCTAAATGGTCTTTCTCTGGCAGTAGATGAGGGGAGGGAAGAGATTAAAGTACACTTTTAAATTTCAAAAGAATAGTATGTTAAAAAAAAAAAAAAAAAAAAAAAAATTGCTGAGGGTAGGTGCATCTTTACTAATTTTTTCCACTTTCAATTACGCCTTTTCGCAATAAACTATTTGCAGAACACAAGTTTTGCCAGTATTTTCAAGGTGCCTCATTTGGCCAACCTAGTCACATGGCTTCAGACCGGTATTATGAAATCCAATTTAATAAAGCAATATATATATAGGGGAAAGTGGGGATGAATGGGACATTTTTCATGTTTTTATTAATAACGTTCACCATACGTAATTCTGAATTTTATAACATTGCTCATAAGTACACTTCAGTAATCACTTACATATAAACATACTCTTTAATAAAAAGTTATCATTTTTAATTCATAATTTTTTTTTACATGCATGTGCATTGTTCCATTCATCCCTACCTATGGGGATGAATGGAACAGGACTGCAGTTAACAAAGAAAAGAAAAGAAAATGGAAAGTAAATAAATTTTTAAAATTAAATTGGTTTATGTGATTTTATTACACACTATGAAGTTACTAAAATTAACATAAACTGATGTATTGACTCAAATTAACATGAAAAGGCAAAAGTCCTTTGGTTCGCACAGTTCCTAGTGCTCTATTCTTTTGTAATTTAATCTAATAAGATCTAATCTAAAAATAAATAAGACACTAGAAAGATATAAATCATTATAATAGAGTACAAATTATCCAGATAAATTTTTGTTTCTGATTGATCGGGAAAAATAAGCATTCTATTCTGTATTACATTAATAATCACCAGGATTTATTTAATTAGCTTGATTGAAATTGTGATTTTTAATACGATTATTATAAATTTGTTTATTTTTTAATTATTGATATTATTGATTTAAGTAGCATTCAATATTCTTATTTTTTTTTTAAATCATAATTATTATAAACAAAAATCAGAACAATTAATTTCAATCTATTTTTCTCTAAATCCATGCTACTTTTGTAATTCCATGTTATAACTATTGAGCTACAGGTTATAAAAATATTGAAAATCTATTTACGATTTGTTTTAATATAATTCTTGTGTACAATTTTAAATTAGCACATAGAGGGGAATGTCCCATTCATCCCCACCCCCGCATGATCATATAAAACATGAAATAGGCCTAAGGAACAATTGTCAATATTCCTGAATATCATAAACACAATAAAAGATTGTCTTCTCAGCATATTATGAGTTATATTAACTTTAAAGCAAATAGTTAATTTTTAACTACTAATTGAATCAGTAAAAACTTAACTCTGGCAGTAGAAAGACACTTCAATTTTTTTCTGCCCTTCAATAGACAGCACAATTCTGAAAATACACTTGATGAATGACCTCAGTACTGCCATATATCAGAAAAATTGTCAAGTTTCTAATGCTTGCAAAATATAAAAATTTTGCTATTGTCCCATTCATCCTGCATCCCATTCATCCCCACTTTCCCTATATATATATATCATTTTATGTATTTATTTTTTCACATAATCTATCCTCAGCTGGTGCCTTTTTTTACCTGGTGCCTGTGTGCGCCACACACTTTGCACCCTGTGTCGGCGCGCCCCTGATAAATGTAAACAATGTAAATGTTTTGGAAAGCACTTCATCATAAATTTTGATATTTAAAGCCTGAAGCTAAAAATACTTTCTCTAAAACACAATTTGTAATTCAATTATTATGGGCTATCCACCTACATTAACTACACTGTTAAAATAGAAAAATTAAAGAATAAATATAGTTCTTTATTGGCTATGTGTAAAACTGTTGGATATGAAGGATTTCATATCCATACACATACTATTACAAAATTTTATTTTAAGTTTAGCAGAGTAATTTTAAAGCAGGGAAACGTGGCTGGAGTTTGGAGTTCATGTAGAATGAAAGAATTATGCTGCAGAGTTTAATTTTTGCTTAAATCAAAATTATATTTAAGTTAAATTGAAACATGAATGCATGAAGTCAAATAATTACCAAGTTTAGAATAATCAAATACATTTATTAAAGTATAATAAAACATATGTAAATAAAAGTATAATAAAGTAATAGTTATCTTGTATAACAAAAATGAGTTTCAATATTGAATAATTCAAAAATAGATATATAAAATAAAACATAATTATAGTTACTTAACATCATAAACTTTAACAGTAAATGATAAATGGCCTCATGACCCGATAGTTCACTAATGTAATATTTCTTTGGTTATACCCCCCGTTTCGCCGACACTGAAATTTCCTACCCCCTTTCGTTGACAAATTCCCCAAAGAAGGGAAAATCTACATTATCGGTTTAACACCTGTTTCGCCGACAGTGAATGTTCACCCCTTCTCCTCTAAGGTTCACCCCGATTTTGTCGGCGAAATGGGGGTATACATACATTTTTCAAGCTCATTTAAGACTGCTGAACATCTTGAAGAAGTGTATAGTTTGAAGGCAATAATCCTAAAATCTTAGAAGCTAAGGCGCAGAAAAACTTGGGAAATAAATACGCTACACCCAGAGTTAGAAATTAGAATTTGAAAAACAGGCATCAATGGCACTTAATTATTTTTTCTTAGATGCCAAAATGGTCTACTCAGGCATAATTGTTAATTTTTGAAGTGAAAACTTCTTTAGGTGATGTATTAATAAACTGAGAAATAACAATTGGTAGGAAATTAAAAAAATATATATACATAAATTAAATACATTAATTTTTTTTTTTTTTTTTAACAGCATTTGTGTGATTTTTTACTTCCTGGTTTTTATTGAGCTTATGTGTTTAAACTGAAAATATAAGATTTTTTTTTTTTTTTTTTTAAGATAATAATAAACAAGGATTTGAAAATTTCAGTGGACTTCAGAAATCTGCTAATCACGACCAATTTAAACATTGAAATTTATGATAAAGTTCAAAGAAGAAAATCATAATAGAACTTACTTCAATAGTGTTATTTTAGAAATGTAGTCTAATGATATAAGGAAAGCTAATTTTAAGCAAGGTCTAGGTCTTGAAGATAAGTACCTAAATTCTTTTAACTCAGTAATATTTGTGCTTAAACACACACACATAGGGAAAAAAAAAAGAATCCATAGACTGAAAATATAAATAAATAAATTACTTGTCTTTACCTATATTTCTAAACTGTAATAAAAGTCGCAAATTTATTATACAATTATTCTTATACTAGCAGGCTAAGCCCACTTCCTTTTAAAAAGAATTCCTTTTGAAAAGAAATTATTAAATAATCAGGTGTGTCACTCACATGACTTTCTCTTACCCTGACATTTAATACTATAAATACAGGTTGCAGATTAAGAGGTAAGATAAGGAGTACTGTTATGTAAACTTGTGTTAAACAATTCAAATTAGGCTTCGGAAGAGTTTTATATCATAATTAGTTCTGTGTGAGGGGGCTACCACCCCTCTGAACTCCCCGTTTCATTAATGCACCTACATTTATATAGAAATTAATTGTTCTATTAAAAAATAATTTATTTAAATTATTTAAAAAATTTATCTTCTATGATAATGCAGACGATTTCCATATTAGAGAAGTAGTATAACACTAAATATCCAAAAAAAAGTCCATTTTATTCTCAATATTAAAAAAAAAAAAAAAGAATTCTAAGTTTTTTTTCGTTAAAAGTAAAAAAAAAATCGATAACTTTGTTTTAAATTATCGCAGATCGATGGTTCAACCATTCGTTTTAAAGGTATTGGCGAGCTCTTTTGAAAGATACCCATCATGAAAATTTACTCCCCTCGAGGGGGGGGGGGAGGCGAGGCTCCTACATACACAATTTTTTTCCCCTGTTGACTATCTCTATTACAAAAAATATATATTCATTTCATTTGGTTTAGTGCAGTCTATAGACGTTAAACTCTACTTACATGCAATTTCTCCCATAGATGTAATGCATTAGAATTTTCTTGATTGTCCCTGTACACGAACCATTTGCTTGATCTTAACAAAAAGCTTACTGTAGCAACCCTATATGATACACATTTAGAATACCAAGTTTGGAATGTCTGCTACTATTTGTTCTTGAGATACGTTGATAACAGACAGACACACACAGACATACACACAGACCAACCGCTAAAAACATGATTTTCGTATTCAGGAGACCTCAAAATGTGTAAATATAACAAAATCTCACTTTCGAAAATTTGACCCAAAAACAATACTTTCTCTACCTTATGGTAAGAGAAAGTAAAAATAATAATAATAAAAAGTTGCTATATATTATAAATGTCGCACTATAAATTTTATATGTGCGTTTTTATTACATTATTTATACTCTTTATTTGCCTTTATCTATACATTTCATATATCTTATGTAATGACAATCATTTCCAATGCATTATAATATCAAAATTCTAATCTTAAAATGAAAAAAAAAAAAAAAAAAAAAAAAAAAAGATCTACAAAATTTTAAAATTTGCGCAGTCTCCGCTCTCTGTATTTCTGGGCGTGCACTGTAAAAAGGGAAATAATTTTATGACAGTAATGTGGTCATAAATTAGGCGTAAAAAACGACAAGTGAAAATTGTAATTCACCACGGGTTTCTGCACCTGAGACTGAGTCGTATCAACTGATAAAAAGGGGTGAACTGGACACTAATATCCTTCGACATTTCATTGAATTGAAATTTCCTTTCCACTTGTTTTCCCCATAATTTTAGGACAAATCCCTAAATAGCTGGAAAGGGAAGCTTGAATGGGAAAAACAGGGGGGTAGGAAATATTTTGTCGGCAAAACGGGGGTTACATCATTTCTTTTACCATCTTGAAAGATCTTTTACTTTATCAAAATAAAAACAGCAAACTTAATATACTATCACATTGGGCCAACAGGTACTCAATCCCCCATTAAACCCAACATGAATAACTGAAAACGGGAGAAACAGAAGCATACCTTGCATACTTTATCAAAATAAAAACAGCAAACTTAATATACTATCACATTGGGCCAACAGGTACTCAATCCCCCATTAAACCCAACATGAATAACTGAAAACGGGAGAAACAAAAGCATACCTTCAAGTATACAGCTATCCATTTATATCATCTTTTACATCATTAACATTCATATCGGAAAATGAAAGTTCTAGATGATTCTACAACGTATTTGCATACGACGATCAGCTATGTTCTTTATTTTTTTTTTTTTTTATTGCATAAAAAAAAAAGGAAAAGGAAATCCATCTAGTTTAATTAGCACTTCAGAAGATTATTAAAGTTTTTTGTAATTAAATTCTTACCAGCATGATTATAAATCATTCGTTTAATGATTGTTGCCTAACATGACCAACGCATATTACAGTATTATATGAAATTATCTATATATTTGTACTTAAGATAATCATTTATATATTTTGCTGTGATTTTTCACATGTTTCTGAAATAATATTCAATTTTGCCGCATTAGTATGTAATAAAAATTTATTTGAAAAATTAAAAAATATCTTGTATATTTTGTAATGCTAGTTTTTATTTATATTTTAAGACCATTATAAAAATTTGTATATGAAGCGATAGTTTATTTTACTAATTATATGTTATTTTCTGTAATTTCTCACTGTTGTAAACATGTTGATTTTGCTACATTATGCATCGGTAGCTACATTTTTATTTATGAATTACCGTATATTTCCGAATATAAGCCGAGTATACATTTTTCCCTGCAGAAATCTGCCCAAAATAGCAAACCCGTGTATAAGCCGAATTGAAAAAATATTCTTTTAAAGTTCGAGTATATCGCCAAAACGGCAAAAATATTGCCAATCTATAAAAACTTTCAGGATAATCTAAATGTAAATAAAAAGCATTTTTGTTTTGTTACACGGAGCGTGGGCATGTTTTGAACTAAAATCAGCAAAGAAATCGCCATGCTTAAACAAATAAAATGTCTTATTACTTACCTCAGAGTATATTTTAAGTTAAGATTGAGTAAAATATTGTTATATTTAGTTTAATAATATCATACAGTCTATTTGCACAAATAATTTACTTAAAATATAATAAAAGTTATTAAAAAACAATATAAATTCATATATTTGTTATAAAAATCTTTAAACATTTCTAGTAATGTTTTTTGTTTTATTTAGGTTTCTGTGCAATTGCAATGACATTATCTCATGTTCAGTGATAAAGTTTCTTTGTTCCAAACTTTTTATTTCATTATCTAATGCAGCAATTAAATTTTCAGTAGAAATTTTGTCGTTTTGAATAATTTCCAATTAATTTTCAAAACACTCTCGTTATTTACATTTTTCTGAATCGCTCAAGTAAAAATTGATTGGTACAGCCATCTATCGGCAGAAAAGTAAAACAGAAATTATAAATAAAATATAGCAATTAGCTTATATGCATTTCGATTTGAGAATGCTTCTTTTTACCGTTACTAGAAATCTTATATGCTGAAACATAAAATAAAATAAAGAACTAGAAAATTTCACAAAAATCCTTTATTAAAATAAGCTTAAACAAAAAAAAAGTTAGAATTGAAATCATACATGGTAGTAGAGAAAATTGTTTGGTGCTGCCATCTATGAGCAAAACAGAAAAACAAAAATGGCCGTAAATGTGACCTTTGGCGAAAAGTGCTTCACCATGAAAAAATAAAATAAAATAAACACACGAGACTACACTGAGCTGCTCTGTAAATAAATTTAAAATTGATAATTTAAGAGCTTTATGTGTGATAATTATTTAAAAATAAGGTTTAATATCACTATTTTACATTATATATTTTTTAAGCTTAAAATATATGTATTCAATCATTGTTTCTAATGTACGTTTTTTGGTAGAAATGTAGATCCGTATATAAGCCGACTCCCATAATTCAGCTTCCGAAAAATTTCCAAAAATTCTCGGCTTATACACGGAAATATACGGTAAACAAATGTAAAATTTCTATTTAAATCAAAATGTTTTTTTCTTAAAGTAATTTACATCCTTAAATATAATAACAATATTATTTATGGAAGCTGCAAAGTCAAATATATAGTGATTTATTATCCGGGTAAAACAATTTGGTATTAATTTAAAATTTATTTAGCTAAATAAATAAATAAAAGAAAATATTGTACATTTTCTCATTTAATTTTTTTCTTTTGATATTCTGTATATATTTTTAGTCATGTATTTTACTTGTATTTTTAACGAAATAGCATTATTGATTCCAGTTTAAAATAATTTTGCTTGTTTTTATTTATCGAAATTCACATATTTTGCTTTAAAAGTCAAATTTGTATAATATATGAATTTCGCCAAATTTTAACCTTTTTAAATAACACTATTTATTCATTTCACTTTTTATTTATTTATTTATTTATTATTTTTTATTTATTTTTTATTTATTTTTTTATTTTTTTTTGCCTAATTTAAAAATTTAATTCAGCATATAAAGCAAGGCTTTTTTTCTTTTTTTTAATATGGTACTCAAAATGCATAAATGTTGATAACTATGATAATAAATCTATAAAATACTGATTTAAAATCCATGCAAAGTAGTTTGGCCAGTTTTATTTATGCTATGTGCTTATATAATAAAAAACCTTTTTTTTTTCTTTTTTTCATAAAATTAATATTAAATTTAAAAAAAAAGGACTAAAAATTATTTTTTATTTAATTACACGTACGATACTTTAAAAAAAAAAAAAAAAAAAAAAAAAAAGCTATTATTTTTTTTGAAAGTTATCATAACTTTAAAAGAAAAATGAAGGAAAATTCACTTTAAAATTTACACTGTTTGCTCACTTGAAACAGCCATTTTTCAGTAGAATTCAAAACACTAAAGAAAGAACATTTTACATTAACTATATTAAAATGTGTGAGTTAAGGAGAAAACCACAGAAAACCCTGAGTGTCTCAGCTGACGAATACATCCTGGTTTCATACCCGACAACTTCCGCTCACCTAAAGGTACTGGGGAATTGAATGTCGGACATTTTGGACACTGGCGAAAATTTAATCATGCATGTCGATTCTTGCGTTTAAAAAATGTGAGTTAATTTTATACATATAGAATTAACTATTAAAATATATTATAGAATTATTATAGAACTGACTATAATTACCCCCCAAATAAACTTTAAAAAAAAAAAAAAAAGGTAGGTTTAATAACTAAAAGTCGCTCTATTTCCATTTGACAATGCATGGATGTAATCTATCAAATATCAATACTAATTACACGTATAGTATTATCTTATTACAAAAGTAAAGCTAATGCTGTTGCGTGTTTTCAAGGATACAGATTTTATTCATGATATATGACAGCGTTTATCATAAGAATATTTTCTTAATAGTTATAATATTTTAAAAATGATTTTTATATTATAGTAATTTGATGAATTATTTTGTAAGCACTGAAAGAGGCCCACCAAAATTTACATTTGGGTTTATCAACGATATTACATGACGCAAAAATCAAAATAATGCACATATTTCATTGCACAACGATTATCATAGAAGGGAGAATTAATAAATGAGATATAAACCTTGACAGTATTTAAAAATATTTTTTTACAAAAGCAACAAACAAGCCACAAAAAGGGGGATAATTAATAAATAAAATATACATTGTAACATTATTTAAAGATTATTCTTTCCTTAAATAGTATTTTCAAAAAATTTACTTTTTTGTGTGTGTAGTGTTAAAAAAAAAAAAAAAAAAAAAAACACCTGTTAAATGTTAAGTGTAAATGTTATTTCTGCAATATGAACTTTATGAAATTTTTCGTTATTCGACTATGTTAAAATAGTAATGACATTAATGATAATAGTGTACAAAATTTTCAAATTAGTATGTTAAAATTCAAAAGAGATTTGTCAATATCAAAAATATTTTTAAACTGGTCCGAGGTTTTTAGGATGATTTATTCTTTAGATAATTTCGACAAAGTTTAAGAAATTAACAAACAAATTAAATAAAAAAAATAACGTACAAACTAACACGCTGTAAACTAACTACAACTAACGTACAAACTAACACGTCCTATAAATGGACACTTCCCCTATTTAGTGATTTTCGTTTTCCTCAAGCCTAAAATGTGTGTAAAAGTCAAAAACTGAGATAGAAACTCTTTTCGAATACCTAAATTATTCGTTCTTTATAACAAGACCAGAACTAAAATTATAAGCTGTAAATGTTAATACAATGGAAATAATCATCAGGAAAGCAAAAGGTTTTTGGGAGCAAGCCGATTGACTACACTAGGGTCCTAGTCATGAGGGGAAGTGTCCTCCATGGGAGTTTTTCTAAGAGGTCTTCTCCCGTATTTATGCAAGTTTCGGAGAAAACCACAGAAAACTCTGGACGGCTAGGTCGACGAACGCGAGTTGGGATTGAACCTGGCATCTCACGTCTACCAGTTTTGAGCGCAGAACCGCTCAGACATTGATGGGCCCTGGAAAGCAAATGGCAAAGTTATGAAGAAAATGATATCAATGAAAGCATATTTCCGTGTGTTATGAAAGTTACACTTTCGTATTTTCACTCTTTATGTTAAATTTTGTTTAACTCTCTATTGAGCAAACAAGAAATATTACAAAGCTTCATTCTTGTGCCTTTTATTATTTGGATAAAATTATGAAATATTAACTCGAAGGACTTTAAATATAATTATAATTATCTTGTCTACCCCTCTTAGTTTCAGAAGTTATGTGTCTCGACAGAATCAAGCATTATTTTTCAAACCAATTAAACATATTTCTTAAAAATAAATAAATAAATAATATAAATAATAAAATAAATTCTTTTTTTTTCGCTTGTTGATAGCTTAAAAATTTCTAATTGTTAAAAACTGCGATGCATTTGTAAATAATAATAATAATAACAAATTATTTATTTATTTATTATTATTTTTTTTTTTTTCACTTGTTGACAGCTTAAGAAATTTCAAATTGTTAAAAACTGCGATGCATTTGTAAATAATAATAATAATAAATTAAATTGAATCTTTTTTCAATATTTAAATGATATAATATATAAAAATGGATAAATGAAACTTGAATAATAAAAATAATTTTCAGCATATCTGGAAAAAAAAAAAAAAACGTACGTATAAAAAGTGCATACAAAATGAGTGTATAAATTTTAGTTTTAATTACTTTTTTTTCTTTTCTTTCTTTGGTCATTTTTATAGATTGTTTAGTTACATATCTACATATATTCAATTTATATTCAATAATTTAAGGAAAATGAATAAAACATTTCATCAATAAAACTTTTATCTAGTTCCATTCTTTTTAAATTTCAATATGCAGATTTTTCATGTAATATTTCTTTTATATAAAATTTGAATTCCCCCTCATTAAAAGAAAATATATATTTTTAATATTATTTTTGAATTATTTAATTTACCATAACTTTTGATATTCAAAAGCAATAATCAATATTTTTTCTTCTGGCTCAGGTAATTAGCACTACATTTATTTATAATTATGAGTTTATTTATGTCATTCTGTATTTTATGTAAAATAAACCCTTAACCCCTTCCGCTCCAGGCTAGCTGTAGTGTAAATGTCTGAAATACCAGATTATAATTTTGAAATAGTATCGTATACTTTCTTTGGACGTATGCACGTACGTCCATGGTATTAATGGCCATTAACACTAGGACGTACGCACGTACGTCCCTGGAGTGGAAGGGGTTAATTGCTATACTAATGAAAAGAAATATCCAATTATTTTCAAAAAAAAAAGACAACTTGATTATTGATAAACGTTATCATTTCATTTTAACGAGAGTAACTTTTTTCAAGAATGTACTTATCGCCATCAACTATGCGTGAAAGATTATTTATAAACAAGAAATGTATTGCTTCTGACATGTGAATTCTTTTCCTTTCCTTTCTACACGGGGAAAATAAATTCCCTCCTTTGGTCATCACTATTCGAAAATGAGTTCCACGTGCGCCATCCACAGCGACTGCTCATTAAGTAAGGGGGCAGGACCCGCTTTACCATTAGGCGAACCTAAGTGGTCGCCTAGGGCCGCCGAAAAAGGAGGGCCGCCAAAAAAATTGAAACACCGGCCAAAATTTAAAGGGAAAAAAAAATGGTGAAAGAAAAGCGAAAATCAAATCTTTTTTTCATTTTTTTTTTTTTTTCCTCTTTTAAGGAATATGTGTATATTCAATTGTAAATTAAAAATAACCTTCTTTAAGGATTTTAACTTTGTATAAAAACACCTTAACCCTTTCAGGGGCAAGGAAATTTCGCACATTTAAAATAAACTACCACCAGAATTTGCAAACAAGTTTAAAATACAAGAAATGAATGAAGAATTTTCTTTACGTTATTAAAGTAAAACTTTGTAAAAATTTCTAACATAAGATTAATTTTTGCAGTTGGGAATAAAAATTAGATGTTCTGGTTACAGTACTAAAATGTTGATTTTTAATAAATATATTCTTTGATTTGAATGTGATAATGAATGAAAGCTAGATCTTTTCAAATTAGATGGAAAACTGATGATGAGGAGCTGAATGGTTTGCAATTTCAACCTGAACAATTTGGTTTTAGACCTAAACATTGCACCACCCATCAGAATAACAGAATTTATTCACGATAGTTTTATTAAATCTCAAAAATTCAAGGCCCTTTTACTTGACATCACTAAGGCGTTTGACACTTTCGCATGGTGGCCTCATTTTTAAGCTCATTCAGCTGAAAATTCCAACTCTTTATATCAAATTCATCCATAATCAACTAAACTAAATAATAGAATTAAGAATAAGAAAATAGAAAAAAAATCACTATTAAATTTATAAGTATCTCACTAAAACATTCATGTAAGTTTTATACATTTGTGAAAAAATAACTTCGTAAACAAGTCAGAAAATAGTTCAGATTTCAGAAAGATCTTAAGAATAAAAAAATACGTAAAATATATAAATTAAGATTAAAAAATAAATAACAGTAAATTTTTAAAACACATAAGGGCGATCTTTTCTCGTCTATGGTGTCTAGAAAACAGTGTTGCCATATCTGGCGGATTTTTTATTCAATAGTCACCAGTAATTGTTTACTGTAATGTTTACCTAATCGCTTCGAAGATTGATAGTCTATTATGTAATATCAAATATCACTTCTCAAAATTGTGATTATTGAATAAAAAATTCTGCCAGATCTGGCAACATTGCTTGAAAATCTGTTTCATGCGTTGACTTTAGATAGTATTTTCTGCAAAAGGCTTTACCTTCATACAGAAAAATTAAACGCTACTTTGATTCGCATCACAGGCCCACCAGTGGTCGAGCGGTTCTGCGCTCAAAGCTGGTAGATAAGAAGTGCCCGGTGTGATATCCAAAATTAAATATTCTTTCTTAAAATTTAATTGCATTTAACTTCTTAAAATTATTTATTTTTTCCTTTTTTAAAAGGCATTCAAAATGAAAAGAATTAGATTTATTTTCTCCAAAAGCGAATGTTACATTCTTTCAAATATTGTCGATTTAAATAAAAAAAAAAAAAGAAAAGAAAGAAATAGCCTTGAATCATCTCTTCATTCCAACAAATAAATAAATAATATATATATATATATATATAATAACGGAATGAACATTATAAGTACCGTTGTATGCTGCGGCTGCTTGTCATTAATTAACGTGTATCAAATAAGTCTAATACTTTTATCAACGGTTAATATACATTTTCAGAAATAGATTTGAAAACGCGAGAAATAAAAGTTATTATTATTTTCATAATACTAAATCTGTCAATTCGTCATCAAGACTCAAGGAAATGTGTAATTATATCTGGCGTCAGCAGGAATTATTATGTGTAATCTAACTTGATATTCCGTAATTTCAGAATTAAATCGATTTGATTTATCCCAATAACTCAAAGAATTTTATGGTTAACATATAATGTATAATGTACTTATGGCGAGAAAGATCTAAGCCACAATATTTGAAAATAATATGTAAATTTTCCTAACTGACTTAAAAAAACTGGTGTTGCTGCGGCGTCCTAATTTGGCGAAAGTTCTTTTTTGAAATTAATGTTTTTGCCAAACTTCTAGTTCACTTTTTATCACTTTCGCTTCTGCTTCGGTGTTTAAAGGAAGCTTCGCTGTTTTGCCTGTACTCCCCGTGCCTATCTAGATATTGCTATCCAAAAAGGTGTATTTAGATAAATTCATCTGCTAATTCCATTTGGATTAGACAATATATTTTATTGTTCATGATTGTTCGGACTAATATTGTGGATCAATTTCTCCATCCCAATTAAAAATTATATGTAACAGTTCTTCAATAAATAATCATCTGAGTTTTCAAGCAATCTGGATTGTTATTGGCACATCGCATTTAATCCTTAATTTTTTTAGACTATCACGGCTATCAAAAGGACATCAATCTATACAGTGCGTTAAGAAATTATAAGACCACAAGCGTATTGGTGCATTTCTGAAGAAGAGAGCATAATATGCAAATTTTTAGTTGTGTATTTAAAATTGATAAGAAAACGCATCCTATACTAATTCCAACTTTTAAAATTAAATTAAATTTCATTAAAACTTATTCATTTTCCTAAAAATTAAAGACTGTGACTGTTAACAAATTATAAGACCACCTGAGAAAATTAGCATATTGTACATGACGTCAAACTCAATATAAAGCGCATGCGTCAGTGTTTCGTAAAAGCATTACCTAAGAAGCAAAGGTTTAGGTTTTGAATATGTTATCTACGATTAATTTGACGATGCCTCGAGGTAAAGAATTATCGGAGTGCGAAGTGAGAAAAATTTTATTTTATAAAGGTTCTGGTAAATCTGAGATATTGTGAGGTTAATGAACCGTTCTAAAACTGCCATTCATAATGCCATAATTAGAAAAGATTATTCAAACAAAATAAAACGATCTGGTAGAAAAAAATATTTTGACAGCACGTGATAATAGACAAATTTTTCGACTTTCAACTAAAAAAGGTCTTTCAACTCGTGAAATTTCGGAACGTTTCGGCAAGAAAGCTTCACATGTAACAGTCTGGAAGAGTCTTAAATTAAATATTAATGCGAAATTTATGAAATTGAAGAAAAAACCAAAGTTACTGAAATGCCATCGAGAAGAAAGATTAAAATGGGCTAAAAATCTCATGTCATGGAATGATGAGTGGAAACAAATTATATTTTCTGATGAAAAGAAATTTAACCTTGATGGTCCCGTTGCACAGTGTTCGGAATTTCAAAAAAGCTGGCCAAAAGTCGAAATTAAAGAAAACAAGTGAAATTGTGATGTATATATATGTTTTCGAGGTCGCTGAATCCGAATCTGACATTGGTTTCTTGAAAACTTCAAAGGCAAACTCAAAAACAAGATGGCGGATACAATATGGCAGACAAAAAATTAAAAAATTAATATAAGATGGATAATTCTTACATTAAGGGGTTTTTGAGGGCACTGAATTCAAATTTGACGTTAGTTTTCATAAAAAAGTGATATTACACTCAAAAACAAGATGGCGGATCCAATATGGCGGATCAAAAATAAAAAAATTGATAGATGAAGGATAATTTTCACATTTAAGGGTTTTTGAGGGCGCTAAATTCAAATTTGATATCAGTTTTTATAAAAAAAGTGATCTTGCACTCAAAAACAAGATGGCGGATCCAATATGGCAGACCAAAGTCCAAAAAATTAAAAAATTAAATTAAAAAGTTAAAACGCTTTTACACATACAGGGGCAGGCGGGGGCACCCAATTCTTTAACGGCTGAATAAAATGGACATCCCTTAACACTCTCCACTTTGAATCATTGCGGGATCTTGCGAGATAAAAAAGTTTCCATACTTTGAAACTTTTGGTTATGTTATAATTGAGGTTAACTTCAAAAAGCCGCTCAGGAGATCACTTGATGAAAAAAAAATACAGCATAAATATTATCTACTAACCTCCACAATTGTCGGCCATATTTTGTTGAATGTTGTTGTTGCGAAATTTTCCGAGAAACACTATTTGTTTAACTGTTAAAATGCATTAAAAGAAAAAATTGTCACGTTTTCCGCCAGCCTACACTTAGAAATATGTAGATAGAATAAATTTTCCACCTCACAGTTTCATTCAGTGGCTCCCTCTGAAGGTATTTCCGCGGTACTTACGTCTAAAAACGCGCCTACATTTTTCGACTTTTGGCCAGCTTTTTTGAAATTCCGAACACTGTGCGTTGGTTACAAACAGTATTGGCATGACTTGAGGAAGGAACCAAAAGAATGCTTCAGTCGACAAATGGGTGGAGGATCAGTAATGATTTGGGGAGCTTTCAGTTATGAGGGGTTGTGTGATTTATAGGGATGAAACGGATAGTGATTTTGCCGGATACCGGATATCCGGAGCTCTTCTGCCTGCCGGATACGGATATCCGGACCGGATATCCGTCGGATATCCGGCATTACTTTTGTTTTTTGTTGTGTTAGATATTTTATTTCTTTTTCTTTATTTTAAAACAATAAAATATAAACATATTTCATATACTATTCTTTTAAAAACATTTTAAATATAATTTATTTAAACATATTTATTTAATATTCTATTTATTTGTGCAATATTGCCATGAAGAATAAAATTTTAAGCCTAACATACTCATTCCTACACTTGCAATTTTTGGTGAAAAGCACTATTCTAAAAAGATAGGTTTTGTTCAGAATTATAAAACTAAAACTAATTATTTACATATTTTTTACAATACTATTATTAAAAAAATGAAATAAAATATTTTACTAATATAATCACAGTTCAAGGGTTATTTTCACATGAAAACTAATATGTTGTGGCCATCACAAAACTTTCTTCTACATAATTCTATATAACAGCGCCACTTACGGTTTAAATCATATAAAAGTTTAACCATAGCTTCTCACAATAAATATTTTACAAAAGGAGTTTATGCAATTTTAATCAACAGATGCTGAGATATACGCTTGTGAAAAATCATAATAGAAGCTCCACCTGTCGGCTGATATACACATAAATAAGGTCAACATTTGCTTTCATAATGGTTGTCTTATATACCAAATTTCATGCACATATGTCATAGAAGTTGGGATTAACTTAGCCTATTCTTTGGGTAAATTGTAGTGCAGTATTGCCACCTGTTGACCGATATACACCTAAAATAAATCGCAATAGTGTTTTACAATGGCTGGTTCTCTCATATACCAAGTTCTATGCAATTATACACAATAGAATAAGAGATATAGCCTTCCCCTTTTGGGGGGAAATTTCTGTATTGCAGAGCCACCTACTGGCCAACATGCACCCAAACTGAACCAGCATAATTTCTCATAATGCCTTTCCAACATGAAGTTTTGTGTAGTTACATGAAATAGAACCTAAAATATAGCCTTCCCTAAATTGTAGAAAGCACTGTATAACAGCACCACCTGTAGAGCGATTGGCACTAAAATTTGATAGGCACTAACATATGCCAAGTTACATGTACATATATATTTATATGAAATTCTGTGCAGTAGTTTCTGAGATATAGCCTTCCTCTAAGTTGCAGAAATGCAGCACCACCCGTTGAGCCATTTGCACCAAAAGTTGGTAGGCACTGATTTATGTCATGGTGCAACTACACATAAATTTATATGTAATTGTAGTACGCAGTAGTTATGGAGGTACAGTTGAACAGAATTTTTGTCACACACACACAGACATTTTTTTTAAATTGGTCAAACCAGGTTTTGGACTTCTTAAAATGTATAAATCCATCAAAACCAGAAGTTGAAATTTTTTATGAATCCAATACTTTCTTTTGAGACACTTATAAGAAAACATAAAAGAAAGAAAAAAAAAACTAAAAGCTTCAAACTAGTATGTTATGGCCATCACAAAACTTTCTTCTATATCTCTCTATATAACAACGCTACATGCTGTTTAACATGCAGAAGTAACATAATCATAGCTGCTTACAATAAAGATTTTAGATATTGAGTTTAGTGCAATTTTAATCAAAAAATTTTGAGATGTAGCCATGTGGAGAATCACAGAAGGTGAGGAACAGCTGCTCCACCTGTTGGTCGATATACACCCAAATTAAGCCAACTTTTATTCTCATATTATTTTTATCTTGTTTATCTCTTAAATTTTATAGATGTTGAGATTTAGCTTTCCTATTCACAGAGTAAATTGCAACATAATATAGCCACCTATTGACCAATATGCACCAAAATTGAATCAACATGTTTTATAAAAATGACCCTTTCCCATACTAAATTTTTAGCAATTATACACAAATGAATCTGAGATATAACTTCCCCATTCACGGGAAAATTGCAGCATAGCAGCATCACCTATTGGCCATTATGCACAGAAATTGAATGAACATGTTTCATGATATAGTCCTCCCTGTGACACACTTAGTTTATTTTTTTATTTATACACAGTTTAAGCTGATATATAGTCTTCCTTTAAATGGGAGAAATCACAGTATAGCAGCGTCTGTTGAGTGATTTGCACCAAAAGTTGATGGGCACTTTTTTTTTTTTTTTTTTGGTAAGATGCAACTATGTATAAATTTATATGAAATTCTGTGCATTAACTCTTGAACTGCACAAAATTTTTGTCAGATAGACATTTTTCAAAAATGGTCAAATTGTGTTTTGGTTCCCTCAAAATGCGTAAATCCACCGAAAACTGGAAGTTGAAAATTTTCACGAATCCAATACTTCCTTCTATTTAATATAGAAGAAAGTAATAATTCAAAATGAATTTATACTTTTTACTTATTTTATATTTTTATATTCTGTACAGATAAGAAAGAAAATTTTACATTAGTTATTAAAATTCTTTAAGTAAGTGAAGTTTTTCTGCAGTACAAAATCAAAAACTTTAAATAACTGATTTTTTTTTTTCTTATGAAAGTGAAAGTGCAGACTTTCTGAAAATTTAAATATGTACTTTTATTTGAAGTAATTTTAATTTTTTGGGATATATCTATGCTAGGCAACAGGGAATTCTAAATTCAGGTGCTTTAGTAAGATATTCCATTAAAAATGCAAATTTATATAAATTGGAGGGTTTTTTAAAAAATACAAATCGAATAGATAGATGGCGCAAGTAATGCCAGGTTTCTGCTAGTATAAATATATGGTCACAAAAACAACAGCTTTATTGTGTATGGAAAACTGGATCGTAAATAAACAGGTTCTAGTCAATAAATGCACATTATTTGACTCATTCTCGAAACAATTTAACAACTTTAACATCCAAGACTAACAATATTACTTAACAATCTAACAACATATTAGCAAAAGACATGAAAACAGAGTTATATATACATTGCAACTGCAGAGAATAAATATCATTTGTTCAGGAACAAAAATGAACAGCTCTTTTTATTGTTATGGGGAAGATTAGGGAAAATTTTATAGATCACTCTGGAAGAAAAACCTAGCTAACTCTGTACAAAATTAAAATAGGGCTTCTATATTTTGTCTATACCTGAAGCCACTTTTGGCTAAATTTGTTTGCTAATGAGTCCAAAATCGATTTTCGCAGAAGCACACTTAAAAAAAAAAAAAATCCTTTACAAGTTACAACTGACCTATAAAAAATTAAAAAATTGTCGCAAAATTTTCATCTGATGGGAGTTTAAGCTTGAATTTTCTCCTTCGGATATCCGGCTTGAAATTGCCGGATATCCGTATCCAGTGTGCTGATATCCGGTACCCCGCCGGATATTTAAAACTCAGCCGGATACCGGATGGTTACCGGATATCCGTTTCATCCCTAGTGATTTACAGCGGATTTCGGGTCATATGAACTCTACACAATATCAGTCTATGCTATATGATCATATGATACCGTTTCGACTTTTATTAGGTGGTGCTAACTGGATGTTTCAACAGGACAATGCTGCTTGTCATACATCTACATCCACACAGGAGTGGTTTAAAAAAGAAAAAGTTAATGTTTTGCCATGGCCAAGTCGAAGTCCAGACTTGAACCCCATGGAAAACCTATGGGGTATATTATCTCGCAAAGTTTATGCTAATAATAAACAATTTTCATCTGCCAATGAACTGGAAGTAGCCATTGAAAAAGAATGGTACAATATTTCTATAACTGAACTTAATCACCTGGTTACTTCAATGAAAAACAGAGTGTTTGAAGTCATCAGGAAAAATGGAGGCCCAATATCATATTAATTTTTTATACAATTTTGTTTTTTGACAAGTGGTCTTATATTTTCTTAACAGGTTATTTTTCACTTATTTCTAATATATATTTTAATTAAACATTTATTGCATTATGCCAAGTTATTGCAAAGTAATTATAAAAAAATAGAGCAATATGTTATTTTATGTATTTAAATTACGATTAGAATATTTTTTTTATAATTTACAAAATTAAAGTGGTCTTATAATTTCTTAACGGACTGTACTACCAACAATCTTTAAAACACCTGGTTCAATCCCAGGTCGCGCTCATCAACCTAAACGTTCGGAATTTTCCGTGTTTTTTTCCGAAACTCGCATAAATACGGGCTAAGTCTCCTTAGAAAGACTCCCCCCCCCTCGGAGTGCATTCTACCAATAGGCCTCGGACCCTGGCGTAGTCAATTGGTTTTAAACCCTAGCAATCGATTTGTATATCTAATATAATGTCGCGCGTTTATGAATGAAAAGGTTCGTAATTGTGTTTGAAAGTGATTAGTTTACAATTAATAATAGCCAACACAAAATTTCATCTGATAAATCAATCCACTAAGAAATGAATTAATAAAAATTTTATTTTCCATATACATTAAGGAAAAGGTTCAAGCAAAAGTGAAGGGGAAAGCTTTTTTAACACTTTTCAATAAAGGTTGAAAATGTTGATGACTTCGATTTGTCAGCATGGCCGTAGCTATTTAAAATGGTAGAATGTGTACAGAGACACCCAAAAGAATGACAGTTAATTGCTTTCTATTAGATGTAGTTTTATAAATCACATTTAAAAACCTTTGTACAGTGTAAATCGTATTAAAATTTAGATTTATTATTCATAGAATAGGGTATATTTAGCATTAAGGTTTACAGGATCGTACCAAAATATTCAAACACATTTTTAGAGCTTAAGAGCTACAATTGGAAATTGTTAGAACTGCATGTCAGTTTATGTTAAGGTTTTTTTAACACTTTTCAATAATGTTTTGGAGTGATTATGAATTCAGTTGTTTGTCTGTCTGCATTTTTTTCCGTTGTGTGATAACATAGGCAAAGTACATTAAAAGTTAAACGAGGCAATAAGACATACATTTGGAAAATATTAATAGTTTATGCAAACCAAAGGATTTTCCATTCTTGTTTAAAAAATGAAACAAATTCTTGTTATCATCTGGTTTAATGTAAAATGGAAGGATTAAAATTATAATAAAAATAAGTACTAATTAAAAAAAAAAGTAATACTTTAATATTGTTATTACTCACTCTGGAACTTTGTCGGTGGTAAAAATGTAGCAACTTGATAGATTCACTCTGTTTAGTGATGCGATGCCGCAATCTGATAGCTAAGCAATGGTGAGGGAATGACAGATTTCAAATTCCCTTTTCTTCTGCCCATACAAAAATTCTCTTTTTCATTCTCAAATTTTCGGCCAAACAGTTATTGGTGCAAGCTGTATATGGCATATGTGTAACATGTACAGATATAACAGTGTTGATGTACAGTAGTTCCGTTGTACATCAATATGTGCGATGTCATGTAGAGAATGGAGATTAGTATAAACAGAAATTTTAAGGCACTTTCCCAACTGAACGATTAGCACAATCAAGTAGAAAAACTAAAAGTTTGATTCAACTCGTTTATTTTTTCTTATTGCTAAATATGCCGGATCCAGTTCAATTGTTCCCAAAAAAAAGTTATTTAAATTTATATTACTTATAATATTAGAATAAGTTGAATCTTAACATAGTAGTTTCCTCTTGTAAGGTAGAAGGGGTGGAGGGAGAGGGATCACAGTGAGAAAATTTACCCGAGGTCACATGAAATCTATAAGCTGCCCTGACGTAATATCTATTAGAGGGGGCCGCCAAAATTGTAAAGCGGCCCCTGTAAGGTGGCGAAAATCGTTTGGATTTTCCCGTATAGAGAGCAGTTTGTTAGGAATTCACACCCCGTTTTCTAAAGGTTAACAATAGACCCTTTCATTTATAATTTAAGATATTTAATATAAACATTTTTCTTCTACAATTTCTAGATCATTTTTTTTCTTTTGTTCATATAGGGTCGGGTGGGGTAAAATAGGTCAAAAACAGCCTATTTTATGTTTGCACTTAAACAGCAGAAAATGTATTGGTTCCATTTGTTAAAAAATTGCACAAAATATGCAAATGAATATTCTTCATGACAATGGGTTGGGGTAAAATAAGTCATCCTTTAAAACTGTTTTAAATTTTAATACAATTTACTTCATGCAAATAAAATTACAAATACACATTCTTTTTTTTTTTTATAAAAACTTGATTTTGTGTTCTCTTGAGAAAAAAAGAAAAAAAAAAAAAGGTCTCTATAGTCCATCATTAGTTCGGGAAGAACATTTGGAATGTATGATGCATCTACATCAGAAATATCTTTCTCTGGAAAATCCAATAGGAGTTTCCATTTAAACTTTTTTTTATCCTTTCAGAATATTCATGATTGTGTGAAAGAATGATGCCATGAAATATTTGCTTTGATCTTTTCCTAGGAAATTCTACTTTAACACATTTTTCAACTTTTATGAATTGATTAGTATTAATGCTGTCCAAACTTTCTTCTTGAGAAAGACTTGTTTTTTTTTTTTTTTTTTTTTTTTTGTTTCTTTTACAGTTGATGTTTCTGTGATTTTAGCATCTCTTGATTTTTTTTGTCATACAATCAATTGAAAAATAAAATGGTTGTTAAAATTACTCCTGTTTTCTGTTGCGTATAGGTTCTTTTTCTGTGTGCATTTGTCAAAGCTTATTTAGAAGACAATGTTTGATTGGGTGATAAAGTGTTTATAATAGCAGATTTTATGTACTTAAAAGGAGAATATATAAATGTTATCCTGTTCCATGACTGTTGAAGTCGCACTAGAATTAATTTGTCAAATTGGTGATTGATGATCTAGATTCATCCACTCTTGCATTTGAAGTTGATGCTAAACTGCAGAGTTTCACTCAGACAGTTTCAGGAGAATGTTGTGTCCTGCCTGCCCTTTTTATGAAAAATTGGCACCCTTCTTAAATAAGCTTGAATTAAACAACTTTTTGATTTTTACCTACAAACTGAACGTTTTGATTCAGTTTTAATATGTATTGCTTTTTTTTTTTTCCTCTTAACATTAAATTATTTTATATCTATGTCTATGTGTATGAAATAGCTCCAGAACAATACATAGCTTAATTTTAAACTAATACATTAAAAGAATACATATGGAGTTATATAAAACACAAAAAAAAGTAATTAGTTACTTAATGTTTGCTAAGCCTAACATGATTCAACACCTGACGTACTTTACCCCACATGTGTTTTTTTACTCCAAACAATTATTATTATTTTCACAAAAGTTTAGGAAATTCACCTTAAAAATGTGCTTTTTGGAATATGATAAGAAAATACTGTAAAATTTGCTTTTGAATTAGTTAAAAACCAAGTTTTTCTTAGCAACACATTCGAGTTACTAATATACGAAACATACAAATAATTACTGGCTGCAACTAAAATGTATCAGTTACAGTTAATTTTGCATACAAAATGAAGACTAATATAAATAATATATAAAACCAGCAAAATTAGAATTTAAAAAATGTTTGGATGTTTTTTTAAAGAGTTTTTTTTTTAAACTGATCTATTTTACCCCCTGACTTATTTCACCCCACCTGACCCTATAAAGTAACTTTTAATACAGCCAGCCAGTCACACATAAAACATATAACTAAAACCTTCTTTGAAGCAAGATTACAATTGAAACAAATTGAATTAAAAGTAAAAGACATTTGCATAAAAATAATTTATAAATTTCAATTAAAAAAGGAACAATAGAATAAAAATTTTGAATTTTTTGAGAAGGGAAAAAACTAAAACAAACCTGTTGGTTTAAACCGTGATTTGTGCCAACCCTGCTAAAAGGCCAAATCCCTAAGACACCCACATCCCTTTCAAAAAGTTCTGTTCCATCGAAAAACAGGCTCTATATCAATAATGATCAGGGAAGAAACTACCTAATATGCAAAAATCCTGAAAAATGCTACTTGCATGCAGAATGAATGGCACAAGAACCCTTATTAATGATATATTTTATATTGCTAATATTAAAAGTATTTATTTATATCTATAATAAGTGATATAAGGAGAACTCTTAATGCATTATACAGCAAATTAAACATTCAAAATAAGATATTTTTTCAAAAACAAAATAATTTAATATAAAATTCAGGCAGCAAAATTTTTAAAAACCCTGAAATCTGGTATAGCTCCTGAAAAGTTTTACCCTTGAATGGTATACATTCCTATATTAAGGAATCAAATCCAGATATAAAAATGTTAAAAAAATTTTTAATCAGAAACTACATCGATGTTGAAATGAAATTAGAATTTTTATGACAATTATTATATCTGAGTAATAAATGCACTTTTTAATCTTCAATCTATGTCTAGTTGGTTGGTTGGTTGGAGGATTAAGGCCGATTGACTCCTTATGTGTCCTAGGCCTATAGGGGGAATGCCCTCCGTGGGGGTCTTTCTAAGGGGTCCTAGCCCGTATTTACGCAAGTTTCGGAGGAAACCACGGAAAACTCCGAACGGCTAGGTCGATGAGCGCGACCTGGGATCGAACCCGGCACCTCCCATCTACCAGCTTTGAGCGCAGAACCGCTCGGCCGCTGGTGGGCCCCAATCTATGTCTAGATATTCAATAATTAAAATGGGCTAGATAAAAGATTTATTTCATGTGGTTAAAATTTTACTTGGTGTAAATATTAAACTGGGAAAAAAAAAAAAAAAAAAAAAAAAAATGAAAATCTAAATCTACAAAAAGTTGAATTCAGTTGAAATTGAAAAGCAAAATAAATCCCATCTTTGAAAAATGAGACACTATCTTCTTTATTCCATCAATGGCAAGATTTTATGATAATATAAATTTTTTGACCAAAACACTGTAGGGAAATTGTATTTAAATAATTTCCTTATGGTTAAATGACAATAACAATGCAGATCAAATGAATTTTTAATGTTAATGATCAAAATTTCTAAATTAAAGATCAAATTATGTTAGCCCAATTAATCAAAAGTATTTGTTTCAATTTCTTCACCTATGTGTCAGACATATTACTAACTTCAAAGTTACTTCTTTTGATCTCATTTTCAGTATATGGTAACTTAATAATTTATACTTACTAAAATAAACTAAGCATAAAAATGGGAGAAAAAAAAAAAAAAAATAGTATGTTGTGGCCACCACAAGACTTTCTTCTATATTTTCCTATATACATATTCAATCAGTAACAATATTAAAAAAAAAAAAAAAAATTACGATTTTTTTCTAATTTTTTTTTTGGTTAAAAGTAATACATATTCAACCAGTAACAATATTTTAAAAAAAAAAATACGATTTTTTTTCTAAGTTTTTTTTTTTTGTTAAAAGTAAAAAAAATCGATAACTTTGTTTTAAATTGTCACAGATTTATAGTTCAACCATTTGTTTTAAAGGTATTGACGAGATCTTTCGAAAGATACCCATCTTGAAAATTTACCCCCCCGGGGGGTACTTCCCCCCCAAGGGGGGAACCGGTGCCCCCACATGCACAAAATTTTTTTCGTAGTTAACTACTACTATTATCAATAATTCATATTAATTTTACAATCACAAGTTTAAAATAACGCTCATTATGTACATTTATACGAAATTTTGTCCTGTGCTGCCATGTTAAAAGTTTACATAAAATGTGATCACAGCGCCATCTGCTGGGCGATTGATCCCAAAATCTAATCAGACCCTTTCCATGTCAGGGTCCAACTATACACCAAGTTTGGTTCAATTTCATTCATCGGTTCGTGAGATACGGTGAAACATACGAAATTTTGCGATCACAGCGCCACCTGCTGGACGATTGATCCCCAAATCTAATCAGCACCATGCCCCGTCAGGTTCCAACTATATACCAAGTTTGGTTGAATTTCATTCATTGGTTCGTGAGATATGGTGAAAAATACAAAAATTTGTCCTATACTGCCATGTTAAAAATTTACATAAAATGTGATCACAGCGCCACCTGATGGGCTATTGATCCCCAAATCTAATCAGCACAATGCCCCGCCAGGGTCCAACTATATACCAAGTTTGGTTGAATTTCATTCATTGGTTCGTGAGATACGGTGAAAACACTAAAACACAGACACACAGACAGACATTTTTTAAAAACTATCAATTCGTGTTCAGGACATCCCAAAACGTGTAGATCCGTCAAAAAACGGAGGTCGAAAATTTTCGCGAATCCAATACTTTCTCTATATTACATATAGAAGAAAGTAAAAATGAATGGTGTGAACTTATACTAATGCAGTTAAAATTTGTTTGTTTCAAATGTCTTTACAGATTACCTTTCTAGATCCTCATAGTAGATACCACAAAATAATAAGTAAAAAAAAGTCAAGGTCATTATTCATATATTCCAACAAGTCTTTATGTCTTTGCAGAATAACCACGAAACCATAAGTTAATATATTCACAATTATTGAATGACACAGGTAAAGTTCATTTCTGGAAATAATCAAAATACATACCCAGATGGGCACAGTGTACGTCATAGAGCTGAAAATCTTGTAGACATTTATTTTTAATACTTCATTGAGGAAAGCAAAGGAAAGTATTATTGAAAAATGATGAAAAGAATGCTTTTATTTATCAGTATCAGTACTAAAATAATTTTAGATTGTCATCTAACATGGAATTATAGTACAATCGAACCTTGTTAACCCTTTGTGGTGCACTGCCCTCGCTGTGAGGACGCAATTATTAAAGCTTCAGCTGCAAAAACTCATCCCAGAAATTTTTTAACAAAAATTTAGTTTGTTCGTGAATTCCGGTGGCAGTGTAATTTAAATGATTATAATTACCTTGCAACACAAAGGGTTAATGTGAATTTCAAGGAGAATAAAAAATTTATTTGTTAATTTATCAATAGTTTATGATATCAGTAACTAATCTTCGTATAACTAAACTAATCTTCATTTTGATGGGGATTGTGGTAACACAGTTCATGTTAAAAGTAATTTACATTAATAGTGTTCACGTTAACGAGGTTCGACTGTATTTCGATTAAAACAAATTAAGTTCTGTTATAAAAATAAAATATATTGCAAGTATATTGCAAATTTTGACTGAATTTTGCATTTTACAGCTTTAAAATAAAATATTAAAAAATAAAAAATAAATTTTAGATCTGGGATGCACAACCTATGGCCCAAAATTGGCCCATGTAGCCTTTAAAGTTTGCCCACGAATGTTGTTAATAAAATAAGATTTTTTTTTTTTTTAAAGAGACTTTTTCAAATAAACAAAAAAAAAAAAAAAAAATTAATAAGAAAACGATTCTGCATCAGAATAAATAATTTACAGTTGTTCATGAAGTTTATTTACTTTTTATTATGTGCCTTTTCAGTTTGTTCCCTTTCACCACTGGGTGTGGAAGCAGACAAGGACGAAAAGCAAATGCGTAATCATGCATGCATTCCGGGGCACAGTCTCAAGGATCAGATGGTATGGGAGGTATGGATGCAGTTAGATTTCGAAATTACAATGGGCCAATCAAAAGTTCCCGATTGAAATCACGTTTTTCACCATGGTGAACACTACCAATAATAACTTCAACTTCTACTCAGCAGCGACAATCAATCTAATAAACAACACCGCATGATTTTGCTAGTAGATCAGTTATTTCGTAATCACAGCAACATAATGGATCGGATATTCTCTTTTGATTTCATATTTTTAGTTCAGTATAATTTATACTGAATAATTTATTTTAGTAAAATGAGCGAGAAAAGGGAAGTTGATTTTCAAAATCGAAAATTTCACGATTCATGGACAGATAAATATCGTTTCATGAATTACAATGATACTGTCAAATGCTTAATATGTAGTAGTTGCAAGATTGCAGTGGCAAAAGAGTATAATGTGAGGTGGCATTGTGAAACGAACCATAAATTTTTGCATCTATGAAAGGATATGAACAATCACATAGAATCGAACAACTCAAAAAATCTTTCAGCAGTCAAGCAAATTTTTTTTTTAAAGCATGCATCTGAATTGGATTCATTTGTGGAAGTGAGCTTAGGTGTCACCGAAATTATTGCAAAAGGAGGTCGGCCGTTCACAGATGGTGATTTCGTTAAAAAGTGTTTGTTGATTGCATCAGAAAAACTTTGTCCAGAAGCAAAAAGTAAATTTGAAAATATAAGATTAAATAGAATGAATATTGAAGAATTCAACAGTTGAATGAAAACATTGAAAATCAAGTAAAATCAGCTGCTTTAAACTTCGAATATTTATCTTAGCTGTTGATGAATCTACAGATAGAACTTCAGTGGCCCAATTACTTGTGTTTGTTTGTGGAATCAATAAAAATTTTTGTGTTACGGAAGAACTTCTTGGAATGTTTCCCAGGAAGGGGCAAACAAATGGAAGGGAACTTCTTTCCAGTTTGTAACATTATTTGTGTGATACAGCTTCCTTAAACATGGACAATTGTGTTAGCATTACCACAGATGGAGCAAAATCAATGAGTGGTACGAAAATTGGAATGGTTACTCTGTTAAAAGAACGCCTTGCTCAATGTGGTGTGGAACTGTTGCATTATTCATCAAGAGAATTTATGTGGTAAAGAATTAGGATTTGCAAACTTAATGCAGTGTGTATCTGAAGCAATGAACTTTATTCGTAGTAATGCCCTCAAACATAGGGAATTGAAAGAACTTTTAAAAGGAATTTGATGATAATCTGCCTTCTGATATTTTTTATTATACAGAAGTAAGATGACTCAGACGAGGAGTTGCCCTTAAGCGTTTTATAGAACTATTTGATGAAATTGTTACATTTCTAAGTGACCATGGTAGAAATACTAAACGGTTAAAAGAACCAAGTTTCCAGTGTGATTTGGCAAATGTCGCAAATATTAAATATAGAAAAGTTATCAAAAATTTTGATAGCTGAAAGCTTCAGATAGAAGCTGTCTTAATCAAGAATTATCACTGGACTTATGCTAACGGAACGAAAATCAAGCCCGATGAAGGTGCCGAAGGCGAAGAAAAATGGCTTGAAAATGATCGTAAAGCAAGAGCCAATATAAATCCTCGGAATAGAGTCCTGCGTGGGTCAGGTTTTACCCGACCCGAACCCGACAGATGAATTTTAAATCAACCCGAAACCCAAACCGAACCTGACAAAAAAATTTTCATCAATCCGAAAAACGACCCGAACAGAGAATTTTTTGAGACCCGAACCAGACCCAAAACCCGAAAAATAAATGAACATTACTTATTCATCTAAAAACCAAGCAAAACAAGGTAAAATGACATAACATGATATAAAATAAAGTAAATTTTCATTGCATACTTGCCAACTTTCAGAAACTGGCATCAGTAAAACTTTTCGCGACGCGTTTAATGGAACTGCGATTTGAGATAATTTTAATACTATGAATTATTACATAAATATATATAATAAAATATGTAACTGCAACAATGTAACATAATAATGACCATAAATAAAATATTTTTCGATTTGACTAAATAAAATTTTAGATTTAAAAAAAAGAAAAAAAAAAGTTCAATTTAAAAATTTTTATCCATTAAAATCAATAACATAATATCTAATTTTACAAATAACTAATGACTTTATTTACCTTACTTTACTTGCTTGCTTGAAATTGAATTCTTGTAAAAAAAAAAAAATTCCAAACACCTTTAAAGTAGTACCAATTTAATGTCTTTATACATACTAAAATTGTCCTTTTACTGAAAAATACTATACTACTAATTGTGTAAGATTCTATATACAAGATAAGATGCTAAATACAAGATACGGTGCTATATACAAAATTATGGAATATTTAAAATTCTTCTTCACTATCAGCAGCATGTGAGGAAGTTGAAGCTGCATTTAGAGTAGCTGCAGTAGCTTTTTTCGCTTTGCTTAAGAATTCTTGGTTAAAGGTTTGTTCATAACAAGGTTGAGAAACCCTTGTTTTTAATATTAACAAACTTTCTAAAGTTTTGTTCGACATAGCAGCCCGAGATTCTGTTCTGTTTTTCCTGACGAGACTAAAAATCCTCTCGCATTCTGCATTAGAATGTGGGATGAGCAAAATAGATAGAATTACATCTGCTACTCTTTCATACTTTAATATTCCATCAGCACCTCTGATCTGTTTTACTTCAGTCCATTGCATGTCAACCTCTTTATTTTGGGCAATTATAGTTGACAAATCTTCTAGTTGTAGCTCACAAAACTCTTTTCGAAGCTGATCGAGTGCTTCAATATCTGTTTCACCATTTTTTCGCTTTAGAAGAATAGGAAACAAATCCACAAAGTATTTTATGCTGTTAAAGCTGGAATTTTCAATATTTTTCAAGTTAGCAACTTCAGCATGTATCAGTACATCATTTTCTAAAGGGAATTTTTTTAATATGTACTCACAAGCAGTCACAAAATATTTAATTAATGCAGCATAAAATAACTTCTGCTCCTCTTCAGAACATTTTGCAATCAAATTCAATGTAGCACTTCCAATAACTAAATCCTGGAGACCTTTTATGGTTTGAAGGCAGGTGAAAATTAACTTTGCTGAGTTGTTTCCCTTTTACTTCAGAAGCCTTCACAAACTTTGAGTACAACTCTTTCAGCAAATCAAGTAAAAGGGCTTTCAGCCTATGAATTTGCGGAGATGATGACTGCGAAATTGTATTGACTTTTTCAAATGAAGGTATTATATGAAGAAGAAATAAGCTGTAGGCTTTATTTAAGTCAGAAGATAAAAACATAAATATCTTTTCTTCTTTCGATAAAACTGAATTAGATTCATTTTTCTGTTTTTTTTACCTTTTTTAGACCTATATTTGAATTTTTCCTTTTCTTTGAAGTAGTGGAATTATGTTTGCTTGCAGAAGCAACTTCTTTTTTACTTGATATTTTACCTTCTGTGCATTTAGGTAGTAATTTATCTTTTAAACCATCTTTAGTGAAATTCTTTTGATCAACCTTTGATATTTTGGCCTTCATTTCTTCAGTAACATTTTGATTGACATTTGTTGATGTTTGGATTTCTGTCTCTTTCGACAGGAGCATATCTTTTGACTTGTCTTTAGTGCTATTATTTTTATCCACCTTTGGTATTTTGAAAAGCGATAATGTTGTAGGCAATTTATAAGAAGTAGCTTCTGCCTTAAAAAAGCTCATGAGAGGATCCCACTGGTTTACTAACCTGGTTAGACTTCGACCAAGGGATAACCAGCGGGTAGATACATGTTTTAGTATTTTTTGGGCTTCGTTCCCATACAACTCTTGAAATTTTTTAAGTGAGTCTTTCCTATTGGCACTTTTCTTCAAATAATAAAAAATGTCTATTATAGCTTCATCCACCTTAACAGGAAGGGTTGACGCAGCTTTCTCTGAAGCAAGATGAATTAGGTGGCAGCAGCATCCTATAGCAATAATATTTGCATTTTCTTTTTCTAAAAATGAAATTACACCAGCTTTTTTTCCCTGCATAACAGCAGCATTATCAGCACTGAAGGCTATGCAGTTCTGGAAAGGGATTTTATGGTTTTCAAAGACATTTAAAATAAGAGAACTTATATTTTCACCTGTTGAATGTCCTTCCAAATCTGGAATTGCCAACAATGTGTTTTCTATACGTCCAATGTCCGGATTGAAATAGTTCACAACAACCGGGTAGAGTTTATAATCGCTTTCATGACTTCCGTCACATGCTGCTGTAAACGCCTGTCCTTGTAAAATTTTTACAATAGATACTGTACGATCGTTGGCCATTTCATGGACTAGAGCTGATGTTTTAGTTTTTCCGCACCCGTACCGTTTCGCAATTTCGTTCTTCGGAAACATCTTCCGAAAAAGAGGGCCAGCGTGACTTGCGGCACTCAAAGGAACATTATGATCGATTAAGAAGGTTGTAAACAATAATTCCGCACGTGTTATATCATCCTGAATAGCATTTGGTTTGAAAAAATCTACCAGCTTTTTTTTATGTCCATCCGCAATTTTCACGTTTTCCACGTGCTGCGGGCCGACAACATGACGATGAACGTCGTTCCTCCCTCCATGGGATATATTGAAATCATTCCTGCAAACATCACAATAAGCATGCTTTTCGCTTTTTGCTGATTTCCTGATGCAAGGAAATTCTTCTGTGTAAGATTCCTTGTACACTTGAAAATATTTTTGTTTCGATGCCATTTCGATTTCTTATGGGCGAACGCGATGCGGCAAAGTCTACCGCACTCGTAGTAGGCTTAACGTCAACGGCCGTTCGCTATCGCTTCCGCTCGCGCGTGCAACTGCAGCATTCGATTTACAGGGAGTGATGACGGCGCTTGGATCAGCCACAGCCGATCGGACAGCGAAGAGGGAGTAGCAAACATATTTGAAACAGCACATACTCATCCCGGCTCTGTTCGCGGCCGCTTTGTATTGGTATTGTAGTTGTACGAGAGAATCAAGGGATAAGCGTGGAGAGGTCCGATACGGGAGAAGAAAAAAGAATAAATGAGAAAGCGCGTTTCTCGTAGAATTTCGCAATCATATTTTGAAAGATTTTTAATTTTTATGCATTAGCCAAATGAGAAATCCCTTTAAAAAAAAAAAAAAAAATGGTTTTATTTTGCATCGTACGAAAAACCGTAAAAATTACAGGTTCGTCCGTAAGTCTGTAAAATTACACAAAAATCCGTAAATTTTACGGACAATCCGTAAAAGTTGTCAAGTATGTCATTGTCACACAGTTGGTAAATTATAAAAAAAAAAACTAGTAAGTTGTGGTCACCACAAGACATTCTTCTACATTTTTCTGTCAAATTCACTAAGTGCGAATAATTTGTTAAAACTATTATTAAAAAATTTAACATGATGAATGCAAATAATTTTTATCTTAAGGAAATCTAACACTAAATATCCAAAAAGAGACAGTTTTATCGTCTATAAATAACTTATTAAACAATGCGTTTTCATAATGGTTATCTCACATATCATGGTTCGTACAGTTATATGGCATAGAAGTTGAGATATAGCCCTCCTGTTATCGATAAAATTTGCAGTATAACAACGCCACCTACTGGCCGACAAGCATTCAAACTGAGTCAGCATGTCTCATAATCTCACCTTTTCACAGATTAAGTTTTGTTAGATGATACACAGTAGAGCATGAGATATAGCTTTCCTTGTTATTGTAGAAATCGCTGTGTAGCAGCGCCACCTGTTGAGTGATTTACACCAAAAGTTGACAGGTGCTAATATATATTAAATGGCACCTGCATACAAATTTATATGAAATTATGTGCAATAGTTCTTGAGATATAGCTTTCCTTAAATTGCGGAAATTGCTGTGTAGCAGCGCCACCTGTTAGCTGATAGGCATTCAAATTGAATCAGCATAATATCTCATATTGGTCTTCTCACATATCAAGTTTTGTTGGATTATACGTAACAGAACCAGAGATATAGCCTCCCCTGAAATTGCAGAAATCGCTGTATAGCAGTGCCACCCGTCGAGCGGTTGACACCAAAAGTTGATAGAATCTAATACTTTCTTCTACTAACTATAGAAGAAAGTAAAAAAAAAACTTGTAAACTGCGAAATCTTTTCAATGTCCATAATGCAAATGCGAGGTTACACTGTATTTGTATTTCTTCAATTTATATATTAACAACAGTCGAGAAAGATTTATAATACTTTTCTAATTTTCATACATTTTCTACAAAAGATACATATTAGTTCCATTGAAAAAAAGAAAAGAGATACAGATACGGATCTATTTTTCTGGCAGATATCTGCGGATACGAATAGGGAGCTCCGGTACATGTCTGCCCACCAGCGGCCAAGCGGTTCTGCGCTCGAAGCTAGTAGATGGGAAGTGTCGGGTTCGATCCCAGGTCGCACTCATCGACCTAGCCGTTTGGAGATTTCCATGGTTTCCTCCGAAACACGCGTAAATACGGGCTAGGACCCCTTAGAAAGCCTCAAATGGAGGGCAATCCCCCTATAGGCCTAGGACACATCTGAAGTCAATCGGCCTTAACCCCTTAACACGCGCTGTCCTCGCTGCGAGGACGCAAAATTTAAGATCGAGCTGCAAAAATTCATCCCGGAAATGTTTTAGCAAAAATTTACATTTATAACATAGCAGAAAAGGCCGGGTTTTTTAACCTTAAAATTTAAAATTTCTTTTAGTTTAATTTAGTTCATGAATTCCGGTGGCAGTATAATTTAAATAACCCGAATTGTCTTGCGCTGCAAAGGGTTAAATCCACCAACCAACCAACACATGTCTAGTATGTGCAGAATGTTTAAATTAGTTACATAGTTGTAAACATGCCTATAAATTTATGTTTATAATTGTAAAAAATATTTTGAAAGGTGTTCTCAAGTCGACCCGTCTTTTTGAAAACCAAACCCGACCCGCAAGAGAAAAAATTCTATCAATCCAACCCGAATGCTGTGCAAGAGCAAAATTGATAATAAATTTTTCGCTACTTGAATGTCCATTTCTTTTAGCTTGTCCACTACATCAAAGAAAATATTAAGGTGATCGGACATATTTTCACTATCAGTCATTTTCTTAAAGAGTAGCTTCTCCAATAGGGTCCTTTCTTTGCCGGTCCTCTTGATTCGTAAACTTCTTTTAATTTATTCCAAACTTCATTTGAGGTGGTACAATATTTAATGTGACATAACTCACTTGGACTGATTGCGAGGATTATATAGGCTCTTGCTTTACGATCATTTTCAAGCCATTTTTCTTCGCCTTCATCGGGCTTGATTTTCGTTCCGTTAGCATAAGTCCAGTAATCATTCTTGATTATGACAGCTTCTATCTGAAGATTCCAGCTATCAAAATTACTTTTGGTAACTTTTCTATATTTGATATTTGCGACATATTTAAGGAATATATTATTGTTCTGACTGACTGAGTGATTGATTCGTCCTCACCCAGCCCCAACCCTTGCACCTAGAAGCATGAACTGGGTGAAATTTTTCATTTTATAATGAATGCAACTACTAAGAGATAATTTTACAAAATTATAAATATTGAAAAGCACTGCCTGATATAAAAATATGCTAATAATTTTTAGGAATTTAAAAACAGCAATATCTTTCCTTCCTTCATTAGCTATATAGTACTTAGTCACTAGTTCAATCTTTATAAAAATTTAAAAACTTCAAGGTGGAAAAATTACTTTGAGCAATTCAAAAACATAAAAACTGCTCAAAATGGCTACCATTCCCTTTGTGGGTTTTTTGGCTGCATACATACTGTGCTGCCATACATGAGTATCCATATGAACTAAAAGAGTTGAATATTAATAGATTTAAATAGGGATGGTCCACTATGCCCAACTTACCCTACTTTATTATTATAGCACTTTTGGGGGGTGGGGGGAAGGAGAGAAAAGTTATGAAATTAATTTGTTTTAATATTCATAAAAATAGTGACCTTACTTGACTGCTCCATTACTTTCATAAGCTGCTTTTCGCCTGAGGTACCTCGGCGTCGTCAGTCATGGCTTGAGTGGAAAGTCACTATTTTTATGAATATTGATATAAAGTTTCGTTTTTTAAATAATTTAAAGTTAATTTGAGTAAAATGCAATAAATCCATATATTGAGTATACAGAGTGCAATAAATTTATTTAGATTAATGAAAAGTGTTGTAACTCAACATTTTGGTTTAGCAAATAAATTCAATAAAAGATATTATTATTATTGTTATTAAAATATTAGTCAATTAAAATTATTTTAAAATTATTCTGCAACAAAATAAATATTTGCCTTAAATTAAAATTTATCAAACTAATGTTTTAACAATAACTCACAATGACATATTTATGATTTAATGAGTTTTGCTTAGCTGCTCCTAAATTACTCATTAATTTTGTATCACTAAAATATTAAATTCTTTAAAATATTTAATTTACAATTAGGTACCTTGATAATCAGATACAATAATCAGATGTTATTTGAAGAGAAAAACAACATTAAGACATATTCTACAAACTTAAATTACATTAGCTATTAATGAAACTTACCCAGTATCACCTAGGCCATGCAAAAATATTACCTATAAACAAAATTTTCATTATTTTACAATAAGTAATAATGGCAAACATGTCAAGCAATATTTATGCATTAAAAAGTGCAAGGCAAGTATACTTACTTCTTCAATAACAAAAGGTACATAAAGCTATCACACAAGAAAATTCTTTTGTTGTATTCTGAACGCATTCAGAACAAATATTTAATTCATTTTTATCAAAAATAACAATAAAAAAAATTCTTTTTATTTTCATTACAATAAAGGCAGAAATCTTACATTGAAATGCTTCATTCGTACATACTTATCCTAAGCTAGAAAAAATAAAATGATCTTTCCAATAAAGATAAAATATAGGTTAGAACAAAGAATATATATATATATTTCTGAATTATTTTAGGTATTTGATTTCTAATAATTTTATCATTTTTATAAAACAAAATCTTATAAAAAGGGCTGATTTTAAAGATATGATTTTTGTGAAGGGGCCATTCTAATTAGTTAAAAATGATAAATACAACATGTTTTAAAAACTTCTGTATAGATTAGTAGAAATATAAAATTAAACAATCCCAATGAACATGCTAATATTAATAAAATCATAAATGCTTTTAAAAAGTTATTAAACAGGACAATTCCATAGGAAACTGGTTAACATTCCCAAAGCAAAACAAGTATTTCGTTAAATTCTACTAAAAAAATTCATCTTTTCAAAATAAATATTTTTCTCAGTTAATTATCTTCTTTTGCTGAATTCAATGGTACAATTAAAAAAGAAAAAAAAATAGATACTTAAAAAAAATTCTTAGTAAAATTCCAAAAAGTAGGGTAAAATAAAAAAGTTGATTTTTAACACATTCATTGTCAAGCTGGAAATTGCAATTTCATGTGGTGGTCAATTTTTATTATTTATTTTTCATTGTGTTCAAAATAATAATAAAAATATATAAATAAAACATTAACTTACGTAAATAGGATTTATGTACTCTCAATATCTATCTCTCAAAATAAGTTAATATAATTTAATTTAGAAATTTATTTATCAACCTTGAAAGTTCATTCAGAAAATTTTGGAGTGGAAGGCTGATTTTTTATACCAACTATGTGAAAAATACCAGAGCTGGGAATCGAACCGGGCCTTCCACTTTATGTGCGGATGCTCAAACCATTGAGCTACCCTGGCTGATTACCAGCTAGACATTTCTCACATAACATTCGATGGTAAAGTCACCGAGTCTGTAAACACAGCTATATCAAGTGACATTAATATTCATGGCACAACTCCAATAGACCACGAAAGTTTAATTAATTTTAGAAATTTATTTAGCAATCTTTAAAGTTCATTCAGAAAATTTTGGAGTGGAAGGCTGATTTTTTATACCAACTATGTGAAAAATACCAGAGCCGGGAATTGAACCTGGGCCTTCCGTTTTACGTGCAGATGCTCAAACCATTGAGCTACCCTGGCTGATTACCAGCTAGGCATTTCTCACATAACATTCGTTGGTAAAGTGAGAAATGTCTAGTTCCATGTTAATAAAGTCTGTTTTTTGAGTTAATTTACTTTTTAATTCTTCTGCTTTATCGCCACAACTGACCTAGTATCTAGTACATCCAGATTTAATAATTAAACTACGTTTTTAGTTATTGCCATGTTTTCCCTGATTTTTATAAAATGTTATAAGGTGTGAAATTAAACATGTAATTTGTGTGTGTGTGCATTAAATTTCCAATTATTTTACCCTATTTGAAGTACACAATATGACCAAATACTGACTGACTAGTGCTGTTTGTTAAAATCTTATTTTATATTCATAAAACATGGAAATCAAGTGTCTAATAATTACCCCGTGCATTTCTAAGAATTACCTCAATTGCCAGGGTAATTCTTAACACATTTTTTTCTTTATTTGCAAAGACTTTAATTGAGTATTCTAACAAGATAATTCATATTAATATTAATAATATAAAATTTGAACTATATCCAAAGAAACCTTTTTTATAGCAAAAGTTTAATTTTTTGTTTAAAAATTAACCTGATTATTCCTGCTTGTTTTGTTGTTTTCAGACTCTGAGTGACAAATTATGTGGGTTTTAGACCTGGTTGGGATGTCCTCCATGGGGGCCTTTCTAAGGGAACTTAGCCCATTTTCATGTAAGTTTTGGAGAAAACCATAGAAATTTTTTAATGGCTAGACTAACGAGCATCATCTGGGTTCAAACCTGACACTTCCCATCCAACAGATTAGAGAGCAGAACCTCTTAGCTACTAGTGGGACAAAATAGAAGTATTTGATGCTCTAAATAATAAAATGGAAACCAAGCAAATTTAATATAACTCATGTTCATCCACTTGAACAAGTGAGTTTATTCATGCTCATAGTGCAAGATATACGCTAGGAACAATTACTCAAACGATAATGAAAAATGCTCTTTTTTTAATACAAAATGACATTAGTAACCTGTCTATAACCTAAGAAAATCACAAATTATCATATATCTGCGTTAAGTGCATAGTAAGATCTATAAAATAAAAAAGCCAATAAAGACTATTTTAATTTTAAAAGGCCAGCTTTTTTTACAGCCCTGGGCAGCCAAAAGGACCCAATTTTTGCCTAAATTGACTCCTAAAATCATAGCCAAGATGTTGAAATTGCTTCAAAATTCAACACAGGATTTCCACATAATTTTAAAAATAAAATTACCTGACTTTTTCAGGTTTTCTAGGTCTATTTTTAGAAAATTCCAGTCCCAAAGTTTGGTTCGCGACATAAAAAGTAGCTCACAATATAAAACAGAACATAGCTCATAACGTAAAAGACAACATAGTAACATGACTTGCGATATAAATTGAATGCTCAAAAAGCATTTTTCAGGTTTATATCATCATTTTTCCAGGTTTTGGAGCAATATTTACAATTTTCCCTGACTTCTTTCGGTAGTTTCAAATTCCCTGACTTTTCCAGGTATTCCCTGACCTGTGGGACCCTGTCAACAATAATCTAGTATCTGCCATGTCTTAAAATAAATGCATTATATTTAGCTTGTAACCATATTAGAATAAAACCTGTATATCTACAACGGTAAAGTAAATATTAATCACCTTTCCATTTTAATATACATATATATATTATACTAATAATTTCACACAGATGTCATGACTAACTTTTATAATTTAATTAGCAAGTGAAAATTAAATATGTAGATGTATCTACATGCATCTATGGTATACATAAGAACTGTTAATCCTAAATTACTAAACATAATGCTAAAATACTAGTTTTTTTTTTTTTTTTTTTTTTTTTTTGGGGGGGGGGGGGGGGGGGTTAAAGAAAATTTAAACTCAGCTTAAACCCAGATGAAGACTTCTAGACACATTTTAATACATATCCATCTTTATTTTACCATGTTACTAAAGTGGCTAATTGGACCGACGGTGCGATTAGTGTACAGGCTATTCGGACCTTTTTTTCAAGGAGAATAAGTTAGCACTGATAAAAGAGTAAAATTTAAAAATAATATAATGTGTCTCGTCCCCGTGCATGAAAAATTATCTTGTTTACTTTTTTTTGAGTGTGGGAGTGGGGGTAGAGATTAATTATTTTCACAGAAATTTTGCGCTCTAAATGATGCTAAAATTCTTCATAAAAGGGCAATAACTCAAAATAATTATTAGAAGGCAAAAATGAAAATTTCGAAAATTGAATAATAAAAATAAAAAATGCAACATGAAAACATATCTTAGTAAATTAGTACAGTGGAACCTGTAAAAGTGACCACCTTGGTAAAGTGACCACCTGACTAAAGTGACCATTTTCCAATTTTAAAGAGACTTTATAAAGTGACCACCTGCATATAGTGAGCATTTTAGCCGGTCCCTAGGGTGGTCACTTTAGACAGGTTCCACTGTATTTTCAATCTTTGAAAAAAATCTTCACAATTATGTTTGTTTATGAGTATGTATAAATAAATCTGCATATTCAACTACATAGATGTTATTTGCTTTTTTTTAAACAATTAAACCGTTCCAATATAATTCGATGCAAACCAAACCCAATTTTCTATACAAATATATGAACAATTTTTCTGAAAGTGACTTTTGTACTTATTTTAGAATGTTTTCTAACAGCAATGTTGAAATAAACATGGATTGTAGATCAATCGTATTATACACTTTCAAAATGTTAAAAGTTTGAATTTGCAGTTGAAACAAGCAAAATAATTAGTATATTACAGAGAAAATTCAAGATCAAACAAGCAAAATCATTATTATGACCAGCGCAACAAGGAAGCAGTCCAAATAGCCTCCACACTAATCGCACCGATGGTCCGAATAGCAACAGCCATCATGTTACATACTGCTGCATTGTCAAATTTCATGCATTTTGTGTACAGCAAGATAAAGGCAAATCTTTTATGGGCTATCAAACTCAACTTCCCCTCCCTCCCCCCATACAGCAACCAAAAAGTATTAACTTTAATGATAGTTCAAAATGAAATTTACTTGCATTCATACAGGATGTAAGTAAGTGAGGAAAAAACACAGTACATATAGCAAATAAATACAAAACTTTCCCTCTGTTATTGTAGTTAATCATCTCTTCGAATATTATTATAATAATTAACATAAACTTCTTTAATAATTACAAATATCAACAAAATTATTAATTTTATATATATTCTGATTATAAATACCAGATACAATACATGTAATGATTATTATTATTATTACTTTTATTAATAATTATAAGAAAGTCTTCAACTAAACTTAGTGAAATAAGAAGCTACAATATGCTTAAAAAATATGTGTTTAATGTCGAGAAAGATAATATATTTTATGTGGAATCTTAACACAACTCAAAAATGACTGTAATGTAACCTGAAGGAATACAACAAAATCGCATTTTCATTCATACTCGGATAAAAAATATCGATGATAGCTACGAAAAGGATAGTCTAACGTGGAATAAATTTTAAATAACAGACAATTACAAAAGATAAAATGAGTTGAAATGTAAAAAAGAAAAAGACCATGGCAAGCAAATGCTAATTAAATTAACTTTTTTGACAGAGAAAAATATTAGCTTTCTTAATTCGAAATTATTTTTGGACAGCTGATCTTAGCTCTAAAAATAATTAAAGCAAAACGAAGCCTTGTTTGTAATAATTCAAGTTCAAAGAATTTTGATATACATTCTACAAAATCGTACATGAATTGTATACTTACTGAAGCAGTATGCTTCGCAGCGGCAGAAATAACTACCGGCGATGAAGACATACCAGATGCGTGATTGCCTATCTAAGATTAAACAGTAAAAGAATACATATTTTATTAATTAACAATTTATAAATTAATCTAGTTCTTGATTAATTATTTAGATATCGCATGAGAAATTTTAAAGTTAAAAATAACAGCAATAAATTAAGTATGAAAAAAAATCTATGTTAATGCATAAATATGTATTTAATTTCTAACCTTTTAAAGTAATTAGGGAACCTCCTAAAAGAATAGTTTAATATTAAGATTGTTTATAAGCGCAAAGCTTTTTGTTAAATTTTTCACTTGCGATCTTTCTCTCAAAGATCTCAAGAAGAATGAAATTAAAAAGAAGCAAGCTGCCAACTCAAAGTTACTAAATGTTGTTACACGAGCCGTGGCTGTGTTCATATATTTCTCCTCGGTCATTCCGACCCACGGAACATTTGCAAATGAACTGCTTGCGACTTCGATAACGTAATTTTGCAGAACGCTTGCAAACGGTGACGTCAAAGTGCAAGAATCATCGATTGCGATCATAAAACAGTCGGCTGCAAAATTATTCGAGCACTAGCAATAATCCTTGCCAAAAAAAGTACACTTTTGTTAAATAAATCCTTGTCGAGTCATGTTCTTAATCAGTCTAAGAACATGATTCGACAAGGATTTATTTAACAAAAATGTACTGTTTTTTGGCAAGGATTATTGCTAGTGCTCGAATAATTTTGCAGCCGACTGTATATTCTAAGCGCTGTACCCCAGAGCCTTAAGCATTGATTTCGATGCTGCTTGATAGATCACACAGTTACAGTCGGCTGCAAAATTATTCGAGCACTAGCCAATAATTCCTATATTTAAAACGTACACTTAAGACTGTTTTGCTAAGTAAATCCTTGTCGAATCATGTATTTAGACTGATTAAGAACATGACTCGACAAGGATTTATTTAACAAAGCTGTATTAAGTGTACTTTTTTTGGCAAGGATTATTGCTAGTGCTCGAATAATTTTGCAGCCGACTGTATATTCAATAATCCCACGAATAACGGCGTTGACAATCTGAATTATGTTCAAAGAAGTCGCTTCCCCATCGGGGAAAGACAATGACACTAAGAACATTAAGGCTCTTGAGACATTTATTTTGTACCTGATGTACAGTCGGCTGCAAAATTATTCGAGCACTAGCAATAATCCTTGCCAAAAAAAGTACACTTAATACAGCTTTGTTAAATAAATCCTTGTCGAGTCATGTTCTTAATCAGTCTAAGAACATGATTCGACAAGGATTTACTTAGCAAAACAGTCTTAAGTATACTTTTTAAATATAGGAATTATTCGAGCACAATTATTCGAGCAATTAGAATAGGTGGCTTCAGGGAAGAGAACATAATATCAAGTTTGGCTTACATAAACAGAAAATTGATTAATAAACAGAAATTAAAGTTTATTCGAAACCAACAATCAAAAAATATATTTGATACACAAATCAATTTACTAACATCTTTCCTCAACAATTTTCTTTTGCAAAAAGTAAATAATAATAATAAAATATTAAATATGCGTTTTGGTTATTACTATATGTGCATTGTATTATGTATATTATATTATAGTTTTTAATAATATAATAGGATTCAATCAAACAGGTTTTTTAAGTAGGAATCTTGAAAAGCACAATTGCAGCCAACATGTTAAACCAGAATCAATTTGACTTTTGACTTTTCTCTATCTGAGTTTCTGTTTTTTAAATAACAAATTCAATTATAGTAACTGTTCTCCAAATAATTTTGCTGGAAAATTTTAAAATAAGTGCAAAACAGATATATATCTATCTTTAATTTAAAAAAATTTAAATACAAATATTAATAATACCAGTTGTAAAGATTAAAAAAAAAAAAAACAGTCTTAATAAAGGCGAACAAACGCTATGTCGATTATGAAGATAATATGTTTTAATACCCCCCCCCCACACACACACACACACTTAAGGGGGTATTCTGGTTTAGAAATTGAAAAAAATCGATTTTTTTTTTTTTTTTTTTTTTTTTTTTACATATTTTCATTGTATAACCCTTTAAAAATATGTTCCTAAAAGGATTTTTCGAAATTCGAATTATTTTCGGAGTTACAGCCAGGGCCCGATTAAGCTTTGAAGCTAGGGGAAGCTCAGTATCATTTCGGGACCCTCTTTCATTTCAGAAAATCTTGTTTTCCGGTTACATATTGTAATATAAAAATGCTATAGACCAAAAATTAGTGTGTGTTTATAGTTATTTTTTTTCTCATTCACACATCTGGGTGGTTTCTACACACAACATTAAAATCGTATAAATTATCAATTAAGAACATTCAGATTTTTGAGGTTAAATAATAGATTTTCCCGAAATAGTGAGTATTTTATCTTGCTTTAGGTGAATTTTCTCAAAAAAATTCAATCTCAGTATGAAAAAATAAAACAGAAAATTCAAGACCCTGTTTTTAGTCATTTTGGGGGCACCTCTTAAATTTTAGAGGGGAAGCTTGTGCTTCCCGAGCCTTTTGGGTAATCAGGCCCTGGTTACAGCTCATTTTGTGACGCGCCGACAAAGCCGGTTATAAGTTATAAAATATCCATGCTGGTACCCATACAATAGAAATTGCTAATTTCATTGCGGTATGTATATTTGAAGGGTTTTTACCAGTTTTAAAGATTATATCAAAAATGGGAATAACAGTTGGGACAGAATCCCACGCGTTCGTTAATAGACGCAATCAAGTCCGAATTAACAGGTCCGAGGTATGAGCTTCTGAGGCTTCCAAGGAAGCTAGAACTGCTAGATCATCTGAAAGGTCGTCTTTAAACATGACATTTGAAGTGGAGGAAGGTACTTTGTATGGAGCAGGAATCGCTGATTAAAAAAAAGTAAGTAAAACAAGCCGTTAAGCGACTCCGGTTGCGCGCGACTTGTCCTCAAACTTTAAACGCGTTTTTCTCGGAACTACATTTTCAGAAACGGTGTGCATGATATCTCAAGTTCTACTCAACCGATTCCCTTGAAATTTAATACAGATCTTCTTTATACATTATAGTATCGCACAACCAAGAGTTTAAAAAAAAAAAAAATTCTTTTTTATATTTTTAAAAAATTCCGAACGGCCAAAAAACAGGGAAAAAACGAAACGTATTTTTCAAAACGCCGCCATTTTATGAGAATTTTTTTTTTTAATCCTCTCGTAGTGCGATAACTATATCCTTCCTCTTCAAGGATTATTAATGGTTTTCCATTTCAGGTCACTGGAAGGACTAATATCCTACACACCAGGACACACCATTTTTTCAACAGTCCCCACTTTGCCGGGCTGCAGTTTTTTGAAATTTGATTTTTTTTTTTTTTTTTATATTATGCATGTTTTGTATTCTTTAAATATCATTAAAAAACTTATAAAAAAGTCGATAGTAAAAATATTTATTGTTTTTTTTTTTTTTTTTTTTTTTTTTTTTTTTTTTTTTATCGCCTCCAGAAAAACACCTAAAATTTGAGCTTCTAAACCAGAATACCTCCTTAATTAAATCTATTCATGTCATTCAAAGAGGTGACAGCCTAAAAAGGATTGCAGAGAATAATGTTTAAATTTTAATTTATTCCTTTTAATACTTCTATTCTAATTTCATAAATACTAACTTACCTCAAAATATTTATTTATTTAAAAACAAACTTTTCCATTAGCATGAAACCAATATTTTAAATAATTAAAATAACATTCGTAAATGGATGCCACTTTTATATAAATTGAATAACTATATTTATTTACTTATATTTTATTTTATGTTTTGAAACCAATATTTTAAATAACCAATGTATTATGAAACCAATTATGAAACCAATATTTTAAATAACTAAAATAACATTCGTAAATGTATGCCACTTTTATATAAATTGAATAACTATATTTATTTACTTATATTTTATTTTATGTTTTTTGTTTCGCGTTAACGAAAAAGTATCATTTATTCTCTCTGTAATGGTTTTCTTTTAGTAAGTATTACAACTGAAAGTGCCTCACTCTAAACTGTTAGAAAAATAATAATAATAAATAAAATAAAAATAAATATTTAACAATCATTTAATAATTAATATATATATATATATATATATATATATATAAAGTTACAAATTTATAACCATGTGTTGTACAAATTACATCAGCTTTTCTTATGACTGAAGGTAATTAGAAATAAAATGATGAAAATACATAGATACAAGAATGATTACTTTGTTGAAATTTACGAGAATTTTTATTTGTCAAATAATAGTCTCACATTAACAAAAACAGCCATGTAGTTAAAAATACCATGAAAGAACCTAGAATAATTCTAAATATATCTTCAATGTAACATAAAAAAAAACTGATGAAAGACTCTGTGTAAATACAAAATATAAACAGGGATATAAAGCTTATAAATATTTCATATATATTCATGTTTAAAAATTTTTCAAATAATAATAATTTAAGTCAGTTTTAATATTTAACTTCTTAAATGTACAATAAAGGCTAATAATTTAAAAATATTATACTCGTTTAGATCTTAATGCACAATAAATAATATTATGTAGTAAACACAATGCAAAATAATGATCTTTTCTAATTGTGGATTGAAAGTTCAATTTTAATTGGTACTGTTTATTTTTGTAAGGACACTATATACAGTCGGCTGCAAAATTATTCGAGCACTAGCCAATAATTCCTATGTTTAAAAAGTACACTTAAGACTGTTTTGCTAAGTAAATCCTTGTCGAATCATGTTCTTAGACTGATTAAGAACATGACTCGATAAGGATTTATTTAACAAAGCTGTATTAAGTGTACTTTTTTTGGCAAGGATTATTGCTAGTGCTCGAATAATTTTGCAGCCGACTGTATATGCAACTTAAAATTAACTTCTTCTCGAAAACCACCTCTAAAATGTTCATGGAATGATAACGCCTTTAAGAAAGAGGGTAGAGTTTGGAGTATTATTCTTATGCAAAAAATTAATAGCAGCGCACTTGTCCGGGCTAGCGACTCTGAATAGAGAGAGGAGACTTGACATTGAACAAAGATGGTAGACGTTCAGTCGGTAACAAAAGTGTCCGAACACTAGCAAAAATTCCTATGTAAAAAAAGTACACTTCATACGGTTTTGTTAAATAAATCCTTGTCGAATCCTGTTCTTAGTCAGTTTAATTACATGATTCGACAAGGATTTATTTAACAAAACCGTAAGAAGTGAACTTTTTTTACATAGGAATTTTTGCTAGTGTTCGGACACTTTTGTTACCGACTGTTCGTTCAAAAAGCTAGTGATCGAAGAACATATTGTATTTTTATTAGCGGCTGACACTTTTCTTTTAATTAAAATCTCGATAAAACATTTTTATTTAGCTTTAGAGAGCCTTGCAGAGTGCCTTTTGAAAATTTGCAGAGCGTAAAGGTATCGCGTATAACAGACTGAACAAACATGGTGGATCGGCTGGCGGGTCAATGTCCAGTCTCTTGTCATGTAGGGTCTCTAGTCCGGGCGTACCTCTAAATACCAATAGTTACAGTCGGCTGCAAAATCATTCGAGCACTAGCCAATAATTCTTATATTTAAAAAGTGCACTTAAGACTGTTTTGCTAAGTAAATCCTTGTCGAATCATGTTCTTAGACTGATTAAGTACATGACTCGACAAGGATTTATTTAACAAAGCTGTATTAAGTGTACTTTTCTTTGCAAGGATTATTGCTAGTGCTCGAATAATTTTGCAGCCGACTGTACAACATCTATGAATCCTTAAAGCGTTTTGTTGAGCTTAAGAATGATTTTTTCAATTGATGTGTTGGAATAATAAATTATAGCGTCATCAGCGTAGACAACAATCCTAACACCAAAATCAATGCATTCAAAGAGGTCTATCGTGCAGATCAGAAAAAGAATATCGGCCAGTTTGTCCACGAGCGCCTGAAATAGACAGAACTAGAGGGGATTTCAACGAGTATAGGTATCGGAAAGTGATTTGAGTCAAAAGGATCGTGGTGAAAGTCCGTGTAAGTTCTATGAAACATATCTGGGCTAGAAATGGTAAAATCAATAAGCGACTCCAACCCATTAGGATTGATATAAGTATGCTTACTAGTATTTAATAGACAAATATTATTCTTGAAGAACCACTTAGCAATGATATCAGAGCCAGCAGAGTTGCAGGAGTTACCCCAAGCAACGTTCTTCTGGTTGAAATCACCTAAAATTAAGAAAAGGGGGGGTAGAGATATTTTGCAAGGCTCTGAAGCCAGGAATCCCGCAAATTGTCATGGGTGGAATGTACGTTTACAATAGTGAGCCAACTGCTAAGAAGCTAAACTCTGATACCAAAAGCTTAAACTCTGTCCGGATCGGATAAATCCACATTAATCCGAGCGGAAGATAGTTTGCTATTCACAGCGAAAAGCAAACCACCACCGGTGACAACACGATGAAAGCGTATATAGTTTTCCCAGAAAGGAAAGAGAGGAAGAAAAGGCTCCCGAATAATAAGAATATCAGCATTACGAATACTAGAAAACTAGAACTCTTACGCCAATAAATTTTCGATCGGATGCCTCTGGCATTCCACTGAATAATACGCGTAGAAGATAACGACAAAACTTGAGCCATGAAAAGAAAAGAAAAATACGACAAGTGCGTTAGAAGGAAAGAAAAGAGGGACAAAACAAGGAAACCAGGAATGGAACACTAAATCTTCCCCTCCATACCTTCCTCAGATAGGTTATTGACCGACTTTTGGTAAAATTCAGCCTCAAGGTGTCGTTTAATAAGGCAGAAAAAAGGGATTCGTTAACTAGAGAAGAAGGTTTCAGCCGTTTATTTTTCTTGTATTTTATTCATCTTTAATTTATTAACAAAGGCTTTATTTATTTAATTTTTTTTTTTTAATGTAATTGGCCTACTCATGTATTCAAAAGAAAATTAGATCAAGAGAAAATTAAAACCATAGGAAATTTCAAATCTCCAACAAACAAATCAAAACTTAAGCAGTTACTAGGAATGACTATTTAGCAAGAATTATTCCAAAATTGTCAGATACAGTCGGTTGCAAAATTATTCGAGCACTAGCCAATAATTCCTATATTTAAAAAGTACACTTAAGACTGTTTTGCTAAGTAAATCCTTGTCGAATCATGTTCTTAGACTGATTAAGATCATGACTCGACAAGGATTTATTTAACAAAGCTGTATTAAGTGTACTTTTTATTGGCAAGGATTATTGCTAGTGCTCGAATAATTTTGCAACCGACTGTAATTTAAAGGATATTCTTTCAAAAGAGGTTTCTAAAAGGGAAGTTCACAAGACGAGAAGATCAAATCCTTTTCTTGTACTAAAAGAAAAAGGTGAACCTAGACAACAATTCAATCAACACTGTGGTAACGAGGAGTAATGGAACTGTGAAACTAGAGATGCAAAAAATCCGGAAATTCAAAACCAAGGGAAAAACCCGGGAGTTTTGGGGAAAAAACTGGGAAATTCGGGAATTTTGTGGGGAAAAAACAAATTAGAAAGCTCTAAAGCAAATAATATGTTGTTCACTTAATATAAAAGGCAATTTTAAAGACTTTGATATACAGATAAGCTTATAACATTGTTTTAATTTATCATTTTATTTTCAATTTATCAGAACTGCAGCCATATCATTAGCTTTTCATATATAAACAAGTCATACTGAAAAGATAATCCAATATAAAAGATATTCCTTTTTACAAGATTTAACATGAGGATATTTATATAACTAAATATAATTACAAAATATATAAGATTAAAAGATAATGACATGATTAAGAAAAAATGATTCTTTGAATCATAACATGTTACTCTTCTTAGGCTTGTTGATTGGCAAAAATTAGACTTAGGATTGTTATAAGCATTTTTCTCCACAGACACCTCTTACACATAGTTTTTAGTTCGTCAAGATAACATTATTTCATAAGCCTAAAATTCAATTAATTTTACTACATTATGCTAGATAAAATAACATGTATTAGCTACTTTTGTACTCAGTAAGAACAATTTTTTTTTTTTTTTTAAGCATTACAAATTTTAATATTATAATTGTTATTAATATAAAGTTTTATATAAATAAATAAAATTATAGACTTTCCACTTGTGATTCAGCTGGTAAAAATGCTAAGTAATAAAAAGTTGGTAAAAATGCTAATATTAATGAATATAGTGACAAACTTACCGTTAGTGTTAGCGACGACGACGAATTAATTATAATTAATAATTTTCTTTGTTTACGGAATGAACATGAACATCGAAGATGCTAGAATTAGCGGGAAAGGGAAAGGGAAATGAAATCTACGCAGAAGTTAAAGTTGAAATCAATTTAAGGATCGGAGTCTGTTTATGCACAAAAATGTTTAACAAATACAAAAATTATAAAAAATATTCATAATTTCAAAATTCCCAATTTTGTCTTAAATTCCCAGGGAAAAAAACCGATTTTTTTTGCTAGTGTTCGGACACTTTTGTTACCGACTGTAACTTTTAAAACTATGAACAATAGGTTTATTTCCGAACTCTAGATTTTACTTTTAACAACTTATATTTGTATATGTTAACTGTAATCTCTCTGTAACTGGCGGTTGTATCGTATTCGTATTATTCGTATTCGTGTGTTTATGTGTATTAAAGTATATGTGATCCATGGCAGTTTCTTAATTGCATTTTAAATAATGCTACCAGCTATAATATCTATTATTATTTCTCGGCGGTATAATAAAGATACGTATCCATATAACGTCGCATAACCGCTAAATGAAGGGAAGGAGTTAAAAACACCGAGGCTGCTGTATAAATCGTGTCGAGCCAAAGTGTCACGACGAAAGGCAAGAAGATAATGGTCGCAAGTCTGAAGAACCTGACAGATTATACAGAGAAGAAAGTCACACATTCGAAGCTTGTGAAGTGGAGTACGGCTAAGAAGAGTTTCGTGTGGAGGCGGCAAAAGAGAACTTCGCATTTCCTAAGAAAACTTTATTTGTAGTGCTTAAGGGTGCTTCGCTTTACCATAGAATTTGAAAAGATATTACACCAAAGTAACTTTTAGCATTTTTAATTAAAACAATAACTAATAAATTATACAAAATATAAAAACAAGATTAATTTAAATGGTGCCCTGTACGTGCACAAGAGCGGCCCATTTTTACAGACGGACCGACTAAACTAAAGTCCTTCTCAGTGGCGGATTTAAGGAGGTCTAGGGGGGCTGAAGCCCCCCCCCCCAAAAAAAAAAAAAAACACTGACATTCACAATTGAATATTGCAATTGTAAATTTTTTATTGGTCTAGAATAACACTTTGAAAAATCTTAGGCCCCCCCCCATCCCAAAAGTCAAGTTCTGGATCCGTCACTGGTCCTTCTCAGTGTCAACTTAAAGTTTTCTGGAGATGGTGCTTTCACCGCTCCATCTAGCAACATATTTTGAAAATAATTCAATGTTGATTCAAATACGTTTTTAGTAGTTCGCCTCAGTACCCCCTTCCCAGTGACTCACCAAAGACAGGCAAAACTTCATTGTACAGTCAAGGAAAAAAAAAACGCAGCACACAACGTAACTTCGTTACTAATCGATTTACAAAAATGTAATAGGTATCATTCGACGGGGAATCGCGAGTAGTTTCAGAAAATGAACTGAAATTTTGAATTGGGGGTCGTCTACATACTAAAACGCGCACCAACTTTGATTTTTTTTTCAATGGTAATACCCCATTTTTATTTCACATTTGAATTTCTGGGATCATGACAACGCAAAAAAGTATATTAGTTGTATATTTTACTTATTTTTTCACAGAATAATAAGCGTTCAAAGTTTGAAGATGCTAATGTTAAATTCATATTTCAAACTTTTATTAATATCTTCACAAAAAATAATTTGATCGATATAATTATTATTATTATTGTTATTATTATTATTATATATATATATTTTTTTACGAGATACAGTGAAGAAACCCAAACATAATCCATCATTACTTTTGATTCTGAAAAATATTTTTAATTCTGAAAAATATTAATAAATTCATATTCATAAAAATTATGAATTATGACCTATATTAATTTTTACATAAAATGAATCCTAATGCTGAAAAATATGGGTGTGCAAATTTGCAGCTCATTCCAGTTAATAGTTTTTGAGATATAAATAAATCTTTCTTTTGGAGTGGTTTAGAGGGCCGTCTCTCATAAAATTTTGCATGAGATAACGAAGCAAATATTAAAAAATAACAGAAAATTGAACAAAATATTTTTATTTTTTATTTATGAATCAAATTATAAAACAACAACGTTAAACGCAATGAAAGGAAACAAAAATGACGATTTTTAGACATTAGTGTTAGCATCAAGAATTCCTGTTTTCTAAAGCCCCGGCTTTCGTCATTCTTCAAAACAAAACAGTACAGAAAATAAAAGTAAATGTGACTTTGAGTATTCGTGTTAAACCGCTTATTTTACGTTGACAAAAATATACACAAGTGGTATTTACTTCATCGATTACTGGTGATAAGTTTTGAATCCTTTAAACGAACACTGGAAGAAAAAAATTAACTAAATAGGCGGGGTTTACTGTTTAAAATAGAAAAATAGGTTGAACGTAAAAATTGTCAGTTAAAAAAAACGAATGGAATTGGAATGCAAGACAGACTTGTAAAATCCTTTCCTATCTGCCGTCATAGTTAAAGGCTTAATCTTTTACTTCATACATTGCTTTATATTTATATTTTTATTTTTGTAGGGGGGGAGGATTATTATTTTAAGGATACTTTAGTCTTTAAATTTTTATAAATATATTTTAACTTTATATATTTTTAAAAATATACTTGAACTTTTATAAATATATTTTAACACTTTTGCGACCGCAAGATTTTGTCAGTAATGTCCGCCTACGGGCTTTATTCTCTCAAAATAAAATATTTCAGAACAAATTTTCTGTATTCACAATTACAGTACAAATGGATATACATTATAATTATATTCTTTCTAATCAATATATTTCTATCCGTAGTATATTTTATTGCGAAAATATGAACACTGGGTATGTACTTAAGAAATGAGTAACACACAAATTAAGAAAGAAACGCCCCCTGACAAAGTTACAGATTTTCAAATTACGTGAATCTACTTTAATAAATGCGAAAGCGTTAATTAAGAAATGATATTTTCACAGAAATCATAAAACAAATCGCACAGTACATTAATTTTTATAATTTATATATATATATATATATATTTCCGGTGTGAAACAGTAAAATGTTGTCTAATTCCTGTAGGATCTTAATATTATTTTTTAAAATTTACAGATAATTCCCTAACACATGTCTGATTATAACTGTATGAATACTAAAAATAAAGTGTAAAAATAGTACACTTTTCCGCACTGCCTAACTCTCAGAAATTCGAATATGAAGTCAAAATTGAGTGTTGCTATTGAGAAATTCAAGTTGGCGCTCACTTCAATATGTAGATAACCCCTAATTCAAAATTCGACAACATTTTCAGAAAGTGCTTTTAATTTCCTGTTGAATGGTGTCTATTAAATTTTTCTGCTCCAATTAATAAGGAAATTACAGCGAGTGCTGCGTTTTTTTCCCTCGACTGTACAAATCAGTCTGGAAATACGATCTGTTTTTTAGAACGTCTAAGTAAATTCTCTGAGGTACGAACACACTAGTGTTCGTACTAGTGTTCGTCACTAGTGTATTCAACTGGTTAAACTTCTATTGGAGAATCGGCCGCATTAAATACTGGTTTAAATCTATCAATGTTAACGACTTGGATTTTTCCATCTATTAACATATGGAATGGAAATATATTTCGTTTCTTGACACCATAGGATATGGTTCATCGTATGGTGGCTGTAATGATCCTCTAACTGGATTATATCTCACAAATACACGTGAACAATTTTTCAAATGCTTATGCACAAACACTGGATTATGGTGATGTGCAGATGTAGGTTTTGGTTTGAGTATTCTCATTAATTCCTGCGACTAGTCAACGTAAAGACGTGCATCTTTTTATCTTTTATGTTTACAGTGGGGTCACAAAAATCACTAGGAAGCTTTAAGTGCTTCAGTGTGTGGGCATAATTGATTAAAAAGTAATCGAATTACAATTGAATTACAATTAAATTACAATTATAATTATTTTAGTACCAATCGATTAACAAGTGATTGATTACAAATGAATTGAATTACTTATTCAATTTATTTGTAATCAATCTCTTGTTAATCGATTGACAGTAAAAAAAATTATAATTGTAATTTAATTGTAATTCAATTACTTTTTAATCAATCATGCCCAACACTGAAGTGTTTCCATAAAATAATTCAGCAAGAGTTGATTCAATATCTCCTTTCAATGCAAATCTAAAACCCAAGAACTGTAGGAAGGATCTCAGTCCAATCACAGGTTCTATGGGCTGTAATTGCCGCTTTATGTGGTCTGTGAAAATTTTCAGTTAAACCATTTGCTTTGGAATTGTATGGCGATATTCTCCATTTTTATTTTCCAAGCGATTCAGAAAACTGCTTAAATAAATCAGATTCAAACTATCTTCTTTGATCAGTCGAGCCCATTCTCCGTCGAGAATTCCTGAAACTGTTTGGGCTGTAATATCTTTTATCGGATAAGCCTTCAGTCAACGAGTAACGCAATATATCACCGTTAAACAGTAAGATTTACCATGAGACACTGGTAAGAGATCAACAATATCACACTGACGGCTGTATTTACCAGTAACTTCAACTCCTGGTTGAATACGAAAATTTGAAAGCGTATGGAGTCAGAATTCAACTTTTTGGTAAAATTTGACTCATTGAAACTGCCATCTAGCGGAATTCTTATTTTCAGCTATTTTAGCTGAAAATAACCAACTCAAAATTATTTGAAAACTTTGACGCTAGGACAAAATTGCCTGAAAATTTTCTGGTGGTCGTTTCATCCAAATTCTTTTTAAAAGATCCTCAGTTACAGATTTCTCTCTTAATTCCTACATCCTGCATTTGGTGAAGTAAAGTTGAAAGTTTTTATCTCCTAGAGTTAATTCGGATAATAATTTACGCAGCTGTTGGGATTGGGAATCCGAAAACTGAAATTAACCTTTGTTTTAAGGTTTTGTAACTATTTTCAGAAGAGGGGGGAGGGGGGTAAGCATCAAATCAGAAACCGAAATAAGAGAATCGGCATCAATTGATCCTATAACTGTATTATATTTTGTTAGATCGTTAGTAATATGAAATGTCACGAAATTTGCTTAAACTTGAACAAACCACGTTTGAATATCATATTTTCGAATATTTCTACACGAAACTTTTTCAACAACTCCCCCTTTGTCACCATACAACGTAGTAAATTTCATAGAATTTTATTCTTCAACAAGTATTTCAAAACTTAAAAGTTAAAACTCACAGTCAAAAGTAATTTAAATAAATATATATATATCAGAGCGCGAAATTTCTACTCGCCAGCTCGCCATTGGCGAGTAAAATTGCGGTCTAAATGTAGATAGAATTCTTACAATATACGGTGCTACCAATATATATATATATATATATATATACAGTAAGACCACGCTTAACGCCGGGGATACGTTCCATCAAAGTAGAGCGTAATGCGAAACAGCGCGCGCACAATTTCAGGGAAACCCCGTACTGCTGCGAGCAATTTCGGGGAATCTACAGGGGAAATAAAAGAGCACTAAACTGAAAGAGCTCTAAATGAAACAGCGTTAAGCGGGGTCTTACTGTATATATATATATATATATATATATATATATATTTTTTTTTTTTTTTCAAAACGTAAAATCATGCTAATCTTAGGTAAGGTCACCAGACATCCTCTTTTTAAGAGGACAGTCTTCTTTTTCAACGCTCTGCCCTCTAAAACGAAAAAAAAATTACAGGACTAAAAAGACCTCTTTTTTTATGTTTTTCGTGCTCTGTCCTGTTTTTCAAATAAAAAGGATTTAGTCCTTGATTTCAAAATTTTCGCAAAACTGGGAAGCTCAATCAGCTGTTGGCTGCATCAAACGGTGAACAATAACTCTTTTCTGCGTTAGGTTCGCAAAAGAACAACTTTCTAATAAACTTGCCACAACATATTATGGTTTATGTCTATTCAGATTTTTTGAGTCACAAAGAAATAAAAGTACTCCCTATATTTGTACGGTTCTTTGATCCAGAACACGGAATCACTATTGAAATTGTCATGAAATCATAAGAAGGTGGTTCTCCGGTTGATACTCGGTGAGTTGACGTGTGTTCTCACTTTTTCATAAATTATATTACTCATAAAAATTGGCCCACCAGTGACCGAGAGGTTCTATCCTCGAAGCTGATATACGTGAGGCACTGGATTTGATACCCGGTCGCGCTTATTGGCTTATCCATTAGGAATTTTCTCCGATTTTCTCCGAAACTAGCGTAAATATGGTTTAGGACATCTTAGAAAGACCCCACGGAGGACTCCCCTACTCAGGTCTAGAGCCCTAGTGCAGACAATTGGCCTTAATGATAACACTACCACCACCTCACAAAAATTTGAAAAGTGAGTTGAATTCATTTTATGTCCTGGTAAAAGCACTCCCACAATGCGACTGTTTTCTTCAATGAACAAAATGTAGACATTTGAAAAAATCCCCTTTATATACCTACTTTAAAAACTTATTAATTACTAAGACTTATTTTGGTTATACTTGTGAGAACTTTTGTAAAATGTTGATAAAGAATGACTGTTCGTTAAAACAAATCGTTTCATCTGCCGAATATTGATTTTATTTTTTCGATTGCCAATCTTATTTCTTCTCTTATGATTATGATTTTAATAAAAATAATCTGGTGTGTCACTCACACGACTTTCTCTTACCCTGAAATTTAATACTATAAATACAGGTTGCAGATTAATAGGTAAGATAACGTGTACTGTTATGTAAACCTATGTTAAACAATTCATATTAGGCTTCTGAAGAGTTTTATATGATAATTAGTTCTGTGTGAGGGGGCTACCACCCCCCTGAACTCCCCGTTTCATTAATGCACCTACATTTATATAGAATTTAATTCGGTTATGAAAAAATTTTTCTCTTTTTAAAAAATAATTTATTAAAATTATTATTTAAAAATATTATCTTTTATGATAAGGCAGACGATTTCCATATTAGAGAAGTAGTATAACACCAAATATCCAAAAAAAGTCCATTTTATTCTCATTATTAAAAAAAAAAGTACGATTTTTTTTTTAAGTTTTTTTTTTTTCTTTAAAAGTAAAAAAAAATCGATAACTTTGTTTTAAATTATCGCAGATCGATGGTTCAACCATTCGTTTTAAAGGTATTGGCGAGCTCTTTTGAAAGATACCCATCATGAAAATTTACTCCCCTCGAGGGGGGACTTCCCCCCCATAGGGGGGAGGCGAGGCTCCTACATACACAAAATTTTTTTCCAGTTAACTGTCTCTATTACAAAAAATATATATTTGTTTCATTTGGTTTAGTGCAGTCTATAGACGTTGAACTCTATTTTCCTGCAATTTCCCCCATAGATGTAATGTATTAGAATTCTCTTGATTGTCCCTGTACACGAACCATTTGCTTGATCTTAACGAAAAGCTTTCTGTAGCATCCCCATATGATACACATTTAGAATACCAGGTTTGAACTTTCTGCCATAATTTGTTTTTGAGATATGCTGATAACAGACAGACACACAGACACACACACAGACACACAGACATACAGACACACAGACACACACACAGAGACACACAGACATACAGACACACAGACATACACACAGACCATTTGCTAAAAACATGATTTTCGTATTCAGGGGACCTCAAAACGTGCAAATATAACAAAATCTCGCGTTCGGAAATTTGACCCAAAAACAATACTCTCTCTACCTTATGGGTAAGAGAAAGTAAAAAAAAAAAAGTTTTTGTCTATAGCAAAAATTAATAATAATAATAATAATAATAATAATAAAAATATATATATATACATATATATATGTATTGTACCTATAAAAATTAGGGATTTTTCCTCTCGTATACGTATATTATTAATTTAAAATTAAGGTGACCAAATTCATCATTTGAGATAAAAATGTTTCCACCATTTGCGTAAAGAAGCTTTTGAATCGGATTTTATAATCATTTTCATTCAATTTTGTGTCCTCTTAAATGAACTCTTTTTCAAAATTGAATGTCTTCTATCTATATATTAATTTGAAACGTGTTTTGTCTGTCTCCACTAAATTGAGAGAACGGCTAGGTGTAAAAATTTGGTTGAGGTTTCTAAAAAAAGGTCTTGGTCTGTAGATGTGTCATCAAAAGAGAAAAATAAGAAAAGTCGAACGGTTCCCCCACTGGGGGGGGGGGGCAGGGGTTAAAAACACGTTTGTGAGATAAACTCAGCTCCAAACTACTTCACGGTGAAGAAATTGTACATGGGGGGACTAGACTCGAATTCTAAAAAAGCAATATCTGCGATTTTGGAATTTTCGATTTTAAAGGGGGGGGGAAGGGGAAAATAGATTTGGAGGGGGGAAGGGGGGAAATTTGTTTGAGAAGGTAATCCGTGCTAGACCCACACATGTAGCACCTCATTTTAAAGGTCTTGAAATTTCATGTTAATTGGGGATGTTTGTATACAATATAGTGCGACCCCTGGTGGTGAAAAATGGAACTAGATGATTTTGTAGTAGGCCCTATCATGTTACATCGTATTTTAAACGTCTTGGTATTTCCTGACTGTTGGTGATGTTCGTACTGAACACACTGCGCCCACTAGCGGTGGAAAGTGCAACTGAAGGATTTTGCAGTTGACACCACCATATGACACCTTATTTGAAATGTCTTGGAAATTCAAGACGATTCGTGATAAAGGTCTTGAAATTTCATGTTGATTTGGGATATTTGTATACAATATAGTGCTTCCCTGGGGGTTAAAAATGGAACTAGGTGATTTTGCCGTAGACTCTATCATGTTACACCTTATTTTAAAGGTCTTGATATTTCCTGACCGTTGGTGTTGTTCGTATAGAATATGCTGTGTCCCCTGGCGGTGGAAAGTGCAACTAAAGGATTTTGCAGTTGACAACACCATGTGATACCTTATTTGAAAAGTCTTGAAAATTGAAGGCGATTGGTGATGTTCGTATACAACATACTGCGCCCCCTGGTGGAGGAAAGTGGATTTTGCAGTGCGTGTGTAGCATGCCTGCTAAACGGTGCCGAAGCTACAGGCAGCGGTAACACGAGTCAGAGGTTCGTTCGGTTCAAGGCTGATTTTTGAGAATTTTTTCATGTTATCAGCAGCCTGCATATACACTGCTGCAGGCACCGGGGTCACGAGCCCGAGTTCCGTTCTGTTTGAGGTAACTTTTTTTGTTACAGTTGATTACTATTTTTATTTTTTTATTATTACTGTTTTGTGATGCTTTCATTTAAAAATAGAAATTCAAACAAAATCGAGTTAAAGATATAAAACCATACGAATTTAAGGTTCATTTAAGGTTATTATCATGGGCCCGGGCATTGCAGGGCGGGTTCGTTCGGTTCCAGGTTAATTTTTGGGAATTTTTTTATGTTATTAGCGGCCCGTGCACGCGCTGCGCAGGCATCGGGGTCAGGAGGCAGAGTTTCGTACGGTTCGAGGTAATTGTTTTGTTACAGCTGATTATTTTTTTTCGTGATGCTTTCATTTAAAAACAGAAATTCAAACAAAATCAAGTTAACGATATAAAATCATACAAATTTAAGGTATCATGGGCCCGGGCAACACCGGGCGGTTTCGTTAGAATCCAGTTTAATTTTTGGGAATTTTTTTATGTTATTAGTGGCCAGTGTATGCGCTGACGAAGGCACCGGGTCACAAGGCAGAGTTTCGTTCGGTTCGAGGTAATTTTTTATTACAGCTGATTATTTTTCCGCGATGCTTTCCTTTAAAAATAGAAATTCAAACAAAATCGAGTTAAAGATATAAAATCATACAAATTTAAGGTTCATTTAAGGTTATTACCATGGCCCCGGGCAACGCCGGGAGGGTCAGCTAACATGTTGTCTTAGTATTAAACGAAATAGAAAATAACAGATAGCAACTGTTTATTTGGAGTCAGATTGACATCACATTGGCAGTACTTTGCAGAAAGTGATGTCGTATATAGTATTTCTATTTATAAGCATTTTTCCAACTTTCTTTTTTTTTTAAGTGAAATGTCGTAAAATATATTAGATGTTTTAACTTGAAATACATTTAAATAATGATGCGACGATTTTTGAAACATTACGGTCAATAAAGTGATCGTCGAATTCGACGGGTTCCAGCTAGTTTTCTTATAAAATAAAAGACATTGTGTAATTTCTCCTCTTTTTCCAAAAAAAAAAAAAAAATGCAGTCACCTTATACTTAAAAAATAGAGTAAGTTAATCATATTTTGTGGCGAGTAACTTTTTTTTTTCCAGCGAGTGTAATCTAAGTTGAAATTTCGGGCCCTGATATATATATATGTATAATAATCGTTAATTTAAAACATTACATCATTAAATGTATCGCTACTATATCACATTAAATATATCACTCTACAGTACTATTAATAATAATTAAAATATCATTAAATGTATTTAAAATAACTTAAAAAAATATACTATGCATTAATTTAATACATTAGAAAGAAAAAAAAAATCCTATAAAAATTTTGAAAAGACACTTAACTTCGAAGGCCGGAATTTATCGCTATCTTGAACGCTGGGTCACCACTAAGGCTGCTTCGCTTTACTGTAGCACTCCCCCTTACACCAAAGCAGAGGGAAAAACCAGGTAAAACTCAGAAATAAACCCGTTTTATTTTGGGAAAGGAATTTTGTAAGTTTCCAAAACATGGGAATTTTGAGTCCTGAATTTTATAAATGCTCAATATTATTAATGTAAAATAATATTATTTAAATGAATATTGCAAAAGAATTATTGGCGAAATAATAACAAGAAAATTTCTAACGAATTATTAATTTTTAACTGTTGACTATTTTATCTTTTAATTTAATACATTTATTAAATAATCGCTTATAACATCTAAAAATCAAATGGTAAATATTTAATTTTGTTGCTGACGCTCTTTAATTGGTTATTTCTATAAAACTATATTAAAGATTATAATTTATTCATATAAGAATAAAGCTATTTTTTATAAATTTTAACCTTTTATTAATTTTTTAAAATTATTTATTTCATTGTATTATATATATATATATATATATATATATATATATATATATATATATATATACGTATATATATATATATATATATATATATATTCATCTCTTACATGCGTTTTAATTGAATGTGGAACTGTTTGAGTTGTTGGGCATGGATAGTTATTTTAATATGATTTCATCATATCACTGTCTCAGAAACAACTCATTGTAAATTACCCTGCTGCTGTGATTGCTCTTGATAAAGATATAGTAGTTTTTTGGAAATTTTAATGTTTTTTTTCTACATGTATTAACATTTCCATTGCCTTTTACTTTGTATAATGTTTCACTTCCGCATGTAAAAATTTATTGATATCTTTCTAATTAAAATCTTCCGTCCTGGTGTTGGATAATAATATTGTTGATTATATATACACCGGTGCTCAAAATTAAAGCAACAACCTATATTCTCGTTTTCTTCTTTTGCTCATAACTATTAAACAATTAAACATATGAACATAAAATTTGGATGGCATGTTTGTTATCATATCATCAATCGAATTTTATATAACATTAGTAACAGTAATAGTGATCAAACTAATAATTATTCAAATTTTCTCAAAAGTAAGCTTTGGAAAAAATGAAAAAATTTAACAATTTTAAAAAAGAGAACGAAAAATGGTCATAAGGAAGCATTACATATAAATGAAGATGTACAGTCGGGGGAAAAAAAAAGTAGCACTCGCTGTAATTTCGTTACTAATTGACGCAGAAAAATTTAATAGACACCATTCAACAGGAAATTAAAAGCACTCTCTGAAAATGTTGTCGAATTTTGAATTAGGGGTTATCTGCATATTGAAATGAGCGCCAACTTTGATTTTTTTTTTTTTTTTTTTTCAATAGCAACACTCAATTTTGACTTCATATTCGAATTTCTGAGAGTCTGGCAGTGCGGAAAAGTGTACTATTTGTATACTTTATTTTTAGTATTCATAGAGTTATAATCAGAAATGTGTTAGGGGATTATCTGTAAATTTAGAAAAGTAATACAGAGCTGCCAACCTAATCCGGCAAATTGTTAGTACCGCCCCTTTTTCTACACCACTTAATTTTTAGAGTAATTCTCTTCAAATATATTTACGATGAACGAAGAAAACAAATACTCTAAAAATATATTGGTGTAGAAAAAGGGGCGGTACAAACAATTTGCCGGATTAGGTTGGCAGCTCTGATAATATTAAGATCCTTCAAGAATTAGACAAAATTTTACTGTTTCACACCGGAAATATATATATATATGTGTGTGTGTGTGTGTGTGCGTGTGTGAAATAGATTTATAAAAAAAATAATGAACCGTGCGGTTTGTTTTATGATTTCTGTGAAAATATCATTTCTTAATTAACGCTTTCGCATTTATTAACGTAGATTCACGTAATTTGAAAATCTGTAACTCTGTCGGTGGGCGATTCTTTCGTAATTTGTGTGTTACTTATTTCTTAAGTATGTACCCAGTGTTCATATTTTTGCAATAAAATATACTATGGATAGAAATATATTGATCAGAAATAATACAATTATAATGTATATCCAATTGTAATATAATTGTGAATACAGAAAATTTGTTCTGAAATATTTTATTTTGAGAGAATAACGCTTGTAGGCGGACTTTACTGTGAAAAAGACAAAATCCTGCGGTCGCAAAAGTGTTAATATATATTTATAAAAGTTAAAGTATATTTTAAAAAATAAATAAAGTTAAAATATATTTATAAAATTTTAAAGACTAAAGTATCCTTAAAATAATAATCCTCCCCTCTACAAATAAATAAATAAATAAATAAATAAAAATAAAAATAAATAAATAAATAAAAATAAATAAATAAATAAATAAATAAATAAAAATAAATAAAATAAAATAAAGCAATATATGAAGTAAAAGATTAAGCCTTTAACTAACACGGCAGTTAAGAAACGATTTTACAAGTCTGTCTTGCATTCCAATTCCATTCATTTTTTTTTTTTTTTTACAATTTTTACATTCAACTTATTTTTCTATTTTAAATAGTAAACGCCGCCTATTTAGATAATTTTTCTCTTCTAGTGCATACTTGACAACATCCTAATTAATATTCCGTAGTATCATTAGCCACGTCTTTTTTTTTTTTTTTTACATCAGTATTATTTTAAAATACTTTTCGTTTTATTTGATCATAATTGGATTTGGAGAATATTACTCTACAAATTTACTGGTGTGAGGAAAAGGGTGGGACTAGCAATATTACGGAATATTAATCAGGATGTTGGCAAGTATGCTAAGTGTTCGTTTAAAGTATTAAACATTTATCACCAGATGAAGTAAATACCACTGGTGTATATTTTTGTCAACGTAAAATAAGGGGTTTAACACGAATACACAAAGTCACCTTTACTTTTATTTTCTGTGTTGTTTTCTTTTGAAGAACGATAAAAGGCGGGGCTTTAGTAAACAGGAATTCAGGACTGCCAACCATCTCATTAATAATCGTAGACTTGTTAGCGCCCCTTGAAAATACTCCCCTTTTCCCACACCACTTTATATTTAGAGCAATTCTCTCCAAATAGTGTTACGATTAAATAAGAATGAAATTACGCTAAAAAATTACTGGTGTACAAAAAAAGGCGGTGACTAAAAGTACTACGCTTCATAATGAGATGGTTGGCAAGCATGGGAATTCTTTATGCTAACAGTAATGTCTAAAAATCATCATTTTTGTTTCATTTCTTTGTGTTTGACGTTGTTGGTGTATAATTTCACCCGTAAATGAAAAATAAAAATATTTTGCTCAATTTCCTCTGTTATTTTTTAAGATTTGCTTCATTATCTCATGCAAAACTTTATAAGAGAGGGCCCCCTAAACTACTCCAAAAGAAAGATTTATTTATATCTCGAAAACTAATAACTGGAATGAGCTGCAAATTTGCACACCCATATTTTTCAGCATTAGGATTCATTTTATGTAAAAATTAATATAGGTCATAATTCATAATTTTTATGAATATGAATTTATTAATATTTTTCAGAATCAAAAGTAATGATGGATTATGTTTGGGTTTCTTCACTGTATCTCGTAAAATATATATATATATATATCGATCAAGTTATTTTTTGTGAAGATATTAATAAAAGTTTGAAATATGAATTTAACATTAGCACCTTCAAACTTTGAACGCTTATAACTCTATAAAAAAATAAGTAAATATACAACCAATATACTTTTTCACATCGTCGTGACCCCAGGAATTCAAATATAAAATAAAAATGGGGCATTACCATTAAAAAAAAAATGAAAGTTGGGGCGCATTTTAATATGTAAATGACCCCCAATTCAAAATGTCCATTTTCTGAAAGTACTAACAATTCCCAGTCGAATGATACAAATTGCATTTTTGTGCTTTGATTAGCAACGGAGTTACATCGAGTGCTGTGTTTTTTCCCCCCGACTGTACATGCATCCATGTGTTACAGTAAAACCGGATTTGTAATCACTTTTTGTTTCTTCTTTCATCTTCTTTTTTTTTAGCATTTAACTTCTTAAAAAATATACACTAAGAGACAAAGAAAAGAAAAAAAAAAGACTATGGATGAAATTCTATCTATGACAGAATTTAATTTAGTACGACAGGACTAATGATATTTGTGTTTTAACACCCTTAAAAAAAAAAAAAAAAGTAATAAAAGGCGTTCAGTAAAATTCCTAAACACATTTTCGAATAGTATATTGATTTTTAATTCCAAATAGATTATTGGAATTTGAATGCATTGATTGTATACTATCTTCCCCTAATTGCTTAATACTTATTTACTAAATATTTTAATTTTTTAAATAATCTTAAAAACAATATCACATTTCTTCTTAATAATTAACAATGTCAATTTCTGCAGAACAAAATATAATAATAAAAAAAAAAAAAGGTAAAACTGATTATTCGATACATCAATTATACTCAAAATTCATCATAGATTAATTAATATAATCCATTGACATTCCGCCAAGACCCGTTGGCTATGTGGTCAGAGAACAGAGCAGAGCTACAAACCCGAAGACTGTTAGTTCGATCCTCACTGATGGTAAGTTGAAAAAAAAAAAAATATATATATATATAAATGTTTTTACGGATTTCACAAAATATTTCAAGATAGAGTTGGTTTAACCCATTTTCAGCCAAAAGTGCGTAATCGCACCATTTCAATAAATATTTTTTTATTAATGCTGTGACGCATATTTTTCCCTAATTTTATTTTTCTGCTATTTTTAAGGGTGCTGAAGACATCCATAAAATATTCGTAATTCAATTGGAGTAAACACTTTATCTTGAGAAATTTTCAAGGTATGCAAGTGTTCTAACCTGAAACGATTATTGACAAATTCGACTTTTTGAAAATGTATAATTATTCCAATTCAGATTAAGCATATGTTTTTATAATGGATTAATGTTGCAAGTTTTGTAAATAGAATAAAAATAAAAGAAATGTCATAAAACTTTTAGAAATTTTCATTTAAATTTATTTTTAATTTAATTTTTTTATTTAAATATGCACCATTTTATTTCTTAAATAAAATATCATTTTTCATGCACAAAACTTTTTTGTGTCTTAATGAATGTAATTTAAGCATATTTCAACGAAAGTAATACCACATTTTATAAAATTTCTATGCTTGGCCTAAAATGGGTTAAATTAGAGAATTAAATAGTAATATTAGAGTAAGAGAGAGAATAGAGATAGAGTAAGAGTATTAGAGAATTAAATAATAAAACTGGATATTAGCAGGCATTTTTGAAGTGGAACACTATAAATTGGCAACTACGCAAAATAGCAGATTGAAAGAAATTGTCTTGTCGTACTAAAAATACTTGAAAACACTAATCTAAATATTCAGAAGTATTTAGCCAAGAACCGTTGGCTGAGTGGTCAGAGTACAGAGCAACCCGAAGGTTGTGCGTTCGATCCTCACCGAAGGGAAGAGAAAAAAACACATATAGAGGTTTTTACGGATTTCACAAAAAATTTTAAGATAGATAAAGAAATTAAATGGTCGAACTGGATATTGGAAGGCATTTTTGAAGTGGAACACTATAAAGTGGTAACGACGCAAAATGCCAGATTGAAAGAAATAGTCCTGTCGTACTAATGAAAAGACATGTTAATTATAATTAACATTTGGAAACATGAGCCAAAAATGAAAAAAAGAATATTCAAAAATTTGTGTTTTTTATTCAAGTAATGGAATATGAATAAAGAAATGTATCGTTAAATTATTTATGAAAATTTGTTTCTGTATGAATTCCACAAACTTCTAGAAGTAGAAAAAACTACTACATTTAATCACTCTCACAGGAAATTAAAATCTCGAAAATCGTAAGCAAGATTAAAATCAAAAAACGAATTTACAATGGTATTTTAAAAACAGCAACTACAACTTTGCTATTAAAAAATACGCGGCGAAATAGCATGCTGTTAGTAAAATCATACTCCCACCACTAAAAAAGTGTTAGTTCAAATTTTGACTATATATATCGACTTGCGCACAGTTTCGTAGGTGTTTTCGAAGTGGAACACTATAAATTGGTAACGACGCAAAATGCCAGATTGAAAGAAATAGTCCTGTCGTACTAAAAAAAAGCCGCATTGCAGAAAAAATGACTTATACACTCTTTCTCATATTTATAAGGACACTTTATATTTTGAAATAACTAATGTAAAAATAATTATGAACAAGATTATACTAAGTGCACTTAATATATCTAGTATTCTAAAAACCAAAACTGCTATAATTGTTTTAATATGAAACAAAATTAATAAAAAATAATGCAAAGTGTTTTTTTCTACACGTTTTTAAATGTTCATAATTATAGAGACAATCAAGATTTTTTCGTTTTATTTAACTTACTAGCGGATAAATTGCAGTTGACATGCGAATTTGTTAACTACTGTGCTAGATTAATTCATATATAAGCCTTGAATTTTTCTTGGACGGACATTACTGATAATTCCTCGAAAAAAAGAACGTTCATGTAGTGATGTATGATAAATGTGTTTTTTAAGAGGAAGGATAATTTCAATCCAAGGAATTTCTAATGAAATTCGAAGATCTAAAATTGCTGAAGGAAATGTAATCCAACATTGAACTGCTAGCTCGATAGGAGAGAGATCTGATGCGAAATCAGAGTTGTTTTACAGAGATCGAAGACTCATAATTCCTCTTACTGTTCTACTCATAATGATTGCTGCTGAATTTGCTCATATTTTTTATCGAAAGATTGGGGGTCCACATTCATGCATGTTTAAAATAATTAATAATATGTTAAAATGAATAAAAAACCTATAATAATCGATAAGCATTAAATGGGGGAAAGAACGTCTGTGTTAAAGTTGAATAAAGACAATATTAAATGGTAAAATGTTGCATTTTCGAATGAAAAACATTTTATTCTTGATTAATCAAATGGTTTTAACAAATACTGGCAGTATCTGAAGATAGCGAAAGGTAGAGCAGATTTGTTTAAAGGCAGATATGAATTGGGCATTTTAAAGGTGGATCTATAGCGCTCTGGGAAGCTGTTTCTACTGAAGGAAAAATGAATTTAGTAATTTTTTCTATTACTATGAACATCAAGAGAATATCCGCAAATTTTAAACTTGGAATTCTCAGATTTTTGTTAGATTTTGGGGGGTAATAATATTTTTTTCAACAAGACTTAAATTTTTGTTTTACTTCTAGAGCAATAGGAAATACTTTGAAGAAAGAAACTTCTGTATTGTTGCCTTTCCCGTGGTCTAAAAGTTGAAAAAACCTTAACTTATCATATTATAAAAGTGCACGCAAGTGGAAAGCAATTTTAAATAGCTTAAATGTATTCAGAATACCATCTATGCTGTATGAAATGGTATTGAAACTGAATATTAAAGAAAAAAAAAATATATATACCAAACAGAATGTCTGAATGTTTCAACCTAAAAAGAGACCCCAAAAAATATTAATTTAAAGAAGAATTGAAAAAAAGTACTAAGATTCGAGCTGTTCTTATAATTGTGAACACCTGAAAAATCCTTCTTTTGACCGTATTTAAAGTTTTTTAAGATAGAAAAACGATAACACTTTTTAAATATCGTCAATAATGAAATTCAAATTAATAAAAAAATTATTTGTTTAAATAATAGTGTTCAGTGTTTAGTTAATATAGAAAAACAGGTGTCCTTATAATTATGAGAAGTAGTGTACCTTTTTTATTTGTAATAACTTTAAAATTAATGGTTGAAACAAATAAAACTGTCGTGTTTGCATAGTACAAAAGGAATGAAATGATACCTATGTACATTTTTTATTTAATAATTCGCTTTATTACGTTCTACGAAGTACTTTATAAAAATCTACATAAAACTTTCTTTTTAAACATAATGCAATAACCATACACTTTGTACCTATTATAATTTATTATATGAAATAAACAAGATATATTTTAATATATGAAATAAAACTATTTATTGGTTAGATCTATGTAACTTTTTAATAAAAATATGTATTCTGCATTGGGTTAATTCCACCTTTATATGGAATTACTTCTTTAATGCACAGTGGCATAGTATTATACCGTTTTTTGATATAAATCTCAAAAATTTCACTGTGCTAAATACTGTAAATATTTAGTTCTTGCAAAGTTGTAGGCTGCAAATTTCGAATCCTCCTCTCTTTCGCCGCACCTTTTTATGATTAAACATTTTCGAGCGAATTGAAATTAAGACTGTTTCCAAGTCTAATAAAGAAGAAATTATACGATATTCTTTGTGGGATTTAACTTAGAGTGAAAAATATATTATTACTTACAGAATTATAGATGCTCATGGGAATGGATAAGTAATCTTAACAATTGATTCAAATTGACGTACCACAGAGGCCGTACAGCAAGGTGCATTATCATCTTGAAATGCTGTTTGAAGAAAGGTCTGAAATTCCTCCAAAATAGTCGGTCAGGCGCCCCTTTTATAATCACCGTGGTTTATTTTGACTTAATTGATCTCTTGAACATGAAACTTTGTTGGATTCTTTGAAAAAGTATGCACCTTCGTACCATAATGTACGGAGGATGTATCACTGTTTTAAGAGAGCAGTTTTCATTAAGCCAGTCCCATTTTTACCGTCCTAGTAGTTTTCTTCTTCAGCTCGAAATAAATTAAACTTGACTCATCAGAGAAACTCATTTCAGCCCGATAATTAACTGCTAATTTTTTTAAATTTTTGGTCAACTGATTTTTTTCTTTTTTTTTTTTTTTTTTTTTTTGTCCTTAATAATGGCTTTTTTCCAGATCTTCTGGCTTTTAACCTGCCTTGTTTAATTGCTTTCGGACTATTTTTGAAGAAAGTATTTTGCTATGCACTTTTTAAAAATCTTTTTAAAGTTCTGAACATGATACAAATCGATTTTTTAAACATTTGCTTTTTTACTTGCGGTTATCATGCCTGGATCAGCAACGTGGCCGCCTAAAGCCAAATTTCCAGTTTAAACCACCAAATAATTTTATATTTTTTTTCCAGAAAACCATTTTACCAATATTTCGTTAACATTTAATTATTTTGCCCTCTCACGTAATAAAATATTTTTTGATTTTCATTCAAAAATTAATACATTTTGTGGCATCGTTAACTGCCTTATTCTTACCATTTTTGAAATAATTTCTAAAATTATAGTTTTTCTGACAACTGCATTTTGTTTTTAACACTGGACCCAATGCTAAAGTGTATGTGGAGGACAACATAATAAAATGTGTTCGAAAATTTGCTTTTTAAGCGATAAAGTTGGCGGTTGTAGAAGGTGAAAATAAAACTATCCAAGTGTCGCTTAGTGTACATACAAAGATGAAAGTTGAATAAGACTTTCATTATACAATTATTTATCAACATAGTTATTATTTTGGTGTTGATCATAGTTAATAAATTAGTAATTATATTTTTTCAAAAAATCTGTTATAAAAGTAAAGAAAAGCTAATACAGAAAGAAAAATCGGGTTTTAGTTTAATATTTGAAAGCATTTGAAGCAACCTAAGTGAGAGAGATTACACGATACGAAGACGGAAGGCTGGAGATCTTCGAGAATTTAAGATTGGAACAATAATGGACTCCCTCCAAGAAAATGTGTATAACAGTCAAACTACATGTGATTATAACAATTTGATAGTTTCGTCCAGCTGTCGTTATTTAAAGCGAGGATTCCACTGAGGTTTGAACTTCGAGGTTCAAAAAGCCATTAATCACGCTTCTGACACAAAGAGCCGAAAGTCTTTCATCAGTTGAAATCTACTTTTATCAGATTACCCAGTAACTTCAAAGGAAAGCATGCAAAGTTGTCAAAGATATCTGCCTCTGGCCCCTCAATTATCTCAGCAGGGGGCGAGGTCTCTAGACTTCCAACCACGTTCAACCGTTTTGAGCCCGCTTGACCACATCAAAAGGTTCTGAATAGCGCTCGAACCAACCTCAGTGGAAACTGGTCTTAAGCACTGAAAGAGCCGAAGGCAATTTCCGTCTTTCCTATAAGTTCGACGGAAAGATTTAAGGAGGGAATGCTCGAGTTCAGAGGAAGGGAAGTGTCTTCTAAAGTTCTAATCTCCATTATCACTAAAGTGGGTTTCATAGTGGCCGTTCCGTACCGATGTCTGCAAAACATTGAAAAAATTTGCTCTAGTTATTATTCTAGCTCAGTGGTTTAGCTCAGCATTGGACTGCATTGTTCGGAGAATTAACAAAAGGTTTTGTTTGTGGTTTCATATATATTCTGGAAGGCTTGAGTTTGAGCCACTATATGGTACTGAATCAGTCCAGCCTTATCAGAGTGAGTTCTTTCAACAAAGCGTCTAGGTCAGCTTTGGTTACGAGGTCGAGCGGAAACGGATGTCCTGTAAGTGTGTCACAATAGGGCGGGGAAATATAACACTTAGCTAAACACAAACGAGAACTTCACAAACATCCATGCCTTACCCGGTTGATTTCATAATAAGAAAAGTTCAAAGTCATAACTTGTGAGTTTAATGTGCCCATATTTTGTTCATTTACGCTTCCATAATTTGTAACACTTATTTATAATGACCATATTAGAGTACCTTAAGTGTAGAATCTCATAAATAATTTATTTTTAAGTATTTTTATGATTTAAAATAGCATTAATATTTTATAGTCCTTTGGAGACCCATGCACTTATTTTATCGCAGGATGAAAAAAATTGAAAAGTAGTATGATTAACATGAATCAAGAACGATTAAGAAGAGCTAATTAATAGCACCCCAAGTAACACGGGAACGTTCTGTGAACGTCTAATAACGGTTACAGTCGTTCAAACACCGTGTTTCGTGTCAAGAGAATGTTCGATTAGACGTTCAAAAATAGTATTACTTAGAATGTTCTGAAAAGGTTTGCTTTGCACCATCTATAAAACGTACAATTCTAGTTCTATGAAAAACGTTGAAGTGTATCACTGCCGTAACACGTTCTGTCACAGTGTGATTATAACAAATATGACAAAATGCTTTTTTTTTTCAGTTTTTTTTCCTTATTTTCAGTTTCAGATTTTGTTGGCATGCCAGTATAGAATAATCATTGAAATGTAATAGAGATGAGGTGGGAAAAAATTATAAAATTTTAAACTTTAATTATATTTTATAATCATCATAATTATTTATAATATAATTTAAGTTTTATATTTTTGAATTCTGTCAAACACATTACTCCAGATTACTTTTGCAGCTATTCATTATTATTTGCTTCTTAAAATGTTAATAAATTAAGTTACGAAAAAGTTATTTATTTTATTTTTATTTATTCATTTATTTATTTTGTATATACCAAGAAAAATGTGTTGGATAATTGGAAATTTTTAATCTCCCGTTTTCCATAGGTTTATACACTCTTGAGATGTCCAGAACACAATTCGACCATTCTTTGAAAATGCCAGTCTGTCTATCTTTTTGTGTGTGCGTTATCAAAGTTTTGTGGACTCTGTATCTCACAAACCAATGAACGATATTTAACCAAACTTTATGTTTAGTTAGACTTTAAACTAATTTGCTAAATATCAGGAATATTTAATTAGGTATTGACTTAATATCAGCTTTGGTGCTCATTAGCCTTTGGAATGTATCATCAGATAGGGGTCGCTTTTATGCTGTAAATTCCCCCTTTTATGGGGAGATTATATTTCAGCTTCTACAGTGCACAAATGCACCTAACTGAATATGGGAAACAGATATTATGTAAAACTACGCTGATTTAATTCGTGTGCGTATATTGACCAACTGGTGGCGTTGCTCTCCTGCAATTTAATCCCGTTAACGTAATGGCAGTAATTCAGTTTTTGTAACATAAATAATTATAAATACACTAAACTTGGTATGAGAAATTAATGTCGTATAAAACTTTGCTGAATCAGTTTGCGTGCTCATCTGACAAGTAGAAGCACTGATATGCTGCAATTCAATTTCATTCAAGGGAACGCAATAGCTCATGTTCTATGATTTATAAATGCTCTAAAATTGGTACGTGAAATAGATATTACGTAAATTTTACTGATTGACTTCGGGTATATATCAAATGACAGGTGATACTGTTACGTTTCGTTTCAGCTTACGGGAAGGCTATACCTCATCTTCTATAATACGAATACTTATCGAACCTTGTATGTGATATATATATATATATATCCATATTTCGGTATATATCCACCGACGGATGCTGCTGCTATTGCTTTCTGCAATTTTCCAGATATCTGTATTTCAGCATCTTTTGGTGAAAAATGTACAAAATTTCATATATAAAAATATTAATTATAAGAACCTGCGTTGATTAAATTTTTTTGATTAAATTAATAAATTTTAAAATTTTATGGATGCTGTATCTCACGAACTAATAAACGTAATTTATTCAAACTTGGTTTACTTAGACTGTGACCTAAACTGGTGGCAATTATATTTGTTAATAAATCGTTCAATAGGTGGCGCTGTCATATCATTATTTTCAGAATTTTTAATATGGCAGAATAGGACAAAATTTCGTATAAATGTACATAAGTGAACATTGTTTTAAACTTTTCCATGGAAAATTAAATATGTATATATACACACATATATATATATAATAGATATCGTAATAAAATTTAATCTTAAAATTTAGCTATTAATAGAACTAAAACAGTAACAGCTCACTAAAATATAGAACTGAATTTAACATAGAAGAAAGAATTACACAAAAAGTTGCGATATAGATTAATAACCAATGAGTTACGATAGTAACTTAAAATACTTACGCCGACTTGAATGATAATAAAAAAGGACCATTAAACTTATGAGAGGGAAAACAAATAATAAATCACAGAAATAATTGGATGAAAATGCTTAAACATAGAAGCATACATATCAAGGGGTGCATACTTCATAAAGCTTTAAAAGCTGCAACGATTTCGTAAAACGATATTGCTACTCATAGCAATTTATATCATTTCACACCCCGATCGATGCAGCAAAAACCATAAAGAATTAGAAATAAAGTGAAATATTAAATTAAAACAAAGATTAAATATAAACTTAATGGAAACGAAAGTGATAACATGAATGAAGCAGAGCAACCACATGTATAACATTTAACACCAACTGGAGAAAAGGATGTTGCCAAAACCTAAATTGAAGTAAAATAAAAGCTCGACAGATATCGATTAATCGAAGATACTTCAGAGCATTTTCATTAAAGATAAAATACACAGAGTAAATATTAATGTATATGTAAATGATAATGTTAAAATAGATTTTATAGATAATTAAATTTAAATCTAGTAGAGTCGTACCAAATACATTAATAATAAATCATTTAAGTTAAGGTCTGAAGAATGAAGGCATAAGACATCAGAGTGCAAGCGCCATCTTTCGGTAAGCTATAAAAACATTAAGTCAGTTAAATTATTTCAGGAGAAGAAGTCAATGCAATAAGTAGTGTAATTAAGATGTATTGACTGAAAAATTAAGATAATTTAGAAGTATTGACTGCAAGATTAAGATAATTTTTAGCACCGATCAAGTAATAAGAATAATTTTTAGCACCAATTAAGTAATAAGAAGAATTGAACATATGTGATTAACCCAATACTAAATAATTTGGAAGTCAATGTATTAAATGTTAAGTTTTAAGCATACTCAATTACAAGCAATAATGCCAAAGAGTACACATATAAGGATAAGCATTATATTGCAGTATTCAATAATTAAAATTATAATTTAAAAGATTTTTTTTTTTTTAAATAATATAAGATCTTATTTTTGTTATGCAAATAGATGTATTGTTCAAACTTAACAAGGGAAGCCTCAAGTAGCCAGATGCACAAAATTAAATTTAAGGATAAAAAATTTCAAAATTCATAGTATCAACCAGAAAAATAAGAATGTAACTTACAGTAATCCCCCCGACCCCCCTTTTTTTTTTTTTTTTTTTTTTTTTTAATTAATTTTATTCAGCATCAAACCCTCCCAACCAACCAGCCAAACAACACCACCCTTCCTCCTTAATCAAACATCTGCCCACCCATCCACCAGTTTTTTTTTTTTTTTTTTTTAAATTAAACCTTAGTAGTTTTTTTTTGTGTGTTAGACAGAGACCCTTTATGATAAACAAGTGAATAAATAAATTTTTTGGGATAACCCATTTTTGTAGCAACATTAATTATGTGAGAGATATTTTTGTTTTTAAACCTAACTGAACAAAGATTATGTACACGAAAGAGGTGATTGAGAAGGATATTTCTGTAAACAGAGATATGAAGACAAGAAGTAAAGTGAGTAAATAAATTTACTTTGAAACTGAAATCTTGTCTTTTGTCATACAGATCAGTATAAATTTTACTACCATCAAGTTTGAGTTTTAAATCTAAGAAATTTATACAGTTATTGTTGAGAAGATTATGAGTTAAGGTAAGGTGAGAAGGATATTCAAATTTAAATAAATTAGGGGAAAAATTATTGACATAAAAAATTATAATGTCATCAATGTATCGGTAAAAATAGACATTTTCAATACATAATCCCTGTTCATAATGGTAAAGGTATAAGTCAGCTAACATACTCGAGCTGCATCCTCCTTGTGGAATACCGACCTTTTGAATATAGATCTTATTACAGTGTAGAATGCAATTGTTATGAATAATAAAATTTAAAAGTGTCTTAAATGATGTTGCCGAAAAGCATTTTGGTAAAGAGATTTGACTTTTAAATTTTTCAAAAAGGTTAAAGATGATATGATGAAGATCTGTTAAATTAATATTATTAAACAGGTCAGCAAAATCATAAGTCATGATATCAGTCACATTATTCATAGATAAGACATTGGCTTTAAGTTGATAACTATTTTTAAGAGAAAAGAAATTTTTTGATTTACTAATTAAGTCATAGATTTGTTTGAGAATATCAAGGAGAATTTTGTTAGCGTTATTGTTGTAAGTATTACACCCTACAGTGACAGTTCTAAATTTAATAGGATTTTTGTGAAATTTAGGGATAAGTACAATATAAGGATATTTAAAATTATTATATGGAAGCTTTAGCAATTTATAAAAGCAGTGAATTTTCCGGTTATTGATTTTAAGATCATTATTGGTAGGATGAAAGTTAGTACTATTAGATATAGATGAACTGAGTAAAGAAAGATAATAATGTTTACATATTATAGCATAATTATTAGGAGATTTATCTACATAAGTAATAACAAAGTTTTGTTGCAATTCTTTGATAGATTTAAAGAGATTTGATTTATTGTAATGTGTGAGATTTGATCTATGTTGAATTAATTCAGCTTTAAGTTTTTAGTATATATATATATATATAAATTTATATTAGTAATATTTAATTAAAAAAAAGTATGGGCGATTTGTGCAGCTCATTGCTTTCGGTATTGCATTAAAATTTTTAATATTCTTCCGAGAAAGGTCGTCTATGCTTTTAAAACGAAAGGGTGAACCCTAAATCTGTGATAATTTAAAACAAACTTATCGACTTTTTACATTTTTCATTATGTAAAATACATTTCTTAAGATATATATTTTGAAAACTATAATTTTTTTTTTTTTTTTTGGATATTTAGTGTTGTACTGTTTGAGATGAAAATCGTATACCTTTTCCATGGAAAATAATTTTTAATAAATTATTTTAACAAATAATATTTACGGCATCGACCGGTGCAGGAAAATATAGAAGAGAGTTTTATGATGGGCTCAATATACCAATTTTTAAAAAGTTTAAGTTTTGAACAGTATGAAAAATCTTTATTAGAAACGGGTGTTATTGAATAAATTGCTTAATCAACAGGAAATTTCGCCGCGTGTAAATGGCGACCTGCATCTGCAGTTGCGCAGGAAGTTGGTATTCGTAGGTGTGGGATCCAAAGTCCAAAGCTTCTGACTATGCCTGCTTACTAATCGTATTTTGTATTTACATTCAGATTTGAATTTAACTTTCGAATACGCTACAGCTTCAGGATACAGATAAGTTCACTTACTTTTCCTTTTTGTAAAATTTTGCATACGTATGCATTGAAATCTTACAAAATTTAGTTTATTAAAATTTATCAAAAAAAAAAAAATAATAATAATAATAATAATATTTTAAAATTAAATTTTAAATTTAAAATATTTTTACATATTTCACGCTAACTCCTAAATTTATTCGTTCGATATTTTATTATTACAATTCAACGTTGCATTCTAAACTAGCAAACCCATGTGAATATTTCGCACTTTTCTTTTCTTATTTACTTTTAAAATTTGAAACTCATAAATATTATACCGAATTCCCCATCTGATTAAAATTTTAATTTACCAGAAGCCAAATTATTATTAGTACCAAATTAATATAGTGCATTAGTGAGACCAAGATCATTCAAAGAAAGGTTTCAAAATAAAATTCATTGGTATAAATACATTGGTATAAATTCATTGGTATAAATTGGTGTAAAATATTGGTATAATTTTTTGTTAAAAAAAAAAAAAATCATTGTTTTGATTATATTTTTATGCTTATGATTTTTAGTCAATTTATGACAATAATTCATATTCTGTACAATCTTTAAAGTATTTCTATGTTTAAAATGACGCTTATAAAGATTGAAGAAGCAATTTTTAAAAATACAGTTTTCCATAAAGTAATGTAAGCAGGCAAATGTCGTAATTTTTTCTTATTAGTTCATTGAGTTGAGTCGGTATGCTTAAATATTGTTCATTTTTAAATATTATTTTTTATCCTCGCGTATTTCAATAATTACACTGCTATCGTATCGTTTCGACAAAAATTAATTGTAACTGATCCACGTTAGAGAAATATTATATACAGTCGGCTGCAAAATTATTCGAGCACTAGCAATAATCCTTGCCAAAAAAAAGTACACTTAATACAGCTTTGTTAAATAAATCCTTGTCGAGTCATGTTCTTAATCAATCTAAGAACATGATTCGACAAGGATTTACTTAGCAAAACAGTCTTAAGTGTACTTTTTAAATATAGGAATTATTGGCTAGTGCTCGAATAATTTTGCAGCCGACTGTAGATTTGAGTATATATGTTTACATTTTACATTACACTGTAGAAATGTAAAAGCAGGAAGAAGTTAAAAAAAAAAATAGTTACTAAGGTGATTCTTAATATTTCTAAATGTTTTAAATTTTGCAGTTTATTTATTTTATTTTTATTTATGTATTTAATTTAATTTAATTATTATTATTTTATTATTTGTTTTGTTTGCAGAATAAACTTTTAATTAATTAATTATTTATTTTTCAAAAAGTTTTACAACATTTTATACTGTTATATTTCACTGCATGGTGTATGTAAAATTTATAAATACAAAATCAATAATTTAAATAAATTTTGCATACGCATGATTTGAAATATGAAAATATTAAGTAAATTTCACGGAATCTATTTAAATAAATATATATAAAAAAATTATTTATTATTTATTTTTTCTTTTTAACGTATTTAAAATACACCACTGTTCAAAATTAAAGGAACAAACCTGCTTTCCCATTTTCTTCTTTTGTGCATAACTTTTAAACAAATAAACACATGGACATAAAATTTGGATGGCATGTTCGTTATCATATCATTAATCGAATTTTACATAACTTTAGCATAAGCAATAATTTTAAAGTAATAATTATTAATTTTTCTCAAAAGTAAGCTTTGGAAAAAATGAAAAATTTCAACAATTTTAGTAAAGAAAACTTAATGAAAAATTGTGTTAATGATGCATTATAGACAAGTGAAGACGCACATGCCCCCAAATGTTAAAAACAAAATCCTGATTTTTCTTTCTGTGTTCACTTTTCTTTTACTTTAATAACGGAATTTTTGAAAAAAAAAAAAAAATAATAAAATAAAATAAAATAAAATAATGATAATTACTAATTTGTATAAACTGTGACCATCACCATAATAATAAAAACGTCGATAAATAATTTAATAATGAACCTCTTATCCGATTTTCATGTTTCTATGTAAAATTTTTATAAAAATATTCACACGCGAAAAAATGAAGAAGAAAGAAGAAACATACGGTTTTAATCTAAAATATGGATGCACGTACATCTTTAACCTATCTGTAATGCATCTTCATGACCATTTTTCATTTTCTTTTCTAAAATTGCTGAAATTTTTCATTTTTTTAAAGTTTACTTTTGAGAAAAATTTACTGATTTTTAGTTTAAAAACTATTACTTATGCTAAAGTTATATAAAATTCGATTCATGGTATTTTAAAAAACATGCTATTCAAATTTTATACTTCTGCGTTTATTTGTTTAAGAATTATGTGGAAAAAAGAAAACGAGAAAACAGTTTATTGTTTTAATTTTGTACACTTGCGTACTTCTTTTAACTAATTTTTATTTTTTGCTTTCCATTGATTGTGCATTATTATAGTTTAAAAATAGAATATGTAACATATCAGTGCATTAATTTGAGATTTCATTGATAATTTAAAATTTAATAAAATATTTTTGTGTTTGAATGCTAAAAGTTTGCAGTAAGTTTCAAAATTTAGACAGAAAAATATTTTTAAATTTTTTTGCTTAACTTATTAAAATTAATATCCAAATATGGTTATATTCTGTTGTTAAATCATAATGATGCAAAATATAGGGGGGAATAATAATTAGTTAGCAGGGGGCATATATCTTAAATTTTTTCAAAATATTCCAAATCTTGAATTTATTTATTTATTTGTTTTTGGATTCAAATATTTATCCAGAATATTCAAAATACTTGATCTTTTGTTATACCATATTTCAATGCATGTATGTAAAATTTTATAATACTAAGACAATTATTTATGAAGGAAAAAAAAAAGATAAAATAAAAGCTACACAAAAAGGAAAAAAGAAAAGAAAAGATAAATAAGATAAATAAGGAAAGGAAGGAAAAAAAAAAAAATAAAAAATAAATAAGTAAATAAGTAAATAAGTAAATAAAATAACAAGGGCAAAACTTTGACTAGACCCTATAAAATTCAAGAATTCGAAGCAATTGTTTCGGGTCGAGAAAAGACACAACCCTTCATCAACCGAACAAAGTAGGCACGAGTGCTGCCAGCGAAACTGCAACGTAGCTCTTGTATTTGCAGCATTCGTGTCTACTATGTTCGTCTGACGAAGGGTCGTGTCTTCTTTCGACCCGGAACAATTGTTGCGAGTTCTTTCGTTTTATTATACATGAAATACACTTTTAGCACGTTCAAAGAACTTTCAAAAATTGTTTACATAACGTTGTGAGAACGTGTGTATAGAACGTTTTCAGAACGTTTCTACACTATTTTAGAACGTTTACAGTACGTTTTCTAGAACGTTCTGAAAATGTATATAACGTTTTGAAAACGTTTTAAAAACGTTTAGAACCTTCTGAGACCGTATACATAGAACGTTCTCAGAACGCTTCTATAATACCGATGGTGATAGTTACACGTTCATTGAACGTTTTCTGAACCGTACTATTGTACGTCTTCAAGATGGACAGATAGACGTCTATAACACGTTCAAAGTGAACGTTCTTAGAACGTGTTTGCAGAACAATTTTTGAACGTTCAGAGAACGTTTCGGTGCTGCTTGGGATAAGTAAGGCAATAAAACTGCAATATACAAATTAGTGCCGCTGGAATGGGAATGTGTCATTTTTGTGAAGCATAACAATTCTTGCTAGACAGAAAGACTGCAGATATCACTGTGTTATTGAGATGAGAAACATGGGATAACCAATAGTTACAATAACCCCGAAGCATCATTTGCTCGAGGAACTACGAGGGAGAACCATTGGAAAACTAGAAGAAGGTAAAAATCCGACAGATGTGGCTAGATGGTCCATTTTACCTTCTGTGGTAAAAAGACTTATTTCAAACCTCTGATTTGGCATTGAGAAAGTTCATCCAATAATGGCCAATGAGTACGACAAGCACCAGTGACCGATATTTGCAGTTATGTGCATAAATGAATATAACCGTGACTCCAACACATCCTAGAGCCTCCCTTGCTGGAACTACCAAAAGGTATATTTTACCGTTTATCACGAGTAGAAGGCTTCACGAAGGGGGCCTTCACTCTAGGTGTTCAGTTATTTGCGTGCCCCTCATCTTACGTCACAGGAAAGAACGTTTGAGGTGAGTATTTCAACAGGTCGATTGGGCGTCTAATTAATGGAGGCCTATTATCTTTACTGATGAGTCCAGGTTTAGACTTTTAAGTGATAGTTGGCTTTGTTTTATTTGGAGAGAACATGAAACACGTTATCATCTATCAAACACCCGTTAAAGAGCTTCATACATAGGAAGCAGTGTCTGTGTTTGGGGTGGTATCCCTTTGGGTGGACGCACATAACTCCATGTCTTTCTAGATGAAACTAAAAATGTTCACGTTTATAGAGATGATATTCTCGATTCTTATGCGCGCCCTTATGCCGATGCAATAGGCAATGATTTCTTGCCTATTAGTACGTCAGCGCTAGACTGCACAGGGCTCGCATCATGGGAGATTATCTTCAGCATCAAATAATTCAGCGCATGGAATGGTTAGCTCGATCCCCGGATTTCAATCACATCGAGCATGCTTGGGATTCTTTTGCTCTCAGTCTCAGTCATCATCTTAAGGGGACGTTATAAATAAATATTTTTAATTTTACAGCAAAAAATTTAATTTTTTGTATGTATATGCACTGAAGTATTACAATATTAATAACATAAAAATAAAAATAAATAAAAAATATTAATTTTGTTTTTTGAATTTAGTTTTTTTTTTTTTTTTTTTTTTTTTAATGTCTCTCGCGTTTATATTTTGCATATATTTTTATTATTTTGCTTGATTATTATTCATTTATATATTTTAAATAAATTTGGGTATCGAATTTTCTATTCGTTCAGAAGTTTAGTTTTAAGAATAATTTTTGTGAAATATACTGATATTTTATGACAATTTCAAGCTAGCGCATAATAAAACAGAGTCTTAAAAATCTAAATATAGGCGAAACTTAAAACGGATACCCAGATTTCACTGAAATGTAACATAAAACATCTTAAAGCAATTTTTATTAATTTTAAGCCAAAATTGTGACACGAGAGACATTTGAAAGAAGGAAAAATCGTTAAAAAAAACACATTAAGAGAAAACAGCATTTAAATTGAATTTCACCAGTTATCATTATTTATCAGTCAAACATTTTAGAAGGCTATATATTTTAAACTGTATGTTTTTTAATATTGTTTTATCAAAATTAAAGTCTTTTAAAAGTTAAAAATATATATGATCAATCTCCGCCGACTATACTGCTTATTTTTTTTTAAAGGGCATTTAATCAGATCATTATATTTTTTTAAACCCTTGTAATTTTTGAAAATATCAACTTAGAAGCATGCGGTTTGTTGCATATTGTTCAGAATTAGTCATAGAAAAATAAATATAACAAAACGAAAAATTTGTGTTTTCCCTTGATTTTTATGATTTTCAAAGCCCACCATCCCCTTAAGACTGTTACCTTGCATATAACTGTTTTGCAAGGTTAATTGTTCTCACTTTCCAGTGAATTCATCGATCATTTGATTGACAGTATCTCACATATCTCTGTATGTGCGGTATTGCTTCTAGGGGTGTTAACATTCCATATTTAGGGCACTTTTCCTATATCAAACAGATATAGTCAATTAATTTTATACTTTTGCTACTTTTTAAAACACCATAATTGTGTGGTAATTTATTTTCATGCTACTTTATACCTTACTATGTGTCTTACACTGTGGCTGAAAATCATTGAATTCTATATGCAACTTTTTGAGTAATCGTAATTTTAGTGATTTTTCTTTAATTTTTGGGAACCATTGTATTATAAATACAATAAATACCCCAATAAATAAGATTTGAAATTAGTTGTTTTTGATTAGTAAATTTATTTTTTTAAATTAAATCAATTAATTGGAGAAAGGATAAGTGTGCAGTCAAATTTTATTTATTTCATTTGACAGCTTTGAGACAGTTACAATGACTTTTGCCTCGATTGATCCATATTACAATTCACAGAAACAAATGCACATTATTTTGCAGACGTAGGACATCACGAACATATATGTCCGTACCGGGATTCGAACCCGGGACCTGAGGTTTCAGAGGGAAGCGCCCTACCGACTGAACCACCAAACTGGTAATATCTCCCCCCCAACCCCTTTTTTTTTGGTTCGAGGCTAAATCATACCCATCATGTGATTTCAGATTCTCCATTTCCCTGTGAATTTTCCCACAGGATACAAACATAGGATACAAAATTTCCCCGTACAATATAAATAATAATATTATAATGTTGCAGTTTCTCCTGCAGTGGTCACATGTGAGGGATTTTATGATGTATAACGGATAAAGTCAATTGGATATTTTAATTATCTCAATACCAGAATCGATTAACGGCAATATATTGCTCGTTTTATGGGTAAAACTAGGACAACTAGATTTTTTAATTGAATTTGAAGACAAACATGGCGGTGTATCTACAAATTTTGAGGATAAAAAAATTAAATCACCTTAAATTGTACCAACCAACCAACCAACCAACCTTAAACTGTAAAATTTTATTAATTGTTATGTATGAAGCACCGGAAAGAACTTATTTCAGCTTATTTATTATACATATAATAAATTATTATAATAAAACATTAATAACTTTATAACCAGCGTCCCCAAATGTGTTCTAATTTTTTAGGGAGAAGGTAATTTTCGAGGACAGTCCTCGGGATTCAACAACGTCTGGCCACCATAGTAAAACTCCTTATAATTGTGGATTTGTTTGAGAGTTCATAAAATCTAGAATGATAGAATTCCCCAATTACCCCAGCGAATTCGGAAGACCCAAATGTTACATTTGAACATCATTCAAACGATCGTAGAGGCTTAGTTTATTACCTGCTACATTATTGAACCTACTGGACTAGACTTTTTCTGGGATAATTTGAAGTCATTAATGTATGAGTGTATCAGTACTATTGATCCCAACTGAATCAGTTGAAATTCAGTTACTCTTATTTCTGTAGTTTCCGAGGGCTATTCGAGATTAGAGATACATAAGATATCTTCCAGAATGTTATGACTTTCATTCGACGCTGATGTGCACCCTTTGTAAGTGTCATTTCTGTAGAACGTGTGTTTGTGTCAATTTAAATTCGCCATTAAAATACTTTGTGTTATACAAAGAGTTTGTCGTTTTTGTTCTTGAACTCTTTGTTTCTTTTTTTGATACTAGGTTCGTATAGAAAATGTTTTCAACCCTCTGAAGATATGTTTCCTTAAAATGTTTTGTGTACATTCCACTCCTACTGGAACTTTATATCACTAGTACAGAGTCAGAATATTACAGATTAAAGCTCTAACAACCTCTAAAATGATTTGAAACCAATATTTTAGAATAGAGTAGAATTTTGTGAAAATCAAGATATCTTATGAAATATCAAATTTTATTTTCTGATTTGGGAAAGTGAAAGCTGTGGATTTAAATTTACATGAGATTCAACCTTGATATCGACTAAATTTAGAAACTATGGACGACCTCTCGTACAGGAAAAATTTCTTTTATTTTGCAGTTCATTGTAAATGTTTCTTTTGAGACATATTTATGAAGTTTGGTGTTTTGGGAGTAAGGCCGATTGACTGCGCTAGATAACATATTTATGAAACAGAAATGAATATTGTTTCTCTCAGACATGGCTAGAACAGATAAATCAGTAAAGTAAATACTTGCGTATGTAAAACTAGCAATTACAAACTTTAAGAATAAATGCATTTCAAAGGGTCATACCCTATTCGATTAAGAAGTGTATAGGTCTTTTGTAAAGTATGCCCTGCCCGTACGATTTCACAAGAAAATCTAAATTTCTTGCATGCAACTGTAAATACGAATACTCTATTGTGCACAATTTTTACATGAAAATTTCTTCACCCATTCTGATATTTACTTCTTATAATAAAGTTTAATTTTGTTTTGCTGTTTTCTAAAATGCTATAAGAAATTGGTGAATTGGTTTTGCAAATATCTGGTATTTTTTGCATCTCTTAGCAGATAGCATGAGAATGCAATTGCGCCTGTTTAAAGAGCTGTGCAACAATGCTTTCAGAATATTAAAATAATTTATTTTTCCCAATTTTTCCAAAAAATAGTGTTTCATTATTAGAATGGTATGCTAAATTTTAAGAAAAATGTTACGAAGACGAGACGAGCTTTGTAGGTGCATATCATTAGCATCTAGAAAGTATATTTCAGGAAAAGTGAAATGCATTAAAAGGAATGTTCATTTATAAGTATTGAGGATAAACATTGCATATGTTTTGAAGATACTTATCTACTTTTATAACGTCATACTTCATTAGTTTGATTTTCAATGATCACTTAGTTATTAAATGATCTTTCTACACTTTGAGAATGATTTTGTATAAAAAAATATATATAGAATTAAATTGTAAGCGAAGATAAAAAAAAAAAAAAAAGAAAGTTCAAAAAGTGTTTAATAAAGCTTATAAAAATTAATGAATTTCAATGTGAGGAAAAGTATTGTTAATTTACATATAGGCTGCAAAAATATTTTTGAATTTACCAACATGTTTAGTTCTTTTTTTTAAATAAATTGTCTAATTTTCAAGAATAATTATGTTTAAAGATAATTTTAAATAATTAAAGGATAAAATTATCCCAGAAAGATTATATAGAAAACGTTAAAAAAAAACGGAAGATAATGTGAGTCTTCATGACGTTTTATTATTAATATTTGTTTGGAGAAATACTTGTATTGATTTTATTGTGCTTTTCTTTTTTAAAAGGTAATCCTTGAAATTACCCTGTACAGTACTTTCAGGCATATTATTACGCATTAAAGAGGGCTAAATAAATATTTAAATACCGTGTTGTGTTACACAATCCCGTACATGCAAAGTCGAGAAGTATTAGATAGAAATTATTTTCCATTTTTAATTTTCGTGAAATATCATCTTTTAAATATTATTATGAATCATTCAAACGTATTAAACAGGGTTGCTACATATACGCCTTTTCCCGCCGACTCTTCTACCAGATCAGTCCTACAGTAATTTTTACCTTAATGGATCGTGGAAACATATTACTAAAATTTACCATAAAAAAATTCTGGTTGAAAAGTCAGGGGGAGAATACAGACCAAAGCAACCTTTAAAATATTGCTGAGAATTATTTGCGAAATTTATGAAACATCGTTAAAAGTTCATCCATACCTTCACCCCCCCCCTCCTTCTACTTATTTCAATCAGCACACACATAAATAGGATTTGTTAGTCTTCTAACACGCAAAATAAGTGCATTTAAATGACACATAGAAAATCGAAGCACTGTTTTAAAATTAATTTATTAAAATTTCAACAAGAAATAATTATTTAATCACAAAGAAAACATAAATAAATTTCTCTCAAAAATAAGTAAATAAATAAATAAAATTTTGAAAGAGAGGTAATTTCTAATTTGGCAGACATGTTAAGTTTAAAAAAAGTGTTAAATATAAGCATCGTATGAAAATTTCAAATTATGGAAAAATATTTCTAAAAAATATTTCTAAAAAAATAATATTGTTATAACATTTCTCTCCAGACAAATTAGCGGGTATTTCAAAATGCATATAAATTGAATTAGATTACTGATATAACCATATATCATAAATGACACATGTGATCTATTAAGTTTTGTGAGGAAAAATCAGAAGTTATAATTTGATTGCACATTTTGAAGATAACTTCACACTAAAATATTGCAATTGATCTTTTAAGTTATACAGTGATAAAATTGGTTGTAGTAAAGAAAAGACTTTAACAGATTGCCAATTATTGTGATAAGAACTGGGATACGCAAATGAGACTGAAATAAAATAAAATAATGTTTAGAAATCTGCTGTTGTATAAATTCAAGAAACAATAATTGTAAACTGAAATAAGGCAAAATACTTCGTGAATATTTAAAGTGGGCAAATACTTATATTTGGTATTGAACTTATACGAAGTTTAAATAACTCGCATTTGAACCATTTCAAAGAGATTATCAGATAAATTGGCGACTAATTTTTCATAGTGAGTTTTATTTGGGGTAACTGAGTCAGTTCGGTATCCTGGGTTCATTTTATGCTGGTGGACATAACATTTGAAGTAGCTAAATACTTGAATTTGACATTGAATACTTTACGAAGTCAAAATAACTCGCATTTGAACCATTTGACAGAGATTATAAGGTAAACAGGTGACTAGTTTTTTGTAGAATCAGTCTTATTTTCAGTTAATTGAGTTATTTCAGTATACCGGGAATACTTTATACTGGTGGACTTAAAATGTTTCATTTTTCTTACTAGGTCTATTTTTATTTTGGGAATTCAAGATGTAGGCTGCATGTTAATCGGGCCTGTTATATATTAACTAGGTCTTGTCGATCTGCAAAAACTGATTTGATAATGAAGGATGAGAGAATAACTTTCCTTAACAGCTCAATATTCAGTTAATTCTGTTGTTTATCGACAGGAATATGGTACTATATAATTTGGTTCAGTTACTATCAATTTATGTTTCAGAGCTTTTGTCACAGTTTAGTTAACATTTTAGAGCAGCATGTTACTACTACATCATAATACTCGCTCTATTAATTATTTGTAGAAAGTGATTACGAATGATTATATCTGGGAAATAGTGATGCAAAAAAGTAAAAAATAAATAAATTGAACTCTGCACTGTTTAAAATAATGCACTGTTCAACATTTGAACAAAAAATGGTGCCACGGAAATCCATATTTTCAGAAATTTAATGCTAATTTCCCCCATTTTATTAGTACCGTTTTAGTAGTATGTGGTAAATGCTACTAAATAATAAAACTTAGCACCAAATTTCGTAAAATATTGGTTGCAGCTAATTCAGCCTAAATTCGTACCATTTTTTGTGATACGTTGGATTTTATTTTTAACAGCGTGTAATCAGAATCTTAGCTAAATAGGAGAAAGTTAGTATCTAAGATTTAGATTAGAAAATTTTTTTACTCTAAGAAGGTATTTATTGATATACGTAAGTTTATGTATTAAATGAATATATGTTTGAATATATTCATTTAATTCTATAAAAGTGCCTGAAAATTATTAAAGGTATGCCTTAATTAGCACCGAGAAATGGTTTCAAATCACGCGGTTATTCCCAAATTTACTTTCTAGTATAGTATTATATTGTTTTATTGATTTTTCTCTGAATATGAATATCTCTATTATCGGCGTCTTTAGGTTGTGAAACAAGAAACAAGGTACTCTTTAACTACAATTCTTGCGACCATGGAAGCCTTTGCGCAAGTGCGGATTCAACGAATCCACTAGTAAAATAGGGGAGACAAGCTTTTCGTTGGGAGAAAATAAGTGACAAGGGAATACCGAATGACTTGATGTTTACTAAATTCAAACCTGCTGGTCAACTTGGAAACCCTCCAAGATTTTCGACTCGTCCTCACTGCTAGGCGTAGGAAACGTGGTTACACTATAAATAATTCTTGATCATAACTCTCAGTTGCCATCAAAAAACAAGGGCGAGTCAACCTTCAATGTAAAGTGTAAATCACTTCTACATTTCAAGGGGACATTTTCCAATTTAGACTGTTTCAAAAGTTGTTATTTTTTGAAGCGGATATATACATTTTCTGCGGAGGTCAAAGAGCACGTAAAATATTTATATCATCTTCTTTTTTCTTTCTTTCTTTCTTTTTTTTTTTTTTTTTTTTTTTGACTTAGTTTATTTATTCAAGTAGAATAAATGACAGAATGACAAGTTAATTTTTTTTTTTTTGTGAGTAATTTTTTGGAATGGTCTCCAATCTTATGCTTTTCGCAACAATCGCACGACAATCGGGCCTATAACAAAAGATGTACGGCAAGCCGATTACAGTGCATATGGGCCACATACCACCTTTTGTATCGGTTCTATAAAGTTTTTGTCCTCTCCGCTGCAATGCCATCAAACGTCATCGGCACAGATTTGGATCAGTATTGGCGAAATATAGTTTATCATCATAACGATACTCTACCATTTTCGATGGTGTACTGTTAACTTTAATGCCAATGTCGATATTTAATTTGCCCATAGATGGTTAGCCGACCGATTTTCCGAATTTTTACATAAATGCCTCACTATTTTGTTGAAAAAAAAAATGTAGTTTTGTGTGAAATGAATAGTTTCTTAAGGAGACCACGGACTTCATAAATAGCCTTTAAGAGTTATAAATTCCTATATACGTGCAAGTGCACTGAAATACAACAATATTCAGTACGTATATTAAAACTTCTGGTGGACAGTGGAATATTTTTTAATCTAAATACATTGCCTTGAGAAATGTATTATGTTTGGGTCGGAACTATGGCAACTACATGGTATTCCACCTATAAAACTATCAACATATCGTCCAAATAGTGAAAGAATACAGCACCACTTATAAAACGCCCATTTCACTTATACTGGAAATGTGTTAGTTATTGAATCGTCTTCTGACCACATATGACAACCTCTAATTATTCGACCAGAATGTTACTACGAGTTTTATAACAATACTTGCCCTATTAATTATTAATTGTAGAAAATAATTACCAATGGTTACATCTGGGAAATAGTAGTGATACAAAAAAAAAAAGTAAAAAATAAATAAACTGAACCCTGCGCTATTTAAAATAATATTCACCATTTCAACAAAAAATGGTACCACGTCAATCAATATCTTTAGAAATTTAATGCTAAGTTTCACCATTTTATTAGTACCGTTTTAGTAATAGGTGCTACATATGACTATCTATATTTATTCGACCAGAATTGATCCATATGAACTTTCAATCTTTATAATGGCCTATATACACCGGGTTAAGTGGCAATCAGGCCAGACATTATGTAGAGGTGCTTTGGCCCACAAGCGTATTTCCAATCAAAAATCAGTTATCGGTTTACCGACAGTGTTGTAATTACAGACCGATTAATTTTTTCCAAATAGATCGGCATGCAATAATTGTCAACGCTGGACCGTACATCTACCGACATTTGTTAGGTATAATATATACTAACATAAATGAATTTGAACTCACTAGGTAGACTTGTTCGTATTGTAAACTTTTAGATAACTGTTAAAAATCCGTAATAATAATAATAATAAATAGAATCAGGCTGTAAATGAATTATTCTCTAATAATACCATTTGAAAGTTGATTTTATTGAAGTCAAAAAGATAAGGATATGTAAATCAAAACTGAAGGCTTTGAAATTTTCAGTCTCACAATACTAAAGGAATTTCAGGTAAATTGATGATCTATAATTTGCTTAGGTAGAACTTTCCTTTCTAATTAAAGATAAATAAAAAAAATTCTGAAGCATTATGCAATTATTTAATTTCGATATCTCATATTTTGAAATACCACATTTTGTATGTATTGTAATAATACCCTCATTTAAGTTAAAATCTCCTAAAATTATTATTAAAATTACTAAATGACTTTTATTCAATGAATCAAAATTATTTTCAAGTTTTATCTATAAATTTACCTATAAATTTTATCTATAAAAATTTAGTCAGTTTACATTAAGGCTATTTGTGCATTTTGAAATATCCGTTACACTTTATATTGTGAAGAAAACTTACTTAGTTTTTCTTTAAAACAAAGTCTATACACAAAAAATTTTCATTATTTCACCATTGTTTTAGTAGATGAATGATCAAAAATAACATAAAAAATAATGTATAGTTTTTTATAATAGGCATTTTCACATTTTTACATCCGTTATTTTTAATTTTACATACAAGTGTTTACACATTTCTAAAGCCATATACATTCACCTAAGTTACTAAAAATACCTATATTACATTTTTATAGACAATTAAATTGTTCAACAATTAACAATTTATAGATGAATGGGTAGTACCATCGTTCTCAACTGTTCCTGAAAATAGCATCGTGAATATTACAGTTATATTTTAAAGAGAGATGGGTATGCACTGCTTATTATGTAACAATAATAAAACAACTTTGTTGGGACAACAATATTTCACACGTAAATCAACATTAGTTATCTCACAGTTGACTGTTAATACAGTTAGAAAAGTCTTTAAGTACGACAGAGATATACCTATTGAAATTTCAGAAAATCTTATTGAGTTAATAAAAAATTTTAACGAATAAGTCATGCTTCTAAAATTAATGTCAAAAAATTATCTTACATATAAGAATATTTTACATTTCTTTTATTGAAATGCCTGAAATATGTCATTGTTTATTACGTGTTTTTTGAAATGAATCATCATTTAATTTATTCATCAAAAGAAAGACAAGCAAAAAATACTTATTTATCATTTTCTTCTTTTGCATCTTCCATTTCCTCTGAAGCGCTCGAAGAAATATTAGCTGCAGTTTCGGCTTCAGGTTCAGAGGATTCTTCATTTGCATTTGATTCTTCGTTCGTGTTAGGTTCTTCATTTGATTGGGATTCTTCAACAATATTAGGTTCTTCATTAGTATTAGATTCTTCATTTTCTTTAGATGCTTCATTTTCATTAGCCTCTTCATTAGCACTAGTTTCTTCATTGACGTTAGATTCTTCATTTGACTTAGATTCCTCATCGGACTTTTGTTCTTCATTAGGAGCTGATTCTTCGTTTGCATTCGATTCTTCATTTTCAGCTGCATCAGCACTTGCTTCTTTTTCTTCGCTCTCATTAACATTGTCACCTGCATTTGATTCTTCAGGATTACTTGATTCTTCGTTAACATTTGTTTCTGCCTCATTAGATTCTTCATTTTCTTTTTCAGATTCTGCTTGCTCCGTTTGTTCTACAGCAGCTTCTTCTTTTTCAGTAGATTCTTCTTCATTTTCATTACTCTTATCCTCTTGTAAACCTTCAGTTGACTTTTCTGATTCTGATGCTTCATTGCCAGAGTTCTCGTTTTCCACATTCGTTGTATTTTCCTTATCGCTTTCCGCGATACTATCCATCCTCTCCGTTGAAAGTTCGTCACCTGATTGGGGATCTAACGACTTGGATTCTAGCTCTTCAATTTCAAGAACTGTTTTCGTACCATCCTCTGAAGTTTCAGTCATTTGTGTTAAATCTTTAGATACGTCGTCTTCTTTTTCAGTCTCGTCAAATGGGTTAATGGACATGGCTGATTCAATTACAGAAGCTGATTTTTCTGAAAAGAAAAAATTAAAAGATAAAATTAAAAGATAAAACATTTTCTATAATTCTACTAACATTTAAAAATATGACAAAAGCAAATACTAAAAATTATTTTTTGCTCTTCATAACCTAATTATAGGTTTTCAAAAATAGTTTTTGAAATGTAATTATGATACATTATCTGCTTTTCTAAGTACATTAATTAAGCAAAATGGAATTGAACATAAAAATTTATTAAGATTTTCCGAGTTTTAACGAAGATACACTAGCATGCAAAACTAAAGAACGGACAATATTTAGAAGCATATATCCATGAAAGTGACTTACAGTAATTAGCTTTGTATAAGATTAATGCGTACATAAATTTCAGTGACAATTAATAACAACCGTAATTGTGGTATCTATATATTAGGGGGCCCGGAAAATAATGTCGTTTTGAATTAAAATACTGACATCGGAAATTTATCTTGGATAAAATTTAAGATATTCTTAGGTAACTTATAAGGTGGTTATTTGTAAAGTACCATGTAAACACTGCAAAACAAAAATTTCCGGTTTCATTTTATTAATTCAAAACGACATTATTTTCCGGTCCCCCTAATAATATTTCTCTAATGTGGACCAGTTATGATTAAATTTTGTCGAAACGATATGACAGTGACATAAGGTGCAATCTGATAGGATTCATGAAATCATAAATTAGGCTGCTAGATTTCGGCTACAAAAACTGAAACTAATAAACTTAAAATGAACATTTTATTAAAGAAATGAAAAAAAAATATAATAACTTTTTTGCGCTGAAACATAAGATAAAAATCTCGTATTTAGAAGTATATTTCGAAGAATTTAAAGCCAGTTAAGACTCGCATTTTATCATTGGCTATAAGTCAGGGTGGTGGTAGCGTGATCTATTGATCTGAATAAAAATCATCATATTATAACAATAATTTAATTAAATTTTAATAATTTTTAACTTAGCAGCGTAAAAAAAAAAAAAAAAAAAAAAAAAAAAAATTCTGAAATTGAAATTATAATGCAAATATCAAAGATTTTTTTTTTTATTGAAATAAAACTGAAAAATATTGAAATTTTCCAGTGAGTGATTTTTTTTAATGAGATTTTTCTGAGAATCATATTAGGTATGTAGTTACTACCATGCGAATGTTCGGCAGGGAAAAGTCTAGTTGTTTAATATCGCTTATAAAATAGTTTGTCGAACATAGAGATACTTCCTAAGAATTGTTAGAGCACTTATAAAGATTTTAAACGACCGTGAAAAACACACCAAGAAATAACAAATATATTATATTTGAAACAAAAATAGATAATTAATGAACAGCGGAACATATTAATCGGAATTCTTATAGAGCCAATTATCGCAAGCAACGCAATTTTCTGGTCGTGGTGTCTGTATAAAGTATCTTATTTATCATACTTTTTTGTGCTCGAGAATGACATGTCATGCATGTCATAAATGACTGCCTAATAGCCACTTACATACTTGTAAAGCAAATATATTATCATCATGTGACACTGAAGCTGGTCATTGTATTATCTTCAGAGATGAATCAGTTTAATGCGACAAAGAATTTTGACTGATATGGAGTTCGATGGGGACAAGATTTTATTCAACTAACATTGAGGAAAGGTATAATTTTGGAAGTGTTACTGTATGGGGTGTTGATCGGATGAATGCACATTTGAGTTCCAATAGTTTTTATGAACATGCCGTTACTGGTAAATGCAATTTACAGTGAGTATTACTTTTTCATGTACATTAACTTTGAGGAACCACTGGAATATTTTTTTTTTCCTGCAGAAGAATGCCAAACATCTGACTTATGTTGTGGATTAATTGCTGAAGCTGAAGAAAATAACAGTATACTACCCTGCTTTAAAATCCATTGAACTACGTGATACAGTGTTTCTGCGCGTTTGTGTACTTCAGAAAAGAAACGATTATTGAAAAATTTTGTCTTGTTTGCTTAAAGAACGAATATGTACTTGAGTGAAAACGCGGAAACGACATATTGCAACCACTAAATTATGGAAAGTCATATCCATTACTAAGGGATACATAATTATAATTTTATTTCATTTGACGAAATGATAAGATCATAGCTTAAAATTTCGTCATTGAGATAGTTAGCTCTGCAGATCTGTATCGGCTGCATTTGCATGCAGAAAAGCATGTAGTTATCGCTGGGAACATTTAAATGTAGTAGATTCATCCTATAGTTTTTAATATCGATTAAACGATGCCATAAATACAATTGATGATGTTCCATTTACATTTGAAACCTAACAAATTAGTTCTCTTTCTTGTCCGAACACTTTTCTCAAACATGTGAAGAAAGTTTCATTACTATAGTTAGCTCCAAATCTAATAAATAATTTGTAAATAACATCATACCTGTTCTTATCATACCCGCTTTAAAAAGGCAGTTCTACAGTTTTGTCACCATTCGTTTTATTGATCAAGCTATTTTTTAAGAATTTCAACTTCTTAAAGCAATTGATATTGGTAGAGTTTCCTCTCCTCCGGAGTTGATTTAATAATAAAATAATTTATGCATTGACTTGTTACGAATGCCTTTCTCCGCTCTCCTGTTGTTAAGCTTTTAACTGACATATTTATTTCATTTTACCCATCAGTACTAATATTGCTAAAGTCTTGAGAAAATTTAACTTCAATGTCATTTGCACCCCCATAAATAAAACTAGCTTTTTCAGTTAAAGGACCTCATTGACTTTAATAATTTCTGTAACGTTTACAATATTAATTGTTAATGTGGCTTATCATAAGTTGTTAAATTACATGTGAAACTATATTCAGAATTGATGTGTATAGTGCGTATGTTTGTAAAAAGAAGAAATTAATAATGCGATTACAGTTAAATACTGTTTGGATAATGAAGACATATTTGATTTCATCCCACTTAAAATTATTTATAAGCCATTTCATGTTGGAAATCATATATCCTAAAATGTTAATTTATTCACAAAGTTTTTAATAGTGTTTATACATTGCATTTGTAGTCAATGTATTCTTCCTCAGACTGTTGGAAACCACTTCTAAAAGGAAACTGCATTAGGGGGCTTCTACACTGTCAATACAGTCCTTCGTTGGTTTCCATTACCATAGTTCTTTATATAAGTAACTGTTTCCAATTAGTTAAACTTGGGGCAAATATGGGAAGGTTCCATAGATAATGGCACATTTTTTTTTTTTTTTTTAACACAGATCCGCATCTATTCTTCGAGATCTTAAAATACACAGCAGAGTTGCTCTTTACTATATAAGTCTTCGAGTATATATGGAAATATTCGACAGACAATGGCACACTTTTTCACATTGATCTGTAGTTTCATTGGTGTATTTTAATGTTGTTTTTATGGTTTTATATTATTGTATTTTTGTTTACTAATCCTTGAACTACTCTTTTTGTTCTAGGATATCCATGTTTACCCATGAGCAGTCCGTATCCGTGTTTTTTCTATATTTGTACTGAATTTTATTTTTAATATATCCATTTTTATGTGATGTTTGGATGCATCATATCTTATGATTACCACATACCTGCCAACACTCTAATTAATATTCCGCTTGCTCCACCTTTCTTTCACACCAGTATTTTTTTAGAATATTTTTCTTTTTATTTAATCGTAACTGCCTTTTAAGAATATTACTCTCAAAATTTACTGGTGCGAGAAAAAAAGGCAGGACTAATAAAACTACGGAATAATAATTAGGATGTTGGCAGGTATGTTACCAAACCATGATCTTATAATGAATTTCACGTACTTTCTAGAAAACTCATTATATAGAATTTATTTAGTCCTATGTTTGGCATGTTAGTGTAATGATACGGGGAGAAATTACATCTAAGAATGCATTAAAAACAACATGAATGAAAATAAGATACACGAAACAGAAGAAAATTAGTATTATAAAGTATTTAGATCACGTTCTTCAAAAATAATTATGTAAATAAACAAACTATTAAATACGCCAAAATTATAAGTCAGGTCTGTAGCAAAAATATTCACGTGCTTTGTAATGATATTATAGTGCAAGGATATTTTGCTTAAAAGAATGAATTTTGAGTACTATTCTTCAAGTTTATTAGGATAATGACTTATATAAGATATACATTAACATTAGATCATTATATAAAATATATAGTGAGTCAAAGTGAAAACCGAACACGAAAGAAAATGAAATTGATTTGCACATACAATACAAACAAATACAAAAATTCAAAAAATAGAACATACAGTGCGTTGCATGAATATAAACGCACCTTTTCCAATAGTCAGAAATAGAATTTTTTAAATTTTAAAAGAAGGAATGCGACTTACAGTTATTGCATATGACTAACAACTGAATAAGGTGCTTTGAGCAAGTATGTTTATGCTCATGCAAGCTTATTTAATGAATGTTTAAGCATTTTCTTATTTTTCACTGTTATTCGTTTGTTGCACGAAATTAAACGCACTCTGTATTTTGGGTTTTAAATTTAACAGAGCCGCCGGAATTAAATTAAAACACAAATAGCCGTGTTGCTAAAATTCTCTAAAATCAGTTTTAATGCTTGAGTGCAAAATTTACGGAGTTTGTACAGGATGGCAAGCGGAAAAACTTTGACAGTAGACGAGAGGATAAAAATCGACTTTATGCATGGTAAAGGCTTTAGCAATCGCGAAATAGGGCGCTGAATTGAAAGAAGTGAGAGTGTTATGTGAAATTATATAAAAAAAAGGAGCAAATTATGGGGAAAAAGCGTATGAGAAGCGAACAGGAAAGCTCACCAGTTACAACAAATGTCGAATATGCAACGCTGCAAAGACTAAGAATATTTCCTGTGCGAAGATAAAGGCTCAATACAAGCTGGGTGTTCATCGGACAACCATATGGAGAATTATCAAAGCTGCAACATTCATTAAATTTAAGAAAATGAGGGCGAATCCACCCCTCACTCAAAAGCGCAAGGATATGAGGTTGGAAAGGGCAAGAAAATGGATTCTAGATCGACTAAATTGGGAAAAAGTCATCTTCTCAGATGAAAAAAAGTTTAATCTCGATGGCCAGGACGGATTTCACAGCTACTGGCACGATATGATAACCGAAGAAATGTACTGTTCAAAACGTCAATCTGGAGGTGGGTCTGTCATGGTGTGGGCAGCCATAGGTGTTAAAGGGACTTTCGAATTAGAGTTCGTGGAGAACAGTATGAACTGTGTAGATTATGTCCAGATGCTCACAAGGAACCTCGCCGTCAAGCAGTCAAAAAATCTGGAAGAAATTATATTTTTCAGCAAGATTGTGCATCTGTAAATACAGCACATATCGTGAAAAAATGGTTCGGTGACAATAAAATTAAAGTACTGGACTGGCCCTCAAAAAGCCCCGATTTAAACATAATGGAGAACGTATGAGGTAATTTGGTTCGCCGTGTTTACGCAAACGGAAGGCAGTTTAACACGAAAGATGAACTAAAATCGGCCATTCTGTTAGCTTGGAAGACAATCAGCTTGGATGACCTCATGCCACTATATCAGTCAATGGCAAGGCGTTTACTGGCTCTTCTAGAAGCCCATGGTGGCTTTACAAAGTATTAGATACAATATTTGTTACTCAGTTATTTATTTTTTACATGTGCGTTTAAATTCATGCAACATGTGTATTTGTCATAAATTCAGTAAAATTATTTTCTAAAAAATCATATTGGTTTTTCGTTGTTTTGACTCGTAATTTCATTTCTTGAATCATACACATACAGTTTGCATCAAGTGTCACCTATTCATATTTTTTTATTACTCTTCTATACCATTCTGATTCTTAAAGCTAAGGTGCGTTTATATTCATGCAACGCACTGTATGTTGAATGTTCATTAAGAATGCGTTTGTTACACAAATTTCAATGTATATAGTTTAAGTAATTCTTAGGTTTAATTACCTACTGTGGCACTCACACGACTTTGTTTTACGCATGAAACTATCCATCCGTTTGTTATCCATGGATTAAAATTATAACTGACGGATAATTTTCATATAATAATTACCAAAAACATTGAAAAAAATCTATTTCATAATGCAAAGTTTCTGAAATACAAATTGAGAGTGATAAAAAATCAAAATAAACAATGGATTCTAAAAACGATGATTATTCGGTTTTCGCTTTAAAATTTTATTAGTCCATGTTATTTATTTAATGCTTCAAAAGATAAATACTTTATAATTTATAACGAGAGATTATAATAATAAAGCCTTTATACTTTATTTTTAAATATAATAAATTATTAAATATGTTTATTTTGATTGCTTTGATCATGAATGGTTTCTATAAGATACAAATTTAACTGTCAAAATTTATTTTATTTTATTTTATTTATTTATTTTTTTTTTTTTGAAAGTCCACTTCTATGTTAATATTTCAACTCTTCATCAACCCAACTATTTTAAATGTAGACGTCATTTATGTAATTTATAGATTGACTTTAAAATACTTATACGTGGTAAAATAAATCGTTTTATTTCAAATAACTGTTTTAAGATGGTAAAACTGTTATATACAATAGCAATTAGCGACGCAAAAAAGAAAAAAGGACGAAACAAAGAAAAAAACAAATAAAAAAAGATTGTTAGGAGATTGCATTCTAGATTCGTATGAAAGAGTACGCATGTACACATTCACATATCAAATAGAAGAATTAATCATGTACGCAGGTATGTCGTTGTGTTGAAGGAATTAATATTCAAGCTTAAATAGTTCTGCTTTCTAAACTGGTAAATGGAATTTTTCATGTTAAAACGTAGGTTACTCTCGTCGGCTTAGCCATTCGGAATTTTTCATCATTTTATCTCAAACTCAAGTGAATACGGAAACGTACATTTTAGAAAGACCCCCCCCTCCCCCGCAAAGGGCATTCTACTCAGTTCTAGGTACCACACGTAAAAAATTGGTCTTAACCATTTCACTACCAACACCATGAAGCTTAAAGTTTTACTTAAAAAATAGATTCAAACAAACATTTCAGTTTTAAGATCAACTAATATTCAATAAGGACATTCTTAAATTACATAAGATACTTTGATATTTACAGAAAAAGGACTGATAACTCAGTCTGGAGTGTTCAAGCTTTCTATATTGTAAATCAAAATAAATAACTAAAGCAAAATATTTTGGGAAAAAAATTTTTGTCTTGATGAATTTCATTATGTGCGTTATACCATTCATTTATCTTCAAACTCTAAATTTTATGTGACATTAAAGGATAACTGAAAGGATTAAATTAAGATTCACTAAAAGAATTTCACAATCAATGAAAAAGGAGTGAAAAGGGATAATGAAATAAGAATTATAAAGTTTAATATAAAGAAAGAACTATAAAAAATCACTACAGAAAAGTAATTAAAATTTTCATTAGCAGACAAGCAGAAATGACGACCTTTTTATCTCTCGATGTAAGATACTTAGCTATTTACTGTTATTAATATTTAATAATTTTTTCGCTGATTCTTGATTCCGAATAAGCTTTTATAAATAATATATTGATCAGTTTGATGAATTCTGATTTAAATGATATTTATTTAACCCTACAAGATTCAATTTTTTTTTTTTTTTTTTTTTTTTTTTTTTTTTTTTTGTGCGCGACAAAAATATATAGGTTGTAATTAGTGATCAGAAGATAGGGAAAACTTATAAAAATAAGAATAAAACCATATTTTAAGGAAAAATTAGCTTTTTAGCTCAACGTACCGTATGTGGAACATACATAAAAATATGATTTACTAATACGTTTACTATTGTAATATAAAAAAAATAACTTACTTCTGCAAAATATACACTTCGTTATAACACACACTATTTTTTTTCGAGTCAAAACTGTTCAATAACTATTCTTTTTTTATTTTCGAATTCAGACAAACGACTAACCTATCACTTTCATTCAAATTTCACACTTAGTGCACTATAACAAAAACACGAATGACATCTTTAGGTAAAGATTCGTATTACTACATTGCTAAATGTCAGTAGCTTCTATCAAGATGTCAAGAGATGTTGCTACTAATAGTTTTATAGCTATAGGAACGATTAAAGTCGGTGTTCCACATATGGAACTGGGTGCCTTGTAGGGTTAAGATAATTGCCATTTCTCATCTATTAAGTCATTTAATTGAGACATTTTAATTGCTAATGTATTTGCAAGAAATTAAAGCATTAGTAAGTATTAGGAACAGTGTTGTCAAATTTAGGGACTTTTTTCTTCAATATCCAATACTAAATTTGAATTGTAACGATTGCGTAATCACTTCGAAGGTAAATCAGCTATTATGTATATCAAATACAATTCCTCAATATTACTGGTGACTATTAAATAAAAAAGTTCCTAAATTTAGCAACCCTGATTAGGAAGTAATAATCAAATGTATTTGTAAGGCACTCATAGCGTCTTCCCAGTGCTTATTTCCCCGAACCTAAATCTCCCGTTGTGTGTCTCTGCTGTTGTTTCTAGAATAAAGAAAGTTGAAACTCCAAAAATAGGTTTATTTCGTTTTCACCCTTTTTAAGAAACAATCGCTTAAACAAATTTACAGTTAATATACAGGGTGTCCCAAAACTACAGCGACAAACTTTAAACGGAGATAGGGCCCACCATAAGAATTCAGAATTGCATAGGAACCCATGTCCGCAAAAGTCATCTTAAATCTTTAAGAACTGGGTGTTTTGGGGCATTTTTCAATAGATGTGAGCGATACAAACACATAGCTACAAACTTTAAGTGGATGTAGATAACAGCTGAAAGAATGGGGAATACATAGCAATCCATGACCGCAAACATCATATTAACCCTTTAAGAAGCGGATATATTCAAGCGTTTTTTAACACTTTCCGCCATGTGGCAGTATTATCGACTGTTTATGTACAGTCCAATTGTTTGGTTATTTGTAACTCCGCCTACATTGTTAAAAATCGTACAATCCATCATTTCACCAAATCATATCCAATATATTGGCATTAATACATTCAATGTTATAAGTACATCAATTAATAACACCATTATTAAACTTTGTATATCTTTTGTGTAACCATTTGGACGAAAAAAAAAGTTTGTTAAAAAATTAAAATTAAAATGCCACGCCCACATCTATTAAAAAATATCCCAAAACGCTCGGTTCTTAAAGGGTTAAGAGGAGATTTGCAGACATGGGTTCCTCTGCGATTCTGAAGCCTTATGATGTGATCTATTTTCTCTTAAAGTTTATCACTGTAATTTTGGGACACCCTGTATATAAAGTTTATTATATGAAGTCGGGAAAAAGACTTATGCACAGGTTTTATGCATTAATTTTATGACAATTTAAATCCCTAATGCTACCAGTTTTTAAATACCAATTATTATGAGCAAACTTAGGGCAAAAATTCATTAAAAGGGTTACATTTGCAGATTAAGTATTATAACATTTACTCGATTTACTTTTCATTTGTTTTGAAGTTTATTTCGTATTAAGATTATAGGAGGAAGTTTCCTCACACGAGCCGTTGAAATTGGTATATTATTATTTATTTTTACAGGGGTGTTTGAGTCCCCGATTTTTGTTACCAGAATTTTTTAACGATAATATTATTGATAGTTTTCTAGTAAAGTTTAACAATTAACTCTAACAAAAATTACAATTCGTAATTACTGATGAAAAATAAAATAAAAACCCGTAACGGAAACACCCTTGTTTTTACGAGTGCAAAACAGCATTCACATTATTTGCAACCCATCTGCATTGCATAAACATATCAAAATTTTATAATTTCAGACTATTAAAGCTCTTATAGCTTTCTTAAGTTGTTTTAGTGCTTAAGGGATTTCAACAAATGCGTATATATGGAGATAATTTTAGTACACTCTTAAAAATAGGATTCAACGTTTTACTTAACCCGTTAGTAGTCGCTATAGACAGCGCCACCTATTACAAATTGCGCACTTTTTATTTAACTGTCACCAATAATTTTAAAAAGTGATGTGATCGACGTTTCTTCGAGTTTATTCGCGTTTTGTGTATATCAAATGCAACTTCTAAAAATTTTTGGTGGCTATCGAATAAAAAAATCTGGCAACACTTAAGGATGGGCGGCAAATCGACCAACTAGCGACTACTAACGGGTTAAAGAGAAGAAAATGATGCAAATTTAGTTGCAACTAATATATTTAGAAAAGTGAGGCTAAATTTATCCCTTTTAGAAATACGCACTACTAAAACAATGAAATTTAGCATTTAATTAGCACTAATTTATTGCAAGTTATTACATTTGCAATTACTTAGATTTGAACTCAATGTGAATTTAAAGCGTTAAACATTTATGTTTCGGAATACATTTTTAAGAATACCTTCAATTTCTATGTAAACAAGAAATTTACTTGATATAACGATGAAACTTTGGCATTTATAAATCCTAAATTGTTTTGATATTGACAAAAAATAAACCACCCTCTCGAAAAAAAAAAATAAATAAATAAAAATAAGAGTTGAACTTAAATATTAGAAAATAAATTTTGCTTTCATTTCAATAAATATACATATATCAGCCGAATATATGATATTGAAAGACCTATAATTTTCCCTAATTGTTAAAGAGGAAAAAAAAAATGGTAATTTAAAAGCATATTTGATTGACAGTGTTGCCAAATTCAGGGACTCTTTTACAACTTTTACGAATAATTTTGAGGAGTGATATTTGATATACATAATGGACGAATAACCTTCGAAGTGATTAGACAACCGTTACAGTTAAAATTTAGTGGTGAATATTGAATAAAAAAGTCCCTAAATTTGGCAACACTACTAGTTATATTTTTAACAAATGTAAGTTTATATCGTAAATCTAGTACAACGGTTGCTGAACCGCCGCCCTATCGCAAAATATACGGCAAGCCACTTGCATCACGTAAAGCACCGCAGAAAAATGAAATCGAAGTGCTAATATTCTGTCCTTAACTTCTTTTTGATGTTGAATTTGCCGCCGATGCGTCTTCCTTAATAAAGTATGTATCAAAATAGTATAAGAGAGTTTTCTTCATAATTTTTAATACGCTTTAAAATGCGATCATGACAAAGTTTCTAAAATAAAAATTCACAATATTCCAACCACCTTGATTTTACTTCAAATAACAAAACATGATTTTTGAGCGCAGCGATTTGCTAAACGGCTCAATGTATTTTCGGGAAAGTTAATATATAGGGAATTTTAATTCCGCTTATAAATATCTTACAAAAAGTTTTAATTTGTAAGTTCTAAAAACACTTTTTTCTTAAAAATTTTCGAATAAAAGAAATTAATTTCAAAAGCACATTCTTTATTTTGTATAATGGAAGTCTACCAATTTCCAGATCAATCCAATAAACACTTCGCTCTCTGAAAGTATTCGAACTGTCGAAATATTCAGATTTCAATTATTTTCAAGCATTGGTTTTTAAATTTATAGAACTCATTTTTAATCAGTCTTAACAAAAGTTTTGGCGCCGATAGGTATGGGTATGAGTACGGTGGGAGGGAGTGTGTAACCCTCTTCTAAATTTTAAAAATTCGTATGAATTGTCCTTCTAATTCCTACTTTAAAAAATTACAAACTAATTTTTAACATCTATATATTACGAGAAAATATTATGTATTATGAAACTACATCACTCTCTCTAGCTATCCGCTTAGCGCGAAACTGTTTAGAGACCATAATAAAAGACGTTTTGCCTCATACCTAAAACATATCTAAAACAAAATTGGAAAAAATCAATGTGAAGAATGTACACACAGTTCTAACATATTGTAAAGATTATTTCCTAATTTAAATTTATTTTCAATTTCTATTTGAATGCAATGCAAAACACAAAATTTAAATTTGTGATTTTCTTTATTTTTGTGATAGTCATTCCTAAAAATAAATGTTTCCTTTACAATGTGTAGAGCTGACAATTTTTTTATTTATTCCATAGTATTGTTAGTAGCCCCCCTTATTTCACACCACTTTTTTAAAAGAGTGATTTTCCTCCTATTTAACCGTGATTACATATTGGTGAAAACTACTGTACAAAAAAAGTGGTGTTGGAAAAAAAAATCGCGGTTACTACATAATAAATTACTACGTAATAAATTAAAATATTAGCAGTTCTGAATGTGATTTTTTTTCAAATGCATGTATTATATGACATATTTTAAATATTAAAAATCAACTTTTTTGCTCCTTATTATTTAAACCGAAATGCCTGAAAAATACAAACTTTGGAAAAAAAAATTCTTCTACCAATATAATATATTTCTAACTCAAAATACACTATCTATCAATAAGTATGTGGACACTTTCGAATCTAGACGTTTTGTCAAATATCTAGAAAAATTCTGTAGGAATTATCTTGAATCTTTGGGAGTATAAAGAACTATTATACCTCATATCAGGGTTGCCAGATTTGGCATTTTTTTTATTCAACAGTCACCAATAATTTTTATTTGTAACGTTTGGTTAATCACTTCGAAGATTCATAGTCTATTATGCATATTAAATGTCACTTCTCAAAATTATTGGTGACTATTGAATAAAAACAAGGCCACATCTGGCAACGCTGCCTCATATATTGAAATGTGTTTTGGATGTAGTAGGAGTTCTTTTTATTATCCGTATACATTGTTATAAGGCTACTACGTATGTTCATAGAAATATAACAGTTTCTTTATAAAATTGAAAAAAAAAATGTCAGTTTTAATTATAACACGAAGGGTAATACACCCAGTGTAAAGCCATTTTTAGGAAACTTGGCATACTACATCAGACACAGTAAACTGCAATCAGAATAAAAAAATGTTAAATATCTTACGAAGTATGAGAATTTTTACTAAATAATTTTTAACTACGCATGCGCAAGCTTTTAAAAAATGCATTTGTATAATTTAACAGCCAAAAGTATTGAGCTACTTATATGATAATTGTGTATAAATATTGTGTAAATTCTAAAAGTTATGGGAGATAGAATGAACAGAATTTCAGTTCCTCTCAAAAGAAAAGCTAAACTATAAGGGGTTTTACTCACATTTTTATTTTGATTCAGTGAATGCCCAATAGTAATACAGTATTCGCTGATTGTAAATAAACATTGATAAAACCCCCTATCATCTTCCTGAGAAACTGAAATTATGTTCATTCAATAACACATAACTTTTTGAATTAACACGATATTTGTTTGAGGTTTTCATATAAGTAACTTTTCGCTGTTAAATTATGCAAATGAATTTTTTTTTTTTTTAAGTTTTGCATGCGTAATTAAAAATTATTTAGTAAAAATGCTAATATTTTGCAAAATATTTAACATTTTTGCATTTTGAATGTAGTATGCTATGTTTAATGTAGTACGCCAAGTTTCCTAAAAATGGCTTTGCACTAGGTCTAATACCCTACGCGTTATAATTAAAAAGTGATATTTGTCTTTGCAATTATTTAAAGAAACCATTATATCTCAATGAATATACCATATATCAAGGAATATATGTGGCAGCCTCATAATAATTTAGATAGATAATTGGAAGAATCCTCATAATTACATGCTATAGCCAAAACGCATTTCAAGTATTACCTTTTACAGGGTGAGCCAAAACATTTTGATTTTTGTTTCAGGACAAAACTTTTGCTAAAATATATGAACTATAACATGTTCTTTATACTTCCAATGTTTTAAGGTAATTCCTGCAGAATTGTTTTAGATATTTGACAAAATGTCTAAACTCGAATGTCATTGGTAGATAGTGTGCATATATTCCATCTCATGTTCTATGTATTTAAAAATTAAAGGTATATTATACTTGAAAAATAATGGAGTAAAAATTTCCACACACTATACATACATTCAGTTACATTCGATAAAAAATTATTAATAAGAAATATATTTCTACGATTAATTTAAATGGGGGTATTGAAATTACAGAAAGGTTGCATTATAGATAATATATAATAAAAATTAAGTTTAAAAAGTCGTACATCATTTTTACTAAAATATTTAAATTTAGTATTATGAATTACCTTAAGAGAAACTGAAATAATAATAAAAAAAAAATTCCTAATACTAAATTTTATTAAAAAAAAAAATACCGGTGTCAAAAAATTGTAACGGTTGTCAGCTATGACTTAAAGGGATGGTGGACATTGAAAATCGATCTTTGAAACTACTGACATAGAGTTAGGAAAGTCTGCATACATATAATAGAAATATATCGATATTAAGTATATTGAAATTTCTCGAAAACTATGGAAATTTGAAATATTAAAATTCAAAAATTTAAAAATTTTGAAGATCTTTAAAATGCTTCATGCAACCTAGTTTTTAAATTTTCACTTCGATTTTTCGTTATCATAGTATATCAATATATTCTATAGGTATTTCTTTGTGAATTGGTTGACAAGATAATTTTTAATTCATTTTTATGGCTGAATGCTGAAATTCCCTGCAAATTTTTCGCATTCAAGCATTAAAAAAAAAAAATTAATAATAATCAATCAATCAAGAAATCAAGAAATTAATACCTAAATATGTTTAGAATATAATGACATACCATAAAAGTATGAAATTGAGAGAAAAATTTAAAACTAGACAGCATGGCACATCTTAAAAATTTTCGAGACAATAAATAAATAAATAAATAAATGAAATTTTGAATTCTATTTTTTAAATTAAAAATAGTTTTCGAGAAATTTTACTATACTAATAATGATGCATTTTAATGCATATGTAAACTTTCATAACTCTAAGTCAATAATTTCAAAGACTGATTTTCAGCGTACCCATCCCCTTCATGTTTCTTCAGTCCTCAGCCTACTCTTCAGTCCTCAGTCCTCAGCCTACTACTGAGGATACCTCAAGCCTAGAACATTCGAGTAGTCAATAAGCCTTAATCCCAAAACAACAATAAACTCCGAAATAAAACAGCCTAAAAACACTGCTGTTGACAGAGATTAATTATAATCTTTCTAGTATAGATAAAGCTATTATAATTTTACAGCTCCCTCGTATTTCGTCTTCTAAATCGGTCTCTTCCATTATCACCATTGTTTTATCCTATTTTTCTAAATTAAGTTTTGCTATGGATAAAGTTATCAATCAGTGTGGTTTCGAAGTATTTTTCTCTCACCTATCAATGAATTTACCCTTTCCCAGTTAAAATACCCTAGATATGTATAATTATTGGAGGTATTTATGGTATTTTCTGTCGATACGGTTTTATACTACATTGGTCAAACTAAATGCGATCTTAAATTCCGTTTAATAGAATATATCAGTTACGTACGGAAATAAGACATCAACAAATCAGTCATTTCTAAACATTTTTGAGAAAACAACCATAAAGCTATTCTCAGTGCTACCGAAAAAGCTATCTACATTTTTACTTTTACTTTTTTTTTTTTTCGTTCTATAGGTTAAAGACATTTCCTTGTAACTTAAATACATTTCAGTTAAACAATTTTAACTTAATAAAATGCTTTGTATTTTTCGCATATGCGTGCCTACAGGAAGGTTAATAAAATAGATTATATTTAAATGTTAGTGATAATTTCAAACTTTCCTAGTCATTTAAAGTTGTTATGAAAAGCTCACTTTTTTTATTTATTTACACTACCTTTCCATTAATGACCGGACACTTTTGATTTCAGACGTTTTTTCAAATATCTCAAAAAGTACTTGACGAATCATCTTGAAATTTCAGGAGTGGGAACAACATGTTACTTCTCATATATTTCAGTGAAAGTTTTGCCCCGAAAATAAAAGGGGGACCAGTAAAAAATTAAATAAAAATGAAAATGTTTGGGATTACCCTGTAAAAAGTAATGCTTTAAATGCAGTCTAGCTGTAGTATGTGATTATGAGGCTCATTCATATTCTCTGTATAAATTTTTATGAGACTATCACATATATTTATGGAAATATAGCGGATTCTTTAAAAAATGGCGAAAAAATTGTCACTTTTTAAAATTATAATACGCAAGGTATCAACTCCAGTGCAAAGTCATTTTCAGAAAACTTGACACACAACGTCAGGCACAGCGTGCTTCAATCGGAAAGCAAAAATGTTAAATATCTAATAAAATAAGAGGATTTTTAATAAATAATTTTTAAGTGCACCTGTGCAAGCTTTAGCGAAATTTCGTTTGCATAATTTAATAGCCAAATGTATTTAACTACCCATATAAAAACCCCAAACAAGTATTGTGTAAATTTAAAAAGTTGTACGCGATAGAATGAACTTCTTTTCAGTTCCTCTCAAAAAACCAGTTAAACTGTAAGGGGCTTGATCCACATTTTTATTTTTATTTAGTCAATGGTAATAGGATGTTCGTTGATTGTAAATAAATATTGAGAAAACCCTCTTATAATTTTCCTTATTTTTGAGAAGTGAAATTCATTTCATTCTATCGCATACATCCTTTTGAATTTACGTGATATTTATTTGGGTTTTTCATATAAGTAGTTCAATATTATCGGCTATTATCTTATGCAAATGAAATTTCGATAAAGCCTGCGCATGCGCAGTTAAAAATTATTTTGTAAAAATTTCATATTTCATTAGATATTTGATATTTTTGCATTCTGACACTGCAGTGAGCTTTGTCTAATATTGTGTATCAAGATTCTTAAAAATGTCTTTGCACTGGACTGAATACCTTGCGTGTTCTAGTTAAAAAAATGACAATTTTTTTTTTTTCAATTTTTTAAAGAAACCATTATATTTCCATAAATATATGTGGTACATAAAAATTTATACAGAGAATAAGAAAGAACGTCATAATTACATACTACAGCCAGATTGTATTTCAAACATTAATTTTTACAGGGTAATCCCAAACATTTTAATTTTTAATTAATTTCGTACTAGTCCCCCTTTGATATTTGGGTCAAAACTTTCACTGAAATAATATGAAGTGTAACATGTTATTTACGCTCATGGAATTTCAAGATGATTCATCAAGTACTTTTTGAGATTTTGAAAATACGTCTGAAATCGAAAGTGTCTGGTCATTTATGGAAAGGTAGTGTATTTATTTAATGGAGGACGCATAAAAAATTGAATTTGAATATTCTTTAAATCGAATCTATTAAATTTTTTAATTGGTATTATAAATATTTTGTACCTTTTATTTTCGCTACTAAACTTTTATTTACGCATTTAAGTAATTAAAGTAGAGGTCAAATATTTTCGAAAACATTGTATACGTAAGAAAGCTGAAATGAGATATAGTTCTGGGCTCAGAACGGTCTATGAGAATTGTGTATTATGTTTAAAAATAGCCAAAAATTCATATATGAACCTGAATATATTCAGAACTGAGAGGCAGTAATTGTTGTAAACAGTGGAAGATGTTTAAAAAATGAAGTGGAGCTTTTTAAAAGCAGCATAGTTATTAAAACTTCGTCTTTAACAGCCTCCCTCTTCTTTAATTGAAAACATTACGATCTATAAATGTAATATTGTGTAAAGAATCTCTGTTATAACATTTTTATGATTAGGGAACGTCTAATTTTTTAACTTTAAATTTTAAGCATACAGTCAGATAAAAGTTTTAAAAGAAAGAAAAATTATCCGTCACACATAACTTATGAATATTTTCTAGAATTGTTATAATATTGCTGTGAATTCGTCATCTTTTAGTACAGCCACAGAAAATTTAAAAGTATAATATTGGTTTAGATCAAAGAGCTTGGTTTACTGAATAGCTAGTGGATATTTTTATTACTTATTAGGTCAAAATTCGAATTAGAAAATTTCGAAAAACAAAAACTTAAAAAAAAAAAGCAGTACACATAGATAAAACAAATAAAAAGTAAATAAATTCCATTCTTACTGTCTGTACACCCTAGCTACCAACTTTTACGCTTTTAGGCTACACATAATTTTTTATAGAAATATTTACTAAGTTTTCTCTGATTAAATAAAATAAAATTTTTGCTTAATTAAAGTATAACAAAAAAAGCACACAAATTGGCAGTTATGGTACTTGCAAGCAGTTTGATAGCAAAAAATTTTACATGAGGAATGGATGATATTGCTAAAATACTGTAATGTCTATTTGTCTTCCTGTAAAAATTACCTAAACATTTGTCATTTATTATTATTTTTAAATGAATTCATGTTTTTTAGGCAATGATGTATTAACTTAATGGCTGTTTTGTTTGTTTGTTTATTTATTTTTTTATATAAATGTTTTATATTTATGTGAGTACATAATGCATATACCTTATGTAGTGTCATTAATCTTATTTATTTTTAGAAATGTTTATTGTTTTTGAAATCCTAATGACCTGCTTTTATTTTTTAGTCTATTACGAAGGTGAATGTCAGTTAAACATTCAAAATATGCTTAGCTGAAATACCCTACATCAAAATGAAATAAAATAGGTTTTTCTAGAAATTTACTAGAAAATTATTCAGAAAATTTACTAGACACTACGGTGTAAATTAATTCGTTGCATAATATCATTTTTGATAAAATAAATTTTATATTAAGAAAAATTTTTAATGGTTAAAATACTTAAAACAACACAATAAAAAATATATACATATTAGAATATTTGATTAATTGTAATTGGTGTTTAAAATAAAATAAGAAAATTAAAATTTCGTCCAAAACAATTCATTTTTGTACGAAAGTTTTTTTTCTTTCTTAGTATATTGCGAGAGTTTCTTCTTTATTCAATATACCCTACTGCAAAATATTAACAACGCTTGTTTTTTTTTTTCTATTTGGAAGAAATAGTCCTCTCCTCGTAATAAGTCTGTCATTTACAGATTTTAAATTTAGAACAAAGATTTCCTATATATAGTGGTTAAGTCCCTCTAAGTTTGTGCCAAATAACATATTTTTTACTCATTTGCTGTTATTATTCCATATAATTTAATAGTTATGTTTTGATTTAAATGTACATGTAGCGTAAAAAAAAAAAGAAAAAAAAAAAAAAAAAAAGATTAAAGTTACATTTTTTTAGCAAAGGCTTGTGTTAATTTCTTAATTTTTCTTTTGAACATTTTCTCTCTTTTTTTTTTTTTTTTTTTTTTTTTTTTTTTTAACTTGAAGCCAAATAAAGGGGGGAAAAAGTTTTCATTTGATCTATTCTAACTGAAAGAAATAGGTCTCTCGTTAAAAAAAAAAAAAAAAAAAAAAAACTAGACATAAAATTAATAAATTATTATGAATAAAGACTAGTTTTTGTATAAAATGTACTGTTTTTTGACATGCCGTTCTAAAAAAATATACAGCATTTTTCTTTTTAATTTGTCAGTGTAATTATTCTTTTTAAGAATTTAGAAACATTGACTGGAGCACAATTATTAATCAATTAAATGTAGTTAAAGGTCCTCCAGAAAAAAATATTTTATGAATTTTTGCTTTAAATTTCATTTACCAATTAGATTTAACATACAAAATAAAATTACTCTATGTGTGTGTAGTACTGTTCCTTCCACCTGTAATTAGTAGTAGCTTATAAGGAACTTGAAGAATACTTTTTAAGTTAAATCTATTAAATTACTCAGAATTTAAAATAGAAAAACATTTAATAAATTCAAATATTACAAATTTAAAGTCTAAAGCCTGCAAACGGGTAAATTAGTAAATAATTTTGCAGCAGTTCATAAATCTAATTACCACCAAATGCACATTATGATATTCATTCCAAATAATCATTCAAGCAAACGCAGTACTATTTTAAAGTAAATAATAATAAAATTTTAGGCTTATTAATTATCAAAATTAAACTTTACAATTTTAAACTTAACTACATAATGTCATACCTTTAATTAACAGAGAAACTCCGTTAACTCCAATGAAACTATGTCAGTTACAATTGGATGCAATCCTTAGAATAACATAGTAAATGATTCACTTTTAAATACATTCAGTTTTGTTTTTTTTTACTTTAAGAAGATAATCTAATTATAACAAAAAATTCATTGGGCTCGAAATATTCTTAACTTTTAATTTGTACAAAGAATGCTAATACTTGGCTATTTGCCAATACTGAAGCCCAGCACTTTTTTTTCTAGAACACCAATCATGTTCAAGACTTTTTGCTAAAGAAATGCGAATGTGAAAACATGCACTCAGTGCTTCTATGTTAATTGCACATGCCACTGTTTTCATTAATAACTCATTTTATCTAAACTGCAATGCAACAATTAATATTGCGAAATGAGTGTACTTTATAACAGTAATCGAAATGCATAAGAAACCTTAAAACAGTACTCAATGAAATTTTCTAATCATATAAGATCCTAACGCTTAAAACTACTTAAATGTTGTTAAACGACTAGAAATTAGTATGGTATTAGATATCCCTCGATCAGGAAGACCTAAAAGCTTTAATCGACAATTAAATGATAAGGAAGTTCTTGGTATTCTTTTTTTCATCCCCGCAACAGTATAAGAAAAAAGTAAAGAATTTCAATCCCTTACGTGATGAATTTCGCCCGAGTATGGAACAAAAACATATCATACAAAATTTATTTAAGAATTAATGGCTGGAAACAAAAGCTACAGATTGATTTTTGTTAATTATATAAAAAAAGAATAAATTTTCATTTAGATTAAAATATGAATGAAAATCAATGAAAATGAAAAGAATTTTCTATAAACGGCACTATAAATTTACCTGATTTTCCTATCATAATCCTGCAGATTCTAAACGTTATGTATTATATCACACATGAATTATGTTTGATATAATGAAATCTGGTTTAAGTTGTGACGAACGAAAGTGGGCCATGGTTCAATTTAACTTTTGATTGGAGCTGAAACTTAATTACTTAATTAAATTTATGAAGTAATGACAAAGTCAATTTATAAAATAAATGAGCTTTTATTTTGAGCTTAAATAAAAAGGTGGGCGTTGGACTATAATCTCCCTTAATACAATTTTAAATTTAAGAGGGCAGCTTTCATAAATACTTTTAGCTTTACTTAATTAAACACCATTAATCTCAACTACTTCTTTTAAATTCATTAACTCTTACTGCTTAGTAATCTTTCGTATGTGGGAGGATTCCCTGACACCACTATACTACTCGACTTACTATCTTCAACTATCCTACTCTAAGCAGCTACCCCAACAGCCCTCTTACTCTAAATCGCCTTCTAAGCCGCTAACATCTAACTTCACTTCCTCTCGGCTACCTCTCAACTATCTTACTGTCTTACTCTCCTTCCAACTAACTCCAACACAATCTTCCTTCTCCTTTTATACAAGTTACTTTCCAAAATACTTTATAAAATTAACATATTACAATTTCGTTCATCCCAGGAACTAACTCTATTAGTCGACTGAATCCTAAATTCTTCACATTCATGTTTTACTCGTAAAGTGCGAATTTTAATTGTAGCATTACGCTAACTTTGCTATACCTCACAAAGTTATTAAGCAAAGGACTAATAGAGGAAATTTTTTTCACTGTTGCTTAATATTTAATGCTAATTTGATAAATTCCGACTAGAAACAAAGTCTATAGATTGATTTTTTGGTAATTATATATATATATATATATATATAAAGGATATTTTCATTTAGTATAAAATATGAATGGCAAACAATCAAAATTAAAAGATATCACTGTTGATGGTACTGTAAATTTACATTATTGTCATTTCTTAACTCTGCAGATTATAAACATTGTATGTTACACCAAACATAAAACATGTTGGATATAACGAACATCTCGTTTAAGTTATTAAGCAGAAGACTAATAGAGACAATTTTTTTCGCTGTCACTATTTAATGCTAATTTGATAAATTTCAACTGGAAACAAAAGCTTCAGATAGATTTTTGATTATTTTACGAAAAAAAAAAAGAGGCAATTTTCATTTAGATTAAAACATGAATGACGATTAATCAAATAAAAACTATTTTTCTGTATATGGCACTGTAAATTTACATGATTGTCCTTTCTCAATCCTACAGATTCTAAACATTACATATTACGCCAAACATAAAGCATACTTGATGTATCGAATAACTGGTTTAAGTTATTAAATCAAAGAATAACAGAGGCATTTTTTTTCATTGTTGTTTAACATTTAATGCTAATTTGGTAAATTTCGACTAGAAACAAAGGCTGTAGATTGATTTTCAATAATTTTATAAAAAAGAGAAGATTTACGTTTAGATTAAAATTTGGATACCAATCAATCAAAATTGAAACTAATTTACTGTATACGGCGTTGTAAATTTACATGATTGTCATTTCTCAGGCCTGCAGATTCAAAATATTATATGATACATCAAACATAATTCATGTTTGATATAACGATTATCTGATTTAAATTGGTAAGCAAAAGACTGACAGGGGCATTCATTTTCACTGTTGGCTAATATTTAATGCTAATTTGATAAATTTCGACTGGAAACAAAATCTACAGATTGACGTTTTGGTAATTATATATGTATATATATATATATATATATATATATATATATATATATATATATACATATATAAAGGAAATTTTCATTTAGATTAAAACATGAATGACAATCAATCAAAATTAAAAGATTTTACTGCTGTAAATTTACATTATTATCATTTCTCATCCCTGCAGATTATAAACATTGTATATTACATCAAACATAAAATATGTTGGATACAACGAGCATCTCGTTTAAGTTATTAAGCAAAAGACTATCAGAGGCAATTTTTTTTTTCACTGTTGTTTAATATTTAACGCTAATTTAATAAATTTTGACTGGAAACAAAGGCAATTAGATATTCGGTAATTTTATTAAAAAAAGAAAGGAGGCAATTTTTATTTAGATTAAAATATGAATGACAATTAATCGAATAAAAACTAATTTTCTGTATATGGCACTGTAAATTTTCATTGAAATTTTCCTCTCAATCCTGAAGATTCTAAACATTACATGTTGCATCAAACATAAAGCATATTTGATGTATCGAATATCTGGTTTAAGTTATTAAACCAAAGAAAAACAGAAGCATTCTTTTTCACTGTTGTTGCACTTTTAATACTATTGTGGTAAATTTCGTTCGATTTAAAATAGTTTACAATTATCAGAATACATTTAATGAATTATTGAACATTAACACAAAGTATTCGAACAATTTTGTGTATTTATAATTATGAATTATCAACATTTAATGCTAATTTCGTAAATTTCGATTGGAAACAAAGGCTACAGATTGATTTTCAGTAATTTTATTAAAAAAAAAAAAAAAGGTTTAGATTGAAATTTGGATGCCAATCAATCAAAATTGAAACTAATTTACTGAAAATGGCACTGTAAATTTACATGATTGTCATTTCTCAACCCTGCAGATTCAAAATATTATATAATATATCAAACGTAATGCATGTTTGATGTAACAAATATCTGATTTATATTAGTAAGCAAAATACTAACAGGGGCATTGTTTTTCACTGTTGTTGCACTTTTAATACTATTGTGGTAAATTTCGTTCGATTTAAAATAGTTTACAATTATCAGAATACATTTAATGAATTACTGAACATTAACGCAAAGTATTCGAACACTTTTGTGTATTTATAATTCTGAATTTCCAAATTCAGTGAAAAAGGAATAAGTTCTATAACATCATTTTATACGCCTTTCTCACTTTTTGAAACATTCAATATTACTAAAATACACATTAAACGTTATGTCATTAGAATATAATGTATTTGAATTTTTTTTCTATGTCCATGTAAAATAATGACCCATTATTAACAATTGGGAAAATGTTATAATAAACCTTATACCAAATTTCGATTTCGCAAAAATCCATTGACGATTTTGAAAGTAAAAACGTAAACGAACAGCCAGGCAGATTAATCGAAGTCATAAGTATTTTTTAAAAAATACAGATTTCTTTTAAATAAAAAATTTTGTAACTCTTAATATTGAAATAATAAATTATTTAAAAATTATAATTCTTAAAAATAAATATTTAAAATTTGAGAGAGAAAACTACCAGGAAAATCATGATACACATCGGTGAAAAAGCGCTTTTGTAAAAAGAGTAGTTTCTAAGAAATGCGTTGAAATTTGAAAATTAACAGTTTGAAACACAATATCATAGTATTTGAAGCATTAGAGTTACCAAACATATAAACTTAGTTTTCAAAAAAAGTTGGTGTTGAAGAAATTTCACCACTATCACTAGTGGTGATAGTGGACTTAACACTAGTTTTCCATTAAAATTAAAAATGTTTTAAATTTTACTGTTATTTTAATTAAAACTTCTATTACATATTGAAAATACATCATTTCTGATTAGTTCTTTCAGTATTCGTTTAATAACTTTTCAAAACTTTCAAATCCCAGCTTCACTTCGAACGATTCAAATTCTGAAACCACAAAATAAAGACTATTTTACATAGTATTATAAATCATTTAAATAATATAACGAATCATAGATTTTTTTTAAAATTATAATACGAACAAATTTTTTGTTTAGTTGGCTTTCGCTTAATCCTAGAACACTAGTGTACGTAAATTTTACATGCAGTATTCGTTGTAGTATTTGTTGGTATACTTTTCATGCAGTATTTGTTGGTATACTTTTTTATAGTTTTCAAATATATTTTTAAATATATATATATATATATATATACACACACATATATATATATTAATACATATTTACAATTTCATTCAACCAGAATGTTTTAAATGGGAAAACAAAGCTATGCATTTCTTTCATTGTATTGCACTTTTCTAAGAAAAATCACTCAATGTGTAATTGATTTTATTTTTTTAAATGGGTTTTTAGAAATATGAAGTCATTCTATCGTGACCAACGCAGGGCAACTATTTTACCTATAAATCCTTTAAAAGCATATTAAAAGTTCTTTTCTTCTTATAATATGTTTACAAATAATAAAATTACCTTGAATATTAAATTATGAATTAATTTCTAATTATGTTTACCCATATAAAGTTTTACGTTAACAAATTGTTATTTTGGCAAAAGCGATTGGAAAGTAACTCACGATTAAATATTTAAGTTACTTTTTATAATTTTCGAACATATTATAACATTATAAGAAGGAAATGAACTTTTACTATTTAGCTTTTTATGTGATCATAACTAAAAGAACAGTTTTTTCTTATACTGTATTATAATGTTACTCATCTATAATGTTACTTTGGTCACAATAGAATGACTTTATAATAAACTTACCTTAAAATGTTTCTAAAGTTAGTTTTTAGAAATTCGCTATCTTTACTCTGGCAGACTGAATTTATTCTTTTGTAATAACAGAAATATTTATTAAATTCTTAAAAAATATTATTATTAAACAATAAATAGATGCTTCACAAGATATAGAAAAAGGTAAAAATGAAGTAGACTTTTTCTAAGTTAAAATTATTTCATCTTCGTATAATGATATTTAGCATTTTTCTACACTTATTTAAAAACTAAGTTGCCGCATTAAAACTAGTATGTTGTGGCCATCACAAAACTTTCTTCTACATTTTCCGATACAAACACTCGCAGTATAAATTATTTATTACTCTCTTAAAATGAAAGAATGAAAATAACTCAACTTGAGTGAATTTTCACTCATTTGTCTAGAAGAAACGTGATCTTGAGTTAAATTAAGGAAATTGAATTAGTAAATATATTGTACTCAAACTTGAGTTATTTATTGTATTTGAGTAATTTATTTATTTTATTAATGATTTTAATACAAAGTGATTTTAATAAACTAGATCACTTTACTATGGCAATGCCCGTTGCGCTTGCGTGCTACTGAAGTAATGCAATGCAGCGAGAGCAATGTTGACACTTATAAAGTGGATCAATGAGCATAAATAACTCAAGTTTCGATAAATATTGATAACTCAAGTTTGATTAAATAAAAAGCTACTAATTAGCTCAAAGAATTGCATTTTTAATTCAAGTCGATAAAAAAAAAAAAAAAAAAAAAAAAAAAAACCTTCTACTTAACATGGTGAATTAACTCTTTTTTTTTTTTTTTTTGTTTAGAGAGCAAATTTATTTTCTATGATGAATGCAGGCAATTTTTATCTGAGAGAAGTAGAACGCCAAATGCCCTAAAATGACATCTGAAGATTGTTTACCCTTTTGGTTAAAAAGGGAAAAAAATAGAATAAAAAACGATAATTTTGTTTTAAATTATCATAGGTGTATGATTCAATCTTTCGTTTTAAATTTATTGACGACTTCTTTTGAAAAACACTCATATTGAAAACTTACACTCCCAGGAGAAACTTCTTCCTAAGGGAAAAGAAGCCATGTTCCTACTTGTATAATTCCCCCCCCCCCCCCTAGATTACTCTTATAAATAATTCTTTTTAATTTCAGAAGTATATGTTAAAAATAATTCTTATTGTACACATTTATACGACATTTTGTTCTATATTGACACATTAAAAATTATTAAAAAACGGGGTGACAACGCCACTTGTTGGACGATTTTCATCAAAAGTTGATAAAACATCAAAAGTTGCACTAATTTATGTTAAAGTGCAACTGCATATAAATTTATATGAAAATCTGTGCATTAGTTTTTTTCTGCTAGAGATGCTAAAGACGTACAGATATATAGTTTTTGTTGTATACAGACACATAGACATATGGACGTTTTCGTAAAGTGGTCAAATCGTGATCTGGACCTCCGTAAAACGTGTAAATCCATGAAAAACCGGAAGTCAAAAAATTTACGAATTTAATACTTTCTCTTATTGAATATAGAAGAAAGTAAGAATAGAATGATTTATTTAAAAATGTCATGTTTTCTAACACAAGTATTGCTATCATTCTTTTTACACTAGGGGTGAGTTCCAGACCAATGATGAATGCGTAGCCATAAGACGACGACGTTAGAACCCCTTCCACTCCACCAGTGTTGTCAATTTTAGGGATTCTTTATTCCATATCTACCACTAATTTTTTATTCTTTTGTGTAATATTAATCGTCTATCATGTATATCAAACATCACTCGTCAGATTTATTGAATTAAAAAGACCCTAAATTTGGCAACACTGCACTGTACTCTATTCTTTTTGCTTTTATAATGAATACATCTTTATCAATGTAGGCATACCAAACAGATAAATCTTGATCTTTGCAAAATCTTTTAGTGAAATTTTCTTTAAAAAGCGGATTAAATTAGGTTAAATAAAAGTAAATTATGCGCAATTTATATTAGCTATTAGGCCTAAGTAGTCTTAAGTCAGTAAAAAATAATTTCTTTACAGTGAAATTTACAACAAATCAATTGAAACAATTGAGTCATTATCTAGATTAAAAAAACGTATTAGGAATGTCTTTCTATCTTTTTTTAGCAGCACAAATCTTAATCATAATCTACCTTTCTTGTCATCCTCAGACTTAGAAGCCTTATTCTAAATTCCTATGAAAGAAAAAAAGAACGTAAAAGAATTTAGAAGACTTACGTTTAATGGTATTCTCATTTTTTTGACAATATAAAAGGCGGATATTTTAGTAAATAAAAGAACTTTTGAGCTTTGGCTTAATGTTAGCTTTACTTTTGAAAATTTTATTTGAAATTGTTATGTCTAGGGTGGGGAATACTTTTAAAACTTGGTATTTACATTATATATGATAAAAATTATGAAATCTTCCAGATAAATGAACGAAATAATAAGCATCTTCAAAATTAATCCAGTAGCTTTTAACACAATCTAATTCCTTAAGTTACCCCAATACTTCTGAAAATGTATTTTCGATTAAAATATAGATTTTTAAATTTTAATATAACAATAAAGCTCGGTTTCTTATTCCTCATTTTCTCTTTTAAATTTGTATCTTATTCAGAGCTAGAGTTATATCATTTTCAATATTGCAAACTATCAGCATTTTACATATATTTAAATTCATTTTTAGCGTTTTCACATGATCAATTTTCTAACTTTTTCTGTTTGTGCAAAACGCCATCACAGAAAATATTTTCTCAAAATGTACGAAATTTTTCATATATACTTTGCAAAATGTGATTGAGAATGAAATAGACTCATAACTTGAGATACATTAGATTTTATTTTTCTAATATTGTTACAAAAGTTTAGCATTTGCACTGCATGTTTAACAATATTTGCTTCCTCGGGGATTTGATTTGTATATATATATATATTTAAAAAGTCAAATTACAAATGTGAAAACAGTTCATTTTCTGGAAAAACGTTTAATATCTTTAGTAAAATCTCTCTTTTCTAAAAAAAAGTTAGTGCCGCCGTTGTTCATTTAGAGCGTCCGCAGCCTTATTTCCTCACGAACGAGAGGGTCCTCAGCTCTACGAGATATACCAATTTTTACAGAATAATCCAAGGAATATGTTTCTCTCGGTTTGGAATACCCATCGCCTTCATTAACGAAGTTATCCATTGAAAATACCGGGATACTAAACGCACTCTATTTGCCAACTTGCAAATAGTAAATTAAATGACTGACAATAATAAAATGACATTATTTTTCAAAATAATTTTTATTATATTATAATTGCCCCAAATTTATTTTGTCAGTATAAATTGCGATAAAAAAATTACAGACTAATCGCGAAAAATTGCAGGTATCCTAAATTTTAGACTTCTTGCACACGCTGACGATAATAATTATATATATAATTTTTTTTTTTTTTTTAATGTTTAAAGGGCTAAGCCACAGCTATTCAGAGGTACTCGTTTTTGGCAAAACGCGTTTCGTCTTTTTTCGATCCAGCCTACTCTAAAAGTATTGAAATACCATAACAAAGGTGCGTAAAATGTTTTAATATAGGTGAAGATTTCGTAAGAGAAATAACATGCATAGAAGATTCTATTTTATATAATTTGTAATAGCTTTATTTAATACTAAATTATGCATTCGGTTATTCTTGGGGTACAGTTTGAATGGTGATGAATGATAAATTATAACATGATAAACTTAGTACTTTTTGTTTATAGGAGTAACTTTTTAACTGGATTTCATTTTAACTATACATATATTATCCATACTATTATCCATATATTATTTTATCAAATAATTGTACTATTATATATATTATCTATATTTCACTCATCCATAAATACGTCATTTCAGACTAGTTTTTGTTTTTACATTGGTCATTTGTTAAAGGAATAAAGTAGGTTTAATTATTTTATAATAATACTTCATCACTACAGAAAGTTATTGCACAAAAGAAAAAAAAAAGAAAAAAAAGAAAAAAAAAAAAAAGGAAGAAGAGAGGGAGATAGATAGATAGAAAGAGACAGATAATTCTTTTATTTTTAACATACATATAATTTGGTAAAGTTTTCCTAAAATCGCGTAAAGAAAAAAAGCGTACTCTAACTAGGGAACATTCTTAACGATTAGTCGCTGATTTTAACAAAAAGGTATCATTGGGCAATTCTTGAAATAAGGATAAAAATTGTTTAAGAACTTCCCCTCCAAAACAAACGTTTACGAGATATGGGACATTACTGCTGGAAAGTCATGCAAAAATGTACCAATAAGGGAATTTTTCTCATAGCGAGATTGTATTACAGTTAGTGACAGTATTTGTTCAAATAAAAATGTTACCAGGCACAAAAAATGAATGTGCACAAATAAAGAAAATCAAATCAAGTAGATAATACGTTTATTTATATTAAGTTAAAAAAAAAAAGCCATCATTCGACTGTTTTTCTGAAAATAGTCGTATAAATATGCAGCTTGTAGATTAGTCCCACCGATTAGTAATAACGTCTAGTTTATATAATGGTATACTTGTATTGTCCTTAGGGGGTCGTCTACATACTGAAAGTTGCATCGACTTCATTTTTGAAAATTGTTTAGGTGGTTTGGATCAAAACATCCCGGAAAATGGTATGATTTATATATTTGTTTCAAAATTTGATAGGTTTATAAGCTGTTAAATTCTGAGGATGTCAATGTTAAATTATAATTATATTATAATTTTTATTGAAAAACATGTTTTAAATTATGAAAATTATTTTAAAAAATCATATTCCAAAAAATCAAGATTTATGACCAATATTATTTTTTGTACAAATAGAATAGGCATCATCAAGAATATGGGTTTTCAAATTTGCAGTTTATTTCTATCTTTATTTTTTGAGTTACAGTGATATTTCATATTGTCGTTAGGGAACCGTCGTGTTATCATTTGTGTTATCTATGACCTTGTATACATAGAAATTAAAGAAGTTATTCAAGTAAGTTCAGATACACACATAACTTCTTAACATTATTTTAGTTTATTTTATATTTAAAATTGTCATATTTTCTTCTCGATTACTTTCAGAATAAATGTAATACATTTCTGTGCGAGGTCATAATGTATTTTTTCTAAATATATGGATTAACCTCTAATTACTTTTAATTTTTTATCTCTATCAAAAATTAATTGAATGTGTTTAAACTATACCTTTTTCGAACTCTCTTGATACCAGAAATTTGAATATGGAGCCAAAAATGGCTGTTGTCATTTGAAAATTGAAATTGAGGCAAATTTTAATACATAGATGTCCCTCTAAACAACATTTAACTATAGAATTAATAAGTAGATCTCACTATCAATCGATTGAATTCAGCCACACATTTATACCATAATTTACTGCAAAATTAGTCGGAGATGGAGTTATTATTATTATTTTCCCCTTCGCTGTACATGCTGTACTGCAGTAGCTTTCCGCTTGACCCCGTGACTTATTTTTTGTGAATCGAAAGCGAGCATATGCCGATTTTGTTGCCAACATAAAGCACGTGAAAAGTACTTAAGCATGTGATTTATGTTGTCACCTCACCCACCACAGAACGCTTGCATTAACATTTAAATTTTTCGTATTCTCAGTTCATTTAATTTTTATCGTGTTTTAAGTTCATTTTCCAGTATTGCGGAGGAAAGAACTTCGGAAGTTCCGAGAAACTACCGTATACTAGTTAACAAATTTCCTGTATTTGCGCTTTTTTAACGCTATTTTTACTTTTTTTTAATATTTTAGCACAAAGTTTCTTCATTTATCTTTAAAATATACATCTTAAAGCTTGTTATATATACAACACACGAATCTGAAGGATATGCCAGTACAAAAATATTTTTTCTGGAAACATTTTTGAAATATTTACTGCCATTTAAAATATGCCTAATCGGATAAATACACACCACATAAGATAGCCACAATTCATTATTATTTTTATAAACTGGCAGAAAATAAACTTCCAACACTAAAAAGGAGTTGTGCTAAATAAACAAAATTTGGAAAACACGATTACGCATCGAAAAGGTGGCGTCCATTCAATTTTCGCGATAAATGAATAGGTGGGGCGTTAGTAGTGTCATTATGAATATGCAAATCACGTTTACTTTAAATTCGCGATGTAGCGATGTAAATTCGCGATTCGATTCTTCCTTAATGTTATTTATCGTCCTGATTTCACGTGATGAGTAGACTTAACTGAAGAAGGCCTCAAAGGTGACGAAGAAGACGATATCAGCAGCTTAATGAGCGTGATCGAGGTCGTATAATAAGGCGACAGGATGGTGACTTTTCTTTCAGTGATATTGAAGAAAAAATATAGAAATGTATCCACTTTACATGATTACTGACAGCAGTGGTCATGAGAAGGCAGTGCCTCAAGAAGACCGGGGTCCAGCCGTACACGAACCGCGACTGATAGAGGAGACTACTGTATTTGCCGCATGGTTGTAATGTATTGCACTGCATCTGCAACAGAAATTAGAGCTTCTGTTGTCACCAGAGTGACACAGTGAACTGTAACAAATCGACTGTTTGGATGTCAGCTCTGATCTAGATGCTGTCTGGCGTTCATACCTCTAACTTTGAATCACTGTTATCTGAGACGTCAGTGGTGTCAAGCTAGAACTTATTGGAGGGAGGAAAGGTGATCTGATGTGTTCTCCGGTGAAAGCCGTTTCTGTCCTGACAGCATTGATGGCCGTATGGTTGTCAGAAGGAAGCCAGGCGAGTGCTTGGAGTCAAACTGTCTGCGGTATAGACACACTGTACATTTTCTAGGAGTTATGGTCTTGTGAGCAATTTCCTATTTCCCAGGAGCTTTCTCATCGCTATCCCAAACATTTACACTGCAAATATATATAACAGGCTGGTTATTGAATAGTTTGTGTTGTCATTAATAAAAAATATTAAAAAAGGCATTTTTCAACAGGGTAATGCTCGTCCTTATACCGTTGGTGTTACCCAACGTGCTCTACAGTGTAACAACATGCTACCTTAAACTGCGGGATCATCCAATTTTTCTCCCATCGAACCCGTATAAGGCATGATTGGTCGTCAAATCCAGCGTCATCCACGATCAGCATTAACACTAAACCTACCGATACTTCGTGCATACCTATTCCTACCACAGCGGCTCAATTGACCCGTCTATAAAATGTTATATATATTACTATGTATAGCAAAAATATATTATTTAGCACAATTTGGTACATGAAACATGGACGATGTGATAATGTTATTTGCAAGAAATTCTGACAAAAAGTTTAAAATGGGTCATTTGACCTGTCGTGGTAGGTTTAGTGTTAAACACTGCTGATTTGACTGATAAAGTGCAGCAAGTGTGGAACTTCATACCACAAATGACATACGGCATCCGTACAACAGAATGCAAGCACGTTTGTCAGATTGCATTTAAAATAGTAGCGATTCCAGCTTTATTAACATATCACTAATTCGCATTTTGAAAGGGCTCCTTTAGCACATATTTTAACCTGTGACCTTGAAACTGAAATAAAATAAATTTGTTACTTAAAAAAATGTTTTGCCTAAATTTAATTTTTCAGAACTAATTTTCTCTTGGTTTTGGGATTTGTTTTTATATTATGAGATTTATTTCTTATATTACGAGTTTACATTATGAGAAAAACTACTACAATAGAAATTCATTGGAAGATTTTAGCAGAAATATCAGATATGGAATTTTGTTTTATTCTTCATATTCACACACAAATATCTTTTTTTATGAATTCTAATATCATGGGATATTTGAATAATATATAAATTTAAAAAATCATAAACTGCATGATAATTTATTTATTTTTTTTTTTTTTTTTAAGTATGCTTAAAAAAAAAAAAAAAAAAAAAAAAAAAAAAAACTCATGTGCGTTTTTTACAGTAGAAATATGTAACATAATTCATGTTCAACATATTAATTTTCATTTGCATCACTTAGTTCTTATATATTCAAATTAATTCTTGTCTAGAGAAGAGCTTATTATTTCCTTTATTCAGATCTAGTTAATGAAGATTAACTGTCGTTGTTGTTATAGTTTTGAGTCTGGAAGCACTGCAAATATGTCGATCCAATTGGATATAATTTTAGACATAATGATATGCAGATTAAGTCATCGTGTAAGTGTGCCTTTTGTTACTCATTTCAAATATATATTCCCTCACAGTTAGGTTGTTATAATAACAAGCAAAATATAGGGCTTCCCTTTTTTAAGAAAAGAAATGAAATTTTAGAATTATCACATGATAACGTGTCCTTTTATAAAAAATTGAGAATATCAGACTATCTAAAGTTCGGTTACAGCTAATATATATTAAAATTCCGTGTTTAGTTTATCTTTAATGATATCTTAGTAAAAATATACACAGATAGGAGGATATATTTTCTTTTTTATAATGTTATACATTGTTAAATTAATACTACACTTTTTAAAGTATTATATTATGGATTTATATTTAAAATATATACATAAAACAAAATGTACATTATAGAATATTTTGTAAAATACAAAATTTTTGTTAGTTGCTATAAAACCCTATCTTTTTAACCATTGTCATGTAATTTATTGATTATTTATCTAAATATCCACACATTTACAATAAAAAAAAAGAATTAGGTATAATTTCCATTAAAATATCATTTTAGATACGAGGGTAATGCAGAAAATTTTATTTGAGAATAAAGCAGAGGATATGATACATGCATTCTGATATATTATCTTTAATTTAAACCTGCTGACGATTTATTGTTACAGTTACTATCTGTCCATGGATGAAAAATTTTGAAAGTGACTCAAGAAAGGAAAATGAAGTTTATTCGAGAACGTTATTACGATATGGTGAAAATGTATGATGTGAAAATGTAGCTGAACCAAGAATAATATTACTCATAGTTTACATATTCTAAATATATAATAGTAAAGCTTCATCATGTACCGCGCAAATTGTAGAATAATTTATGCATATTCGTAGAAATGGCTGGATTATGAGTATAAAGATGCATTTTTTTTTTTTTTTTTTTTTTAAGAAGAGTATCGTTTACATAAAATTTGCTAATCTATGCTAATGATACAAAAATTACTTAGCATTAATCAACTGCAATAGATAAAATAATTTATCAAAAAATACAAATGAATAAATTAATACTGGGTGTCCCATAAACCTGTAGATATTTTAAAAAATCATAAAACTTGAAGGAATTGGTAGAATTGAATGTGGTTTGCAAAAAAAATAGTAAAAGGTGAGGTTTTTTTTTTTAGTAAACAAAAAATAAAATAGTTAAATTTTTCGTCGATAGAGGGCGCTGCACGGATGCGTAACGAGGAATATGCAAATCGGAGGTCTATAAATTGCACGGTTTTACGATTAACATATCTTATTTCTTATTTTGCCTCCTACTTGCGCATGCATGAAGTTTTAATTGCGATGCTGACTTGGATGATAAAGCGTTATTGGTGAAGAAGTTTTCCTTCAGGTAAGAACCGTCGACTGACGCTGCAGTTAGCGGTGTTGTAACCCGTTCGCAAACAGTAATTTGTGTTTATGGCGGACACATAGGTTAGGATTTATATGCTTATAAAAGTTTCCATGAAAATTCATATAATTTTTTTTATGAAAATATGTGATTTGCTCACGTACAGCGCCCTCTATCGACGAAATTTTAATTTTTTTTTCTTTACCAAAAAATCCCTCTTTCACGAGAATAACGTTTTCGCAAACCCGTGCGTCCAATTTTACCAATTCCTTCAATTTTTATTAATTTTTAAAATCTCTACAGACTTATGGGTATATGTCATTAATTAACCCGTATTTTGGTAACGTATGAGAATCAAAAATGAAAGCTTATAACTAGTTAATTATATTGATCATCCCAAGATATTTATAAAATTATAATTAAAGATAAACCTTGATGGAGATTATTTTTTGCTATTTCAAAAGCTTGATACTGTTTCAAGATTTTGAAAATGACCCAAGTTTCCTGTGATAAACAAGCAATGAAAAAAAAAATGTATCGATGTATCCCAATTTGTTTCAGAAGTATAAAGCTTATAATTACAAGGATAGAAGACAGTTGCAGTTAACCGACATTAGAATAAATGATTCAAAATATGTCAAAATAATTATACACTCATCTTATTCTGCTGTTTTATTATTTTTATTTGTCTGTTTTCTTATCTTAATCAATTGAGGAACGCTGCTTTAAATTTCGAAAAAGAGATTAAGGCTGTAAGAGTGCATTTTTATTAATCACTTTCAAGAAATGTTTAGTTCGAAAAGTTCAGTTATAAAAAAGTATTAATGATGGTAGGAACTACTTTGAACAACTATAATGCTTGGTAAAAATCTGATTTAACTATCTGCTTCTTAAAGGTTTCAGTGTGAACTTCGTATTTTGCTTATTTAAAATTAAATATAATAAAGAGTCACTTATAACTAATAATATATGTTTGAAACTATTAACTCTGATTTGTTATACATAGGTTAGATACAAAAGTAAAAAGGAAAAGAATAATTATTTAAAAAGTAAAAATATAAAAACATGTGTGCTATATATTTTTTCAATAGATAAACAAAATATTACCATTACATCAGATTTCTTATATCTGACAAATCTGTTCACATAATTTCGCATTAATTAGAATAATATGCAAACTGCATTGTAAAAATACGAAATCTGTAACTTAAAAATTTAAAAATTGTGACATTTTTTTAAATAATGCAATCTTAAAAATGTCTGAATACTTGAAAAGATAACAAAAGGCCAATAGAAATCATTACGACTTAACAAAAAAAAAAAAAAATATCTATATATATATATATATATATATATAATTTTTAAAAGAATCGATTAATTATGCTCTAAATCATGTAACTAATTTTAAATATATTTGAAACATTCCAATATATTTTAAATCAATAAGGTGTTTGTTATGATATCACGAAATATTCATACATGAATACAGATAGACAAACCGACGCGAAAATGCAACCACGCCTAAGCCTCCTCTGATGTTTCGATAATCATTACATAGTAGATTGCAGATTCGATATATCCGCTCTTATATCACGATCTCTACATACAAGGCAAAGTTCATATAGTCAGATCAGACTCAAAATGATAAAGTTTCTAAAACGTTACAGGAACGACATATCTCTAAGTGTATGAGCAGTATGTAGCATTTGGAAATTTAAACATCCATTGTAATGATAAAGTTCCGTTCACGGTTATCTTCAATGGACAATTTATGTAGAATGTAATACTGGCATGCGAAACGTGCATCTAATAAATATAAGATGGGCTTTCTCTAAAATCTTTTATTCAGAAATTCTGGTTTCTTAGCGTCCATTCTATTAAAACCATCTTCAAGTAGATAATTCGAAGATGGCTTTGGTTCTACCCTACTGTTTTTATTTTCTTCTCACGATTAAAAAACAAACCTTCACGGAGGATGAGGGCAAATTTCCCTAGTAATAATTATTCAGTATGTTTTCTGCAATCAATCTTTCTCCTACCTTATCATAATATTCAAATTTTACATTTCCAAATCCAACAAAAACTGGTATCGTGTAGTAAGCTTTTAGATTACCTGTATCAATAGAAATTTTCGTGCACTTCCGACTTCAAATAAAGATTTTTTTTTTTAATCTTACGTCCGTCTGCGGGATTTCTGCCATCAGCCGACGAGCAGTCTAGTACTATAATGAAAGAGTGAAAAATTTGGAATAGGAATCAGCCTCAAAAGAATGATCACTGATAAATCTAAAAACAATAGGGCAATTTTTCAGATGTTCTGCATCCATATTATCTTATTTTCACAAAGGGCAACAGGCGGAAACCTTGACGCTTGAAAATATGTAGATCACAAAACATGTTAGTTGTAGAGTTTTAATGTCGTAGGGTGCAATGTAAAATTACTTAGTATGAGAAAAAAGACAAGATTTTTCTTCGTATTAAGAAGTGAAGCTTCATAATAAAAATATATAATATACCTTATCGGTATTTTGGGTTCGAGGCAAAATAATGGATTGTCCCCCCCCCCCCCCAGCTGATTTTTCATTCTAAATTTCTCTAAGAATTTCCCCGCAAAACAAACCATTTCTCTATAGAGCTCAAACATTTCCCTATGGAATACAGACATAAACATGAGAATATTGAAGTTTTTCCCTATAGTGGTCGCATGTGAAGAGATAAAAGACGTCACAATGATAGAGTCCCTTTATAGGTAGTGCACTGTCTTTGTTGATAATTAACTGTGAAAATGAAACATATTATTAGTTATTTTGAATATAACACACACACACAATAGTGGATACTTCAAAATGTATTGGGTATCTTTTATGTTCTAGTAAAGCAGACATTGAATATTTTTCAGAAAAGCAAAATAGAATGCAAAATAATTGTAAATGTATATTTACACTGCTGTTTGTAAAAAATGCAACACCAAGAAGAAATGAGAATATCATAACGATATTTATTGGGCACATACATTATAGTAAGAAGAACAATTGATTAAAATTTCAGAAAATTTGGAGTAACATGTACTGAGAAGACAGTACATAAAGCAGCGACCTCTGTGCGCAATAACAGCACTTATCTGTCTAGGCATTGAATCAAACAGCAAGTGGATGATATGTACGTGTAAAGCACTTCATGAAGCTTCAACACGATGCCACAATTGATCGATCGTAGTTATTGGTGAGTGGTGGGGGGCCAGTCGCTTTTCAACGATTAAACAGTCATTTTCATTGATGCGAGATCAGGAGAATGCGCTGACCAGAGCAACGGTTGAACACATTATGTATTAAGGAAGGTCCGGGCTATACTGACAACATGCGGTCGTGCATTATCCTGCTTAAGTGTAGCGCTGCGGAGGCCTTGAATATAGAGAGGAGGTGCGGGCGTTAACTCACCAGAAATTTAATGACCGCATTTCAGAGAGCCGGGAATGCGAACAAGAAGTAATCCAGACGTGTATCCAATGGGACCCCATACCATCATTGCATGTGGTGGACAGTGTGACGATGTCGAATCCCAACTGGCATTGTGCATTATTGACAATGCCATTAAATACGGATAAGGCAATCTTGATGCTGTAAACAGGATTGTGATTTGTCTGAAAGGCGACTTCACGCCATCCCTGCATTCAGGTTCGTCATTAATCACACATTAAAGGCGCTCGTATTAGTGATGCAGTTTTAAGGGTAATCAAAATTTTAGTAGCTGCATACTGGGTTACCCCCTGGAGTGATGGCATGTGGTACCATTGGATACACGTCTCGATCACCTCTTGTTTTGATTCCCGCCACCCTGAATACCAGCCATTACATTTCTGATGAGTTAAGACCCTTCGCTGTGCCCTAAATTCAAGGCCTACAAAACGCAATACTTAAGCAGGACAATGCACGACCACAAGTTGTAAATATTGTCCGGATCATCCTTGATGCAGGGTATGTTCGACTGTTGCTCTGGCCAGTGCATTCTCCTGATCTTGCACCAATGAAAATGACTGTTTAATCGTTGAAAAGCGACGGGCCCCCCACCACTCACCAGTAACTTCGATCGATGAATTGTGGCATAATGTTAAAACTTCATAAAGTGCTGTACTTGTACATGTCATCCAATCGCTGTTTGATTCAATGCCGAGGCAGATAAGTGGAGTTATTGTTCACAGAGGTCGCTGCTTTATGTACTGTTTTCTCAGTACATGTTACTACAAATTTCCAGAAATTTTAATCAATTGTTCTTCTTACTATAATGTATGAGCCCAAATATCATTATGAATATTCGCATTCCTTCATGGTGTTGCACTTTTTACAAACAGCAGTTTAATTAACAAAAGGTATTTTCCGTTTCATTAATGCAATAAAAAAATCTCTCTCTCTCTATCTCTCTCTCTCTATATATATATATTGAAAATCTTTTCAAACATTGCAAAAATTGAAACCAAGTATCACATGAAGAACTGGGTAGAAAATGAATAAAGATTTCTGAAAAATTAAGCATCCTTTTAATGGAAAATACACAACATCAATACTTATTCAAGGGCTTAGATTGCAAATTAGGTGTTATTTCTGTCATACTGTATGCAATATGCTAAACATTTACAGTATGCTAAACCTAATAACACCCAAAGGACGTGTAAAGAATTTAAAACTCAAGGAAAAAAAAAAAAAAAAAAAACAGAGGACGAACATGCTTTTAAAAACGACAATCACTAATGTAACTTAAAAAAATATATACATATATTCCTAAGAAAAATAATAGAACTAAAATTATGACTTAGATTACAATTAATTCACTTATCCTGCTTTTAACATCCAAGCTTAGCTCGAGGCTAAATAGAGTTAATTCCGCTGTCAATGTAGAGTCTTAATTAAATGCTATACTGGTAAGTTGAAAATAAAATTATATTGAAAAAAAATTTGACAAATATTAGTTTGTGACTAGAAAATAGGTAACTTTTTAACGATCCAGGAAAATCCCTATACATCTCCCTGTACCGAGAAATAGGCCTAGTATTACTATAGACTAATTTGCCAGTATCTAAAATTTTGGTAAGTACTACCAATTTTTAGTTTTTGAAAGATATATATATATATCTTTCCAACATAAGAAGTGAAATCGGACTACTAAAGCTACCGAAATTATTCCAAAGAGTGAATCAATAAATAAAATTGCTTTAAATAATCTAGTTTTTTTTTTAGATTTTAGACTTACTCTTTTTAGCTAAGTGTCAAGCTAATACATAAAATAGTTATTTCATTTTTTCCCTTGTACTAGAGGGGTTGCAGCAGTGTGGTTGGTAGAGCGTCAAGATCGTAATCGTTGTATTACAGTGCAACCACATATCCTAAAACTAGCAGTGAGGACGCGTCTAAAATGTTGGAGGGATGCTAGCTTGACCGACTGTTTGAAATTTGGAAAACATCCAGCAAGTCCGCGCTCTGTTATTGCTCATTTTCTCTGAGTCAGATTACTGTCACCCTTATTTTAGCATTGGACTCGTTGAGTTAGCGCTTGCGCAGGTGCTTCCATGGTTTCATGAAATGTGTTTGAAGAATACGTGTTCGATACTCGAGCCAGCCAAAGACTGTCGTGTTCATTAAAGGGGTTAGTGCAAGTAAAATTCGTCATGGTTGTATAAATATTCTCCACGTTCCGAAAAATTAATACCTCTAGAGGTTACCAGAACGGAAGAGTTATCCTCTTGGTGAAGAACCAAAATTGTATTGACATGTCTCTAGACCACCCCTAGGGAGGGAATCCCAGACTGACCCCAATTGCCCAATCCGTAACTCTACCGCGACGTTAAAAAAAAAAAAAAAAAAAAAAAAAAAAAAACTTTTATTACGCGGTAAATGGAATCACCATTACTTTTCATCAGTTAATAAAACTTATTTTAAAGCTACACTTGGGCTTTGTTTGAAGAATCATAACGATGAAAGCAGTACATGTAGAAGTATAGAAGGATGAAAACTGATTTCCAATAACTAATTGTATCTTTGTTCTAATTAAATTGGTACTGCGTTTTTTAAGCTGAAAAACTCTGTTTACGAACGTTTAGTGAGCAATAACACTGCTCGGCATGAAAATTGCTTCTGACACCATTTCAGCATATTCTTATGTAAAATGACCTCCTGAATCCGAATATGACGACCGTTTTGCCCTATAACCCACCGTTTTTTAGGAACATCCCTCTATTTTTATCAGTTTTTGGTGATTTTTATGGCTATAAGTTTGATTTTTAGGAGGGGGGAGGATTATTTTAACCGTTAAATAACTTTTGAGGGGCTACAGAGTTGGAAAATTGTAAAACATGGACATCTGCGTTAAGGAATTTTTTTTTTTTAAGGGGGGGGGGGATTTGCCACTGAAATTATGTATTACATATCTTATATTTTTTTAATCTGTTATTAATGTTACTTTTTAAACTTTATATATTTTTGTTTTTAGGTGTTAAAATAATTATTATCATTCTTCAAATCAAATTCATGGTCATAAAATTATCGAATAGGGAAAAAAAAAAGAGGGATGGGGTGGTGTTTCTAGAAAACGGTGGGTGACTGAGAAAAATGGGAGTCATATTCGGATTCAAGGGGTCATTTTACATAACAACCAGCAACAATGGTATCAGAAAGTACTTTTAAAAATACATAAGTTTAAGATGAGTTTATTGCTGAAAGAGATTTTAGAAAAAAAAAAAGAATGATTCGAACCAAATCAGATTTCGGGGATTTCAATAAAATATTTTTTTCATTTTAACCCAAACTACATACTAATTAATTAATTAATTAATTAATTAAAAATAGCCTGTAGTACCGTACAGAAATAAAATAAAGAACTGGTATCTATTCATTAGTCTGAATATCACATTTGGTAGAAAGAATAATTAAAACATTAATGTAAGCCGCCGAAAATAGAAATATGTGATCTTGGTGACTTCAAACGCAACTAAAACTTTGAAGTGTTAATTACTAACTACTAAAAATATTGCAGTAAAGAATTACATTAAACAAACAAATAATAATAATAATAATAAAATTAGATGTAACAAGGCTTAAAAAAATTAAATTTTTCTATTAATTAGAAAGACAAATGAATAAGAAAAATTAAAATTTAATTAAATATAGTCAGGAAACCACAATAGAACTCTGAGAATCCTAAAAAAATGACAAAGATTTATTTTACAGAAAATTAAAAAAAAGTCATGGCAATTTTTTTTTTAACAAAAAGCTTTATTTTATCCCCGCATGCGCCGTATATATTTTGTTAATTTCTAAGCGACTCAAATCGCATTCAAAAAATATCCATATCAACAAAAATTTTCGTGTAAGGAAACATATAACAATGTATCAAAATTTTAGAATTAAATCTCTATTTATGCGATGATTTAGTTAAAATGTCATATATCAATTAAGTAATCCTGTAATTCAAGAAGTACCTACAACCCAAGCTATGACGGTAAGCGGGGAATATTTATCCCCGTAAAAATATTTTTAAGTTTCTTGATGATACCGATGTATTATTTCAAAGTGAGCTTCAGAATTAATGCATTTTATGCTAAAGTTTTAAAAAGAAATTTTAAAAATAATGAAATTTGTTCAAATTGACATTACAAAAGATTTCACAAAAGATTTCTGGGTAGCTTTCTAAAAATGACTTTAAAGAATAATTAATATTAAATATACACTGCATAAAAATAAATAAATAAATAAATAAAAGTAGATGGACATTTCTTTGCAATTTTTTGAAACCTCGTCTTTGTCTAATATGAAATGTAAATTAAAACTCTTTAACAAGTTTATACTTATCAATCTTCATGAGAAAAAAGTTCAGTCATATATAATTTTAATGGAAGGAGATGCAGAAAAGGAAAAAGGTGTAAATTTGCATAATCTTTATATATATATTTCTTTTGTGCGTGTGTATGTCACTGAACTTCTCCTAAACGGCTGGACCGAGCTTAATGAAATTTTTTGTGTGTCTTCAGGTGGATTCGAGAATGGTTTAGATTTACAATTCACTTCAATCGGATAATTGGATCAAAAGATATTAAATAAAAACTCCATTTTAACTTTAAAATGATTAAAAAGAAAAATATATTTGATGCCAAAATAAACAAAATTCACGTTTATTTATTTTTTTCCGGAAATAAAATATTTTTAATTTCGCGTGATAAACAATAAAAATTAGAGAAAAAAAATTAATATACTATGAAAATATTTGCGTGTAAATAAATATTTTCATAGAGATACACTTGGTATTAGCTTAAATTTTTTTTTTAATTTAGTAGTACTTTTTTTTTTCTACAGTAAAACAAAATTTTTCGTTTTAATTGATACTTTTTATGTAACTTATAAAGGTTTTTTTATGTTTTCACCTTAATTGTAAACAGTAATAATTTCGAATTTATTAGAATTTTTTATTTTTATTTTGTATATATCATAAAACAGTTTTTTTTTTTTTTTTTTTTTTTTTTTTTTGTATGGAACAGCTTTAGTTTGGAAAAATTTGAAATTTGGCACCGAAGTAGTACGGATGTTTCTCACCAAGATCGTCAGTTACGCAATTGAGATAGCCATGTTAATTCTTCGCAAAAATGGCCAAAAATATTTAAAGTCGACAAGGGGGGGGGGTCTATACTAAAGTTGTGCCTTTGTATTTATCTTTATATATATATTTCTTTTGTGCGTGTGTATATCACTGAACTCCTCCTAAACGGCTGGACCGAGTTTAATGAAAATTTTGTGTGTCTTCAGGTGGATTCGAGAATGGTTTAGATTTACAATTCAGTCCAATTTAAATTGTTTATTTAATGAATTTGTCATTTATAAATTATTGTTGATTTTGGAATGTTTCACATTGGATCCGACAGACTGCGCTACGATCGTAGTATCGAATATTCAATAATACGCAAGCGAAGTGATGACGTCACAGGCCGTCCGTGGATGCAAGGAAAATATTTCCTATGTTAATCGCCCATTGGGTTTTTTGTAAAAAATTACTAAATATCGAGGAAAATTATTTCCCGATTTTAATCCCCATATTTGGGTAAAGATATGTATTAGTTATCATGTGCATGCGTTAGATTGAGTTGTTTTTGCTGTAAAATTGATAAAATTTGAATTTTTAATCTCAAAACTCTGTCATCCTTGGCGGAAAAAAAAATATTGCCATATCATCTGGCGAACATATTTAATTTCTTTCAAAAATAATGGTTATTTCAACAACTTATATTAAGAGAGTAATGAATAATATGAAACAATTTCGTACAATCCATATTACGAAAATTAACATCTGGCATGTATATTTTCGTATTACGTTTTTTATCGCCAAATGCAAAAAACGCCAAGGAAGACAGAGTTTTGAAATTTAAAATTAAAATTTTGTCAATTTGAGAGCAAAATAACTCAATCTAACACATGCATACGATAACTAATACATATCTATACCCAAATACGGGGATTAAAATCGAGAAATAGTTTACCTCGATTTTTAATAATTTTTTATAAAAAATCCAATGGGAGATTAACATAGGAAATCTTTTTCTTGCATCCACTGACGGTCAGTGACGTCACACTTCGCTTGCGTATATTCTATTGTAATTCCAGTTTGTCCCGACAGTTGGTGCTGCGATCAAATCCAGAAAAATATTTTGTAACTCCATGTTATTATTGTTATACAAAAGAATTGTGTCCTAATTGAAATATTACATCAAGATGTAATTAGTGTTTGAAGAGTTTTGAAGTGTGCATAAAAAACTATACATTTTGCAAATTTGGTGCGGAATTGGAGTGAGTATTTTATATAATTTTCTATCAAATTTACACGCGCGTTGATTATCAACCACCCTAACCTACAAATTTATTTGTGTAGCTAATTTATTATATATATATATATATTTTTTTTCTATGGAACACTTTTAGTATCCGCGATTGTAATGAAACGCTCGCCCTCTGGTGGGCTAAGGTGAAATTATCATACCACTGCATATCATCATATTATGCAATCGATTTTCCATGATGTAATGGCGGAGAAAGAACAATAATAAATACACGTGGCTATTATATTTACTAACAATTGCAGTTCAGAAAGCGCCATCTATCGATCATTACAAACGCGGATCGGATCCCTTTGGCAAAATTTGAAATTTGGCACCGAAGTAGCTCGGACGCTTCTCGCCAAGATCTTTAGTTCCACAATTGAGATAGCCATTTCAGTTCATCGCAAAAATGGCTTAAAATATTTAAAGTCACCAAAGGGATCCCATACTTTTGTGCGTGTGTATGTCACTGATATTTTATTTATTTATTTTTTGTATGGAAAATTTGGCACCGAGGTAGCTCAGACGCTTCTCGCCAAGATCTTTAGTTCCACAATTGCGATAGCCATTTCAATTCATCGCAAAAATGGCTTACAATATTTAAAGTTACCAAAGGGGTCCTAATTTGTGGCTCAGATTTAGAAAATCCGTGCTTTTCTCACGGCCAATTATATGTTGCGTGTTCCAGGGTTGGAAAACCTTCGAATTTGTTTGTGTATACTCCTCAAGGATTAACCAAAAATATTGTACATTCAATAGCATTACGGTAAATTAAGTTTTTGTAGATTAAAAAAATATACCTGTTATAAAATAAATTGAGTTTCAACTTTTTCACCTTTAATTAAAACGAGTTTAAGTTTTTATTTAATACGAACTCTACATTTCACTTCGCTCATACTACATACTCACATGCATCGATTGATTGAATTGTGATAAATGTACATGTAATGATGTTAGATATTGTAATAACTTTTTGATAAAAATTTTCATCAAATCGGTCCAGATTGTTACAGCTTATTCAAAAAAGACGGAATTTTTATGTGAAATTCGTTGCTATCAGAGATTCTCTCATAAATTGAAATATTTGCTGTATGAAATAAAATTTTGTGCTGTTCGACATTCAGCGGAGGTTTTAAATAACAAGTAGCAAGTAGAAAGTACCAAGTAGCAAGTAGCAAGAAGCAAGTAGCGAAAATTTCGGTAATTATGTCTTCTACGTTATAATCGGAATTCACAGTCACCGTTCACAGTGCTCCATACCTGTTTCACTTATATACCACATCCTTACACACTTACAATAAGTTAGTTATTTTTTTCTAGCAAAATATTCTCTAGAAATAATTTATATGACAAAACAACGTTTGTCGGGTCAGCTAGTATATATATATATTTTAAGTAGACGGACACTGGTCAAAAACTGCAATTACCTCAGTAGGTGTTTCTTGCAGAATACAAGTTTTACATGTACATGTGTATTTGACATTTTGCCAATTGTTAACGTGTTTTGACAAGTTGGTTTTACGTAGGTAATTTCTTGGAGATAAATATACCATGCCACGAGGAATTCCTCTAACTGATTACCAGAAAGGACAGATTATAGCGCTGAAAAACGTTAATGAAGGAGTCAGAGAAATTAGTAGGATACTTCTAATAAGCAAAACTAGTATCAGCGATTTTCTATGTACTCCTGAAACGCATGACGTAAAGAAATAGAAAGGCCGGATAAAAAAACTTTCGCTTCGAGACCAAAGAAAATTTTTTTCTGAGCTGAAAAAAACTGGAGCATCAATTCCCAAAGTTCAAATAACACAGGCGTTACTAACGTGACTTCTCAGACAATTTATAACTACGTTTAGCACTCGGAGCTCTTTGAATATAAGAGAAAACATCGTCCATGTTGGAAGGATCACCACGTGACAGAACGCTTACAGTGGTCTCAAAACCGTATTTCTCGGAATGGAGTCTGTAGTTTTCGCAGATAAAAAAAGTTTAATGTAGACGTCCCAGATGGATATCAGTATAATTAGCACAGTTTGGAGAAAGAATAAGACGAAGTGTACTCTAATCGGCAAGTTAGTGGCGGTGGAGTGATGGTGTGGCTAGCTGTTGGCAGGATAAATTTAGCGCTCCTAAATAAGAAGCAAACTCACAAAGATTGTAATGAAACACTAAGCAGTGAACTTTTGCCATTTGCCTGTGACCTCGGAGGAAAAAACTGGATTTCCAACAAGATGGAGCTCCAATACACACCGCTAACAACGTTAAAAACTGGTTTCATGAGAACAACATCAATGTTTTACTCTGGCCAGCCAAGAGTCCGGATATGAATCTGTAGAGAGAATGAGACTGTAATGAGATCCGGAATGAGACTGTAGAAAACATTTGGGCTATACTTGTTCATTATGAGGGTGGACGCCAGTAGGAATCATTTCACCAGTTCAAAGAAACTTTTACTAACATTTGGGAAAATATCTGTCAAAAAGACATTCAGAATCTCATTGATTCGATGCCTAACAGAGTATACGAACTTATTAAATCAAATGGGAAGAGAACCCCCTTACAAAAAACGTTTTATTTTAGTGATACAAGATGTGTCCGTCTACTTTTTTAAGACACATTACAGTGCAAATATGCACCATTTTTGTTTTCTGAATTTTTCTACTATATAATCCAAAAGTATTGAATCTATATTTAAAAAATAAAATAAAATATGATGTCGCAAGAATATAATTATATTAGAGAAATGAACCTTATATCTCTTATTAAAGAAATAAATGGCTTTAAAATATTACAAGTAAGTGTTCGTCTACAATTTTTTATGCACGTAGGTCGAAAAAAGGTAATAATATTGAAACTTAAGAGGATTATCAACCACGAGGCTGTAATATTCCTCAATTTTCCTTCCTAAGCTCTAGTAAAATGTCTCTCTTTAATAAGTTATTGGAATAGTACTAAAGAAATGTGTCTAAAATATAAATCGAAGTTTATTATGATTTGTTTATTTTCATTTAAGTCGTTATTTACTTACAGAAAACAAAAGAGTTAATAATGCTCAATCATGTCTATAAAAACTTTTATTTGCTTCAGAAAACAAAAGAGTTAATAATGATCAATCATGTCTATAAAAACAGTTATAAAAACTTGTATTTGCTTTTTTCAGACTGAAAATCGGAAATATTTTCTATTTAAAAACCACATACACTAAAATTACAACACAAATATCGGAAATGTCTCCTAAAAGGTGTTAAGTATGAAGAAGTTCCTGATACATATATTTAAGCAAATATTTAACGTCAAATCAGCTTTCTCCTTAAGAATTACTCGAACTGACCAACATTTTAAAAGAAGGTAACTTTTACAGCAACATTTAAACTTTATGACGTTTTATTCTTTCTTATTTTGTTCAACTGAACTCTTAAATGATGCCTGAGTATCTTTTGGTGTATATATATATATATATATATATATATATATATATATATATATAAGCAAAGTAATTAAAACCAGATGAAAAATTAATCCCAAAACACTTGAGGGTTTTCATCAGGGGGAGCTCCCCCCATGTAGGGAAAGGAAAATGAGAAGTTTCTGACGAAACGCTGGTAATTTAACCAAATAACACGTTTTTAGCCCCCAACTTCTCACAGATGGAAGCAAGACCATACAGCAAACGAATTTTAATTAATACAAAGTATAGAAAAGCATAAAAAGCAATTAAATTCAGAAATTAAGTACAAAATATAATACATCGATATAAAATGCAAGAATATAAATAATACAAGAATATATAAATACATACCAAGACAAACTCGAATCGTTATTAGAGTAAGGAAAATTGAAAACCACCCCCCATTATAAACATAGAACCCGCTTCAGCTAGTAGGACCACTTACCAGCACTTAAATGTCGCCCAAAATGGAACAACAAACCTTATGTGGGATTGTGAATTTTTTGTGAATTTTGTGAATTTTTCATCTGGCTTTAATTATTTTGCTTATTTATTATAGTTTTATATTTCCTTTTGCTGCATTTGCGCATTTGTTTATAAAAACTCTGTTCTAGTTCTAGACATTTAATAATTCAAGTTTTACTCCATCCTATATTTAAATTTTATCTTATATACATATTGTGTGTGTGTTTGTGTGTTTTAATATTTTAATAAGAAAAAACCTTGGAGCTCATGCCGCAAAAACTCATTCAACAAAGCCCACCAACCAATCATTTTCGATCTGTTTGCGGACCATTTTTTAAGCAAGAATATTATAATTTAAATATATTAGGTTCTATTCTATTTTTAGAAATACCATTCTTAATCAAATACAAATTCGTAAATAACAGAGTAGGGGAAAGTTTGATAAAACGGGATAGTCGGACAAAACAGGAATTTTTCATCTGGCTTTAATTATTTTGCTTATTTATTATAGTTTTATATTTCCTTTTGCTGCATTTGCGCATTTGTTTATAAAAACTCTGTTCTAGTTCTATACATTTAATAATTCAAGTTTTACTCCATCCTATATTTAAATTTTATCTTATATATATATATATATATATTGTGTGTGTGTTTGTGTGTTTTAATATTTTAATAAGAAAAAACCTTGGAGCTCATGCCGCAAAAACTCATTCAACAAAGCCCACCAACTAATCATTTTCGATCTGTTTGCGGACCATTTTTTAAGCAAGAATATTATAATTTAAATATCTATTCTATTTTTAGAAATACCATTCTTAATCTAATATAAATTCGTAAATAACAGAATAGGGGAAAGTTTGATAAAACGGGATAGTCGGACAAAACGGGATACGTCGCCTAGGGTCCCATATAGTACTGCTATCGAGCGGATGACGACAGAAACTTGTTCTCGACCATCATTACATCATTCTCAGTTCGTCCCGTCTCGAGACCACTAGTTGATGGAAAGTTGTAGTTCTTAGAACTTTTTTATTCTGTTTTCTTGGCACTTTCTACATTTACGTGCGTTGTTTTCTACATTATTCTGCCTACATATATGGGAATACAATTCCGGTGAATATTACATTTGATTAAGCATTTATTAACGAATATTCTCATGTGTAGTCTATCTAAGTTTTCTTTCACATTTCGGCAGCAGCCATGTTTATTTTGAAAAGTGTCGGAGTTGGATAAAACGGGACACTTATGAGTTGGATAAAACGGGATACAGTTTTTTATATACTTTTCTCAAGGGACATCGTAGGAGTAGACCAGCCAACAAACCTGTCAGGAGACAGCCTAAGGACAGTCCAACTTGCAACATCCTCAGGGGAGAAAGGATTAGAACTCTCTTGTTATCGACCTATGCTACTCTTTTCCATCTCTCCAAAGTTTGTTCTACATGTACCTCAAGTAAAAGGACCCCGCCCAGAAAACAAGGCTGATAAGGGAAAAAAGAAACTGTAATAATAACATCATCTCCATATAAGAGTGAGTTAGAAATGGAAGAAATAGAAATGATGATAAAACTACAAGAAAATTAAAGAAAAGGCTGCTAAGAAATCCTTCTAAAAATTCCAAAAAGAAGTTTATAAGAAAAGGAAATGGAAAAGAGGAAGAAAAAGAGCTACCAGGTCCAGTCAAACCTGAAAGTAGACTATAGAAGAATCAAAAAGAACGCCTAATCCTGATACTAAAAGTCAAAACACAGAAAAGTTTAATAAACCTTCAGCAAGCAGCCAAGAATGCATGTCGTCATTGTCTTAAGATGAAACACAGGAAGAAGAAACCTGCATATATTTTAATACACTGTACGTCGATTCTAAGGCTGGTGAAGGTTGGATACAATGTTCTGGATGCCAAGAATAGGCTCACGAAGCGTGTTCTAATGCCTTTTTATGCGACAATTGAACTGTTATAGGCCTAAATAAATGGTCTTCTTTCCCATTTTGTAAATAAAAACATAAAAATTCTTATTTTAAGTCTCTGATTACTGAAGACATTGTTATTTCAAGTGGAAATTTTGCTTTACAGTTTTCTGTCAGTTAATTATGCCTTTTAGTTAGTTTTACACAAAAAATTAAACATTGTAATCCCTATCCTGTTTTATCCAACCCAGGTATGCTAAAACGGGATGTGTAAGAGTTTGGTAAATACTTTTTTTTTTTTTACTATTTTACAATCATTACAATTAGTTAAAAATATGTTTTTTGTGTGCTTAAATAAATGTTGTAGCTATAAAAAAATTGTGTGGTTTTCTTCAACATATTTTCCGTAGTAAAAAAAAAAAACAAGAATGGTATCCCGTTTTGTCCAACTTTCCCCTACTAAAAATCTATATGATAAATGTTGAAGCTGAATACGTAACATACTACGATCCCTTATTACATTCTTAATGTTTCGTTCTTGTTCCAATAATTTATACAAAGTTGTAATTAGAATTCAAGCAGAATGAACACTAATGAATTACATGTAAATGGTTTAAAAATGAAGCATTTTTGAGAACATATTACTTAAATACTCATTTGAAAACCGACCACACCTTTTCTGTTTCATTTTATGTTTTTTATTTCCATTTGCATTTCCCAATTTGCATAAATGTCTTCAATCAGAATAAGTAATTCTACAAAATGAAGTAAGAGGCTTTATTATCATGCCATTCCTAAATCATTATGAGAGTTCTTTTCTAAGTATATAATCCCGTAATTTATTACATGCATTAAATATTTTAGAGTTAAATATTCTTCTAAACGTATTGGATAGAAAGTGCTTAATTTTGTTAAATAAGTAACAACACCTCCTTCTCTCTCTTTTTTTTCCTTCGTTTTTATTAACTTTTTTAACTCCCAGCGTATTGTTTGTGATTTAGTTCTCTATTTTCTATCTCTTTGGATTCATATTTTGGCAACATAAAAGGCATTCTTTGTAATTAATTTAAATTTGCAATAAAAAAATAAATAAGGTAAAGCTAAGAGAGATCACGTGGTAGGAGAGGTTGCGCACATAGCGGATCGGCGGGAAAGAGTAGAGCGGACGAGTTGTGACTTCAGGTAGTTGTACAACATGAACAGTGGAGTACCGACATGAACGTGCATGTTGATTGCTTCAAGAGTCTAAGATAAAACTCGGTTATTTTGTCTCATTTTCAAACATAAATGCTTGAATTTTCATAACCCTTTCTAGGAATTTCAATAGAATAGTAATAGTATAAAATATTTTTAATTAAATAATTTCTCATAAGCTACTAACCTAAACTAACGGTGCGAGCACCGCGATTCTCTCTAAAAGTGAATAATTATTGAATAAAAGGCCGAGAAATATCTCCTATCAAAATAGAAGAGTTTGAACCTTGCTGTTTAGGAGAGATTGCACATTGATTTCATAAAATTCTGTACTAGTAGAGATTTCACAGCTTATTGGTAATGACCAGACAATGGGGATGAATTTTTTGAATGTCTGGAACAGTACCAGGAAATAACTTCGACAAGTGACTGGACTAGTTCAATCAATACGAGATGGCGCGTCTGTTTGGAGACTGTGTCCAGAACTTGAAATTGAACATTATTCAGGAGTGGCAACGATCGACAAAAGCCACACCACTGGTTGGATTTACCTATCGAATGCCAATATTAACCTATGGGAAATTTATCGCAAAGTATTTAGATGTTAGTGTTTATCTGTTTAGTTCTGCAATATTTTCAAGTATGATGCTCGAGAAGAAACTCTATTTATCGTCCCCGGAAGAGAAAGTCAATGTTATTCTATGGAGAATGTCGCCCCATTATAATTCATTAACTAATACAAATTTTTAAACTTCGTTCTTCCATTAAGAAAATTCAGATTTATTAAATAATTTATCGCTTTGTGAAAACTTAGAGTTTTAATTTTTAATGTTTTATTTTGAGGTTGTAAAATGCGAATTTTCACAATATGAAATTTTTCGTTTTTGAGCTTAAAAATGGAATCTTAAAAATTAAAAAAATCAGATTTTAGAAAGCGATGACCTATTTAGCAGTTGTGAATTTTCTGAATGTGAAAACGGAATTAAAAAATATGTTTTAGTTAATGAGTTATAATGGGGCAAAATTTCCCATAGAATAACATTGGCTTCGGTTTTCGGAGACGATAAGTAGAGAGCTCCCTTAAATTAAATAAACGTAAAGGATTTTAAAGTTGAAACATTTCAAACCAAAGTGAAATTTAGGTTTTGTATTTTGAACATTTTTGTGCACAAGATTCTGAGGGAAAAAAAAAAAAAAAAAAAAAAAAAAAAAACTTTAATCTTATACTATTAAGTGAGCAATATGTGTATATTTCACTGATCTCGAAAACGGTAGCTCGGACAGTCACGAGATTTAACACAAAGGTGCCCCCCGAAAAGTCATTGTGCACATCGAAGTCAGATTTTCGAATTTTTGATTAGTTTTTTCTTAATTAATTAAAATGTAAAAATAATAACCTTCTAATTTCTGATAAAAAAGCTATTTAAATTTTAACATTTTATCCATAATTTAATTGTTGCCAATTTTTTTTTTTCGAGAAAATAATAATAATTTTAAAAAAATAAAAAACGTACATTTATTTAAAATGAGGAAAATAAATAAGAAAGATTAGAAAATAAATTAGAAATATCAGTCGCATCGTTACAAATAAGATAGCAAATGAAAGGAAAAATTTTTGTAAATCCGATGCATTAAACAGCTTATCAATCGGATGATTAGTTTTTTCTTAATTAATTAAAATGTGAAAATAATAAGTCATTTAAATTTTAAAATTTTATCCATAATTTAATTGTTGCCAATTTTTTTTTCGACAAAATAATAATAATAAAAAAAAAAAAAAATAACGTACATTTATTTAAAATGAGGAAAATAAATCAGAAAGATAAGAAAATAAATTAGAAATATCAGTCGCATCGTTACAAATAAGATAGCAAATGAAAGGGAAAATTTTTGGAAATCCGATGCATTAAACAGCTTATCAATCGGACAATTAGATTTTTTAAAATTAACTAAAGTATGAATTTTAGGTGGCAACAGCAGAAGATTGTATGGAAACCGTTAGGAGAAAAAAAAAATGAAAAATCTGCTTCACATTAAGTCACATGATTTTTAAGTGGGATTAAAAATTGCAGTTTTCAAATTCTTTTAAATTTTCTCTCACGAACACAAAAATATAATATACAGCCTGTACCCCACAAGACCAACTTGCATTTCAAATTTCATCAATTATTTTGGTTAATAAACAAAAGTTATTATTATTATTTTTTTTTTCAAATCAAGTTTTATTCTATCTTCGAAAAGAATTATGTGATCATAGATATAATAATATATATAGATCTATCATCCCCATATTATCGTGCAAAGATTTTTGATGCTGAAAAAAAAGCTTTGGAATCAGCCATTAAGTGGTATTGAAGGAAAAAGGTAAAAAAAGAAGAATGAATTTGAAACTATATCTGGAGCTTTTCATTCACCTTTAGTAAATAAATTATTCATGAATTTTATTTACTAAAACATTCGTGTGTATTCCCGTGCGTATTCACTCGGGGAAAGACTGCCATATTTTGGTCTTTTCCCGAGTGAAAAGGAATCACTTTTTTCTCCCCAATGATCAATCTATATATTATTACTATATCTATGTATGTGATACGATACATTAATAATTTGGGTTTTAAAAGTTTTTTTAAATAGATTATTTAAACTCTATGAACCATATTTTTATTTTATCAGTTTCATTAACAGATCCTGCTGGGCGATTTTTTAAATTTTGGTGTTGAAGTACACCGAACGTTTTTCGACAAGAAATTTAATATAGCAACAGCCATTTTAATCTAAGTAGCGCATCGAATATATAAAAACATAAATGATTTATTTTTACACAAAATTTACAGAACAAATGCAGTTTTAAAAACAGGAAATTTATTTCAACAAGCACTATTTTAAACCTAAAAACCATTAAAAATATAAGCAGAATATAAAGGATTCTTATGTATAAACAAAAAAGAGTATGGTAAAATTATTAGCAAAATAGTCTTCCCCTTTTCATACAAAAAAAAAAAAAATCCATCGCTAATATGGCGACAAAAATTCAAAAGCCGCCAGTGGAGCAACATAATAAAGTTGTGCAACACGATAATGTTTACCTATTTATTTATTTTTTTTATATAATAATCATTATGCTAATTTATCATACAAATAAATGAGCCTCTGTGTGTTACTGCACTTGCACGCTGTCGAACAGAAATATTTGAAAAATTCAAATTAATATTTAAATAAATAAATAAAAATATGTTTAATGGAAAATATATATAACCATAAAAAGATTAGTTGTCTAAAATATGGCAGAAATAGCGCTCATAGCATATTGTTACAAGGTATTAAGTCTTATTGTTACAATGGATTAAATATATAAACACAAAAAATTAATTGTCTCATGCGACAGACGTAGCCGGTCACAGCATATTGTAATATTTGGCGTGAAATTGCTGTCATTTAATGATTGATTGGATAAACAAAATAAACATATGAAATAACGTAAAAGCAAATATTATGTTGTCTAAACCCAGTTACATTTGAGTCCAGTCCGAGTTACATGTGAACAACACGTATAGTGTTGTTCACATGTAACTGGGATTCAAATATAAAAAGGAAACTCCAATTTTTTCGATACTATCTATTTCGAAACTGTTATATAATAAGCACCTAAATGGAAGCTCATTGGTAAACTATTGTCGCAGGTAATAGGGACAAGCGATCGAGTTGCAGTGGATGACCAAATCGCTGCCGAATGCAGCAGGGACCCGGAGCGAACTTTTGAACAATTTCAGTAATTTATTTTATTTTATTTTTATAAAGCTATATAGAAAAGAGTTTCCTTTAAATTTAGTGACCAGCGAAGCGGGCAAAGCCTGCTAGTAAACAATAAATTGTGGAAAGATTCTGGGCTTAAAAGTGGGCGGGACTAGTGAGTATATCATTGCACACGCAGAATGTTACCCGTCTTTTTGACTCATAAATGCATTACACACGGTGTGCAATCGGTCTCGAACGGGTTAACTTGTAGCGGGTGGTTGCACGATTGCTGCACCATTTGCAACAATAAGTGCAACGATTCTGGGCAACGATAGATTCGGTCAGAAAACAGAAAACCATTCAAGCTGAAAACGAAGTGTACTAATTTTAAGTTAAATGTGTTATCTATTAAGTTAATGTTATTTTGTAATTTTATCAAGTCTTTTTTTTTTTTTTTCATTCTTTAATATTTTTTCTTTAATATATATATATATATATATATATATTAAATTTCCTTTATTTTTCTGATTTTTAATTATTGAATTGGCCTATCCACTTTTAATACAAAAATATTTGTTTACAAAAGCTGTATAACAATGTCACTTAAGTGCAATTATTATTATTAACAATGTAACTGTAGTTACAATTAAGCGCATTCTGCACTACCCATGTGCGCAATCACTCTTACCCTATAAGGAGAGATTTTGAAAAATAGTTCTCTTGGTTTTATTGCAGCCGTTGTGTTAAATTATAGCATAACAACAAAATAGTAATGAAAATTCATTGTAGAAGGATCAATTCAAAATTTTGCACCAATTAGTTTAGCAAAAAATTTTTGTTTGGATTTTTTATACTGTTCTGTTGAATTGTGCGTAAACTCTCATAGCTTTACCATAAATAAACACACATTAAATCCACTGAATTAACAATATGCATCACGTATTCCCATGTGATATAATGAATATGTATAACAAAAAATGTAAATAGTGAATGAAATATAAGTAGATAAATAGTAAATTACTCTCAACACTTCTTTTTGTGAATATAGATTCAACTTCCGAAACAGTTGATTTTTGCGTTTATTAGAAGTTTATTATTTGTTTTTTGCGCTAATATAAATGTCAAAATTGCAAGAAATTTCATATGAGGAGGTACTAAAACTGTGGAGAACAAGAACAATACGTAAGTGCGTTTCTTAAATTGTAGATACAATAGTAATCTCCAAACGAGGTATTTATTAAATTTTGGCTCGGCGTAATGCGTTCAAATGGAAATTCCGTTTAAAAAGGCCATGAATAACCCTTAGTCGCAAAAAATGGATTATTAAAATCTTGATTTTAAGTAAGTTGAAATTAACCTCTGTCTTAAATTAAAAGGGAAGTTGAAAGACAAATATCTATGAAAACTATTCAGACAAGAATTCATGAATTTGTATTTTAGAAACCGTAAGATGGCTCTGTTGCCATTCTTCAAATTCAACCATAAAAAAACTTGATTCCAGTGGCCAAACAGCATATGTCAGTTGGTGATAGTACACATACCGGGTGGGCAAAAAGTCCATATACACTTTAAAACTTCATAAAAACTGGAAAAACATTAGGTGTAAGGGAAAGTTCTGTCGTTTTTGAACACGTGCACTTTTATGTGTTGTCGATTATCGATTGAAATCGGTTTAAACAGTTAGGTTAGAGTATGACTGATGATTTACACACCTTTTATCGTATTTTAGTCGTTTTTTTCAAACTTGCAGAACTGTCACCATGGGTGAAGAAAAAGTGCACTTAAGACATTGTATGTTGTACGTGTTCCAAAAAGGGAATAACGCGATGGAGGCAACAAAAAACTTGTGTGACGTGTTTGGAGAGGACGCAGTAACAGCTCGAACATACCAAAGATGGTTTGCGAAATTTCGTTTGGGTGACGAAGTGTTACAGTATGATCACGACAAATCCCACGTTAACGTCCCCGGAAGTAGAATTCAAGCTTGGAATTCATCAGACTACTGCTTTGGAACACATTAAAAGGCTTGGTTTCGTGTCCAAACTCTCTGTTTGGATGGCACACAACGACAGAACTTTCCCTTGCACCTAATAATTTAAATAAAAAGCAGTTTACAGGGTTAGCATTGCTAGTTCATGGGATTTTTTTTAAGACAAGAAAACAAAAATCAACTCAAAAAGCATCCGACAGATGGCGCTGGTAGAAGCGACTTTCATGGAAATAGGCAAATGAGAGAATTATAAGAGCATGCTCTCCGAACCCACAACCAGTGCACCTTTAACAATTGTGTATGTGCACAAAGATGCTAAGGGCGAAGTATTAAAGCTTTGTTTATGAAGTTATTTTACGTGAACTAAGAATAAACATCCGTTGCCTTGAGTAAGTTCAGATTTCAAAGGAATGTGAGGAGTTGAAAAGGACCTTTAACAGTGATAGACCTTATAAAACTTGTTCAGCGATTTAAACAGACTGGAAAGCTAGAAGGAAGTGTAAGTACAGGGCAACCAGATTTAAAGAAGGCACGTTTGCCGTGTGTTACAGCCGAAATGGAAGCGTTAACATCCGAATCAGCTGCAGTCCACGTGAAGTTTCTAGAGGCTTCGGATTACCACTTTCCTCGGTGCACAATATTCTTCATGGAGTTCCTGATTTATACTCATACAGATTACACCGGTAGACTTCTGTTTATGGGAATATTTGAAATCCTGAGTGTATCGATCCGGTCTATCCAATTTATCAGAAGTGATAAATGCGATCCACCAAGAACTGTCATGTATACATCTGGACCGGCTTAAATCTATCATTGATGAATTTGTGACTCATTTGCAGTGTGTTATCCATCGTTGTGTGACCATGTAGATCATCTGTTGTAATAAAGATTTGGAATCCTTCTGCTTGTTATTTGCATATCGTTTTTTTTTTTTTTTTTTTGGCTTCTGATTGTCAGTGCCAACTATCGGCTGTTTCTTGAGGGTTTGTTTTCTATCTTAAAAGACAATGTCATTACCTAGCGATGTTAACTAAACAAAACGTTCTACATTTCGATTATTTTTCCGGTTTTTATGAATGATTAAAGTTTAAATGAACTTTTTGCTCACTCGTTATGTTATGTATAAAAATCATTTTTTAGAATATTGAAGAACAGAACTTGCATATTAGTTTTGTGAACAATTACTGCTTATATTTTGCGCAACATGCTTCTCTTTTTATACATTCAGTACCATCTTCAATTTATATTGTGTGATAATTTAGCGATAATTTACTTTTATTCCTTCTAGGCTAGAATTTTGTTGATAAACGTATTGATTTTAAGCTTCATACATTTTTCAAATCCTAAACATAGTAAATTTATTTCATTTTAATCATTTTATTTTCAATTTTTCGAAACAACAAGGACTGCTTCAGAGTTTATTTTTCGTTGTCTTGCAATAATATACGCCATAAAACTTATGTTGAATAATAAATAGGAACTTTATTAAATAATTTCTCACACTTGTAAAAAAAAAAAAAAAAAAAAAAAAAAAAAAAATGTATCCACGAAACAAGAAAACAGATATTTGACATACTTAAACAGTTTAAAAAATAAATCATTCAATGAAATGTCTCTTTTAAACATAATTATCTTTACTTCTTTTAAACTACTTCCTTTAAGCTTATTAAAACACATTGAAATTCTTTTCGAAGTATTATAATGCGTAGTAATTTATGTAATTAAGTGATACATTTATACAGAAAGAAAAAAACTTTGGTGAGTAATTTTCTACACCTGTACTACAAAATGTAACTATGAAACAAGGAAATCATTTTGGAGCGTATTTGTCAATATATATCATTAAATGCAATGACTCTTTTAAATTTACTCCTCTTTTCTTTTTATACATAATCTCTGGTAAATTTGTAAAAATTATGCGACAGTATTATAACTCTTAGTAATGTAATGTTGTAAACGAAATTTTTTGGTTGGTTGGATTTTACGTCGAACTAGTGTTGCGCAATGGGCAATTGGCGACGGTCTGGGACTCACCCCTAAAGGTGGTCTGGAGACATGCCATCGCAATTTTGATCCTCCACGGAAGGGATGGCTTTCCCGCTTCGTTGATCCCCAGAGGTATAATTTTGATGGGAACATGGAGGGCACTGCGGCCACGACAGATTTTACGTGCACCAGCTACCATTATTGTATACGACGGTCTTTGTCGGGGTCGAGTACCGAAACCGCAATCTTCCGATTACGAGCCCGGCGCTATCTTGCGTTTGAGTGCTTAACTAGAATAATATTACAATAAATAAATAAATAAATAAAACTGTTACTGCCCAGTGTAACACGAGTGCTGCGCAAAAATCCCACTCATTCATTCATTCAAAAAACTGTGAAAATAACTTAGCATTTATTTAAATTCAGAATTTCGTAATTGCTCTTTTCTTTTTTTTTTTTTTTTTTCTAATATGTTTGTGCAAGAACTTTTTCTTTAACTAAATAATGTCTAATAAAAACTCTTAAACAGTCAAAGAATTAAGTTTCCTAATTTCTTTCCTTTACGAATCTAAATATCGTTTTGTCTTATTTCAAGTACTTTTTGCTGAATGTTATACAATGCAACCTCTTTAAATATTTAACAATTTTAAACCTGCGAATATAAAAGAATCTTATTAGAGAAGGTTCATTTATTGCCCTTGTTGCTGTCAAAGAGTAAAAGGCAAAAGGAATGTGAACTGAATTGAGGAACTGATAGAACTCCGCAGAAGAACAGCGTAAAAAAACTTTAAAGTAAATTACTTTAAATCTTAAAATACATGCAGTAGATGTAGATAGTTATAAATCATTTTTGAATAAGAATGCAAAAATGTCAAAATACTTTTAAAGAATAGACTTAATAGTATAACTTGATTCAAATAAAATTTAAATTTTGAAAGAATTAATTTTTGAAATAATACCTTTGTCCATTTTGAATATTTTAACAAATTTTAAGATCTTTTGAATTTTTCTATTGCAGCAAAATGTTTAAAAAAAGTGAGAGACCGGAGGCTGATATATGAGACTTTATTAGTCCAGAATAAATAATAAGAATAAAAAATAATAAAAAAAAGTTTAAAAGATGTTGAAAAAAAATGTACAAAAAAATGTATTTGAAACAAAATTAAATATCTTTAAAATTTACTGATTTTAATAAATCAAAGCAGGTTTTGAAAATAAGCAACGATTGTAACATCAAAGAGCTTTAAAAATACTGCGAAATTACTGAAAGTTTTTATTACGATATTTCTTATATAAACAAAAGATGGAAACGAAAACTTATTTAACCCTAGAACACCAGCGTCTTCATATCTGCCGCTATCACTAGAAATACGTAAAATTTACGTGCCCATGTAAAATTCGCTTTATTTGCTTATATTACATTAATGTTGTTTTTAAATATGTTTAATTATTTGCTGTTTTACCCAATATTACTGATTTTTCATTAACTGAATAATTATTCCGAAACACTCAAAGTCAAACAAGTGTATCGTAGAAGGAAAGGTCAGAAAAGAACCAATAAAAGGAAGACCGCGTCTGAAATTTGCGTACACTACAGTTCTAAGGTTAATAAGATAATGAAGCATGAAACGAGGAAAATTAAAAAATTGTCCTTGCAATCACATTTTTTTTTTTTTTTTTTTTTTTTAATTCGCATTAACAAGTTACTAAATTAATTCACATTCGTTATCTTTATTTTCTCAGCTTTTTTTTTTTTTTCCCTTTTTTCTCAAAATTTTCAGTGAACTCTAATGTAAAGTAAAAGTCATAATGTAGATAAAAATGATTTTTTTTTTATGTATGCTTCATAAAAGTGATTTAAAAATATTTTCCTCTCTAAAATTCTAGGGCATGGTAGCCGAGTTGGTGCCGCTTCGATCTCGTAATCGTAGAATTGCTGGTTCAACACTCGAGACAGCAAAAAGCCGTCATGTACATTTGGCTGATTCCCGTAAAATCTCTCGTAGCTACAGAATCTTCCAAGTTCCGTAAAAATAATACCTCTGGGGATCACCGGAGCGGGAGAGCCACACCCCCCTTCCCCTCAGAGGATGGCACATCTTCAGACAACACTTAGTGGTGAAATGTTGAATTATTATTATTATTATTTATTTTTTTTTTTTTTTTAAAGTGACTCTTTAAAAATAGTCCGTATTTACAGTAGGAAAGGGAGGCCACTTTTTGACAGCGTGTTTAACGTTTTGGATTAAGATCAATTCAATACGCGTGGATCCTAGGCGCCTGGGTGGAATTCTCTCCATAGGCACCTTTCAAAGCGTTCTTAGACCGTATCCACGTAAGTAAAATTCGTAAAAAAAAAAAAACGGAAAACTTCAAACGGCTAGGTCGACGCGTGCCATCTGGGTTCGAACCCGGCATTTCTCGTTTACCAGCTTTCAGAGCAGATCCTCTCGGTCACTGTTTGATCTCGCTCTTTGAGTAACTATCAAGTAATAGAAATGATTACTTAATAAAGAAATAGAACTTGATGTTAATCAGCCGTGAAATACATAACAGCACATATATACGTAAGACGATAAGGTTCAATTGTATTACAGACATATTACAAAATTATAACGACACATAATACGCAGTGTTAAACTTACTTTATCAACAATAATATTGCTGAAATATTTTAATTCTTTAAATTTAACAGTCTGTAGAACATTACATGTGATAGTTATATTTCAGTCTAAAACCTTAGCTGCGTATGTTTTATAACACTGGGAACTTACCCAACACTAAACCTGTGTTGTACAATTTATTTAGATTTTTTTTATTTAGGCCAGATCACTGTTAAAGGATGTACTCTGCTGGTCACTTACATAATTTGGGGACCAATTCTCTCGAGAAAATAACTTTTTTGTATGGCCGAGTATTTAAAGAACACCCTTTATATGCATACATGTATACATATATGTATTATCAAAAAGCGAATGAGGAATTTATAATATATATATAACAATTTCTTGAAATAAACTGCCAAAAGAAATAAAGAAAGAAAAAAAAAAGGAAGGAAAACTTAGTAATATATATATATATATACATATATATATATATATACAGTCGGTAACAAAAGTGTCCGAACACTAGCAAAAATTCTTATGTAAAAAAAGTACACTTCATACGGTTTTGTTAAATAAATCCTTGTCGAATCCTGTTCTTAGTCAGTGTAAGAACATGATTCGATAAGGATTTATTTAACAAAACCGTATGAAGTGTACTTTTTTTTTACATAGGAATTTTTGCCAGTGTTCGCACACTTTTGTTACCGACTGTATATATATATATATATATATATATATATATATATATATTCCAAATAAAGAATATAAAGAGACACAAAAAATTTAATTATTAAAATATAAAATTATAATTTGTTTTTTTAATTGTTTTATTATAAAATCATTAAAGTTATAGTATTTTGAAGTTACGGTTTATGATGATTGTTAGTATGGTTATGATAATCAATTAATTTTCTAATAATAATATATTTATTATTTTATTTATTTGATGTGAAATTGTAATGATAGCAGAATTTTTTTTAATAAAAGCATGAATAATGTATTATTATTCTGTTATAAAGGAAATTGTTCGAATGAGATAAAAATAAAAATTTTAGCAGTAATAGGTGCTAATATACATTGTGTCCATAAAAGCCACGACCTGAATATTGGTCTTAGACATATGTTATAAACTGAAAAGTTCAGTAAGAAAAAGTACAGAATTTAATAAAAAATTTTGGGGTTTCAGATTTAACAATCACCAAATTTGAATTTTTATGTAGCCTCCATGCAAAAGAAAAAAATATATATAATAAGTGAAATGTACCCACAAACTAATAAAATGATTTACAAAGTGTCAGCATTGTAACACAAAAAAATTTAAAGATCTGATAAGACTAAAAACCTCTCATTAATCATACTTAAATGGCTCAGAAAAGTACATTGGAATAGCGTGTCCTAGGGGGTCATATATAAATGACGAATAAAACAATGTTTATGTAAATAAATAAACATTACATTTAAATTTGTGACTAATCTCTCAACTTATTTGTTTAGATAAATCTCTAGAGAACTCTTTGTGATACAATTCTGAAATTTTGTATATCGCCTTATGAGTATGGGGATTATTTTATAATTATTATTATTATTATTATTTCTATAGGAGGGGTCATGAAAAGCTTAAATTTTTTATTTGGGAATTGAACCCTATGATTATTATTATTATTATTATTTTATCAGTTCAATAAAGTTCTGTACTTTTTTTTTGCATATCTTTGTATTCTCTCTCTCTCTCTCTCTCTCTCCCTCACTTTTTTAAAGATATAAATCTAAGATTAATATATATAAAGATTAATATAGTCTAGATTAATTCTATTAATATATCGATTATATATTAATATATATCTAATTCTATTGATATATTCTATTAATATATTAATATATTCTAGATTAATATATAAGAAATTAAGGCAAAGGTCGATATTCTTCGAACAATCTGTATGATGTAAGGTGAATCTAGGAGAGTTTGCGCACAATTCAACAGAACGTCACAAAAAATCCAAATATAAATATTTTGCTAAACTGTTGGTGCATAACATTGAATTGATCCTTCTTCTATGCATTTTCATTACTATTTTGTTGTTTTGTTATAATTTAAAACAAGTGTAATAAAATCTAAAGAGTTTTTTGCGCAATCTCTCCTTATAGGGTAGGAGTAATTGCGCACATGGGCAGGAGAGATTACGCTCAATTATTACAATTACATTGTTAATAATAATAATTGCACTTAAATGACATTTTGCAAGGTATTTGTAATCAAATATTTTTATATTGGGAGTAGATATTTCTATTTAATAATTAAAAAATCAGAAAAATAAAAGAAATTTTAAAAAATTACAAAAATTCATTTAAAGAAAAAATATTAAAGAAACAGAATAAAGAACAAGACCAAATAAAGATTGCAAAATAACATTAACTTACTAAATAACACGTTTGACTTAAAATTATATGTTAAAGTTAAACGTGTTAGTACATTTCCTTTTCAGCTTGAATGGCTTCCCTTTTGCTACCCGAATTGCTCGTTATCCATAATCGTTTCACTCCTGCATATGGTGAACTTATCATGAACCCACCTGACAGAAGTGAACCTGTTCGACACGATTGCACACCGTGTGAGCAGTGCATTTTTGAAAAAAAAAAAAAAAAGACGCGTAGCACACCATAGGTGTAAAAATATATATGGTCAGTTCCGTCCACTTTTAAGCACAGAATCAGTTCACCGTTTACTATTTATTAATGTCCCCCCCCCCCCCCTCAATCTGTCGCACAAAAATGTTCAAAAAACAAAACCTAAATTTTACTTAGTTTGAAACCTTTTCGTTTCAACTTTAAGATCCTTTATGTTTATTTAATTTATTTTATTTTATTGAAATTTAGATGATTACAGTACTTAAAAGGAAGTTTGAGTAGGCTGATATTTTTTCCCGCATTTAGTTTTACCGCTTCTATTTAAGCGGCCGACAATTGCACAAAACTTGATCATCATGCTTGAAAATATCGCAAAACAATAACTTTTAAATACTTTGTGATAAATTTCTCATAGGCTAACGTTAGCATTCGAGAAGTAAATCTCACCAGAGTTGTGGCTTTTGTAGATCGTACTACTTCTGAATAATGTTCAGTTTCCAAATCTGGGAAGAGTCTTCAAAAAGATGCGCCGTCTCGAATGGGTTGAACTAATTCAGTCACTTGTCGAAATTATTTTCTGGTACAGTTCCAGACATTCAACAAACTCATCCTCATTGTCCTGCCATTACCAATAAGCTGTGAAATCTTTATTAGTATAGAATTTTGCAAAAATCAATGCACAATCTCTCCTAAATAGAAAAAGCGTAAACTCTCTCCTTTTGGTAGGAGAGATTGCGCAGTCTTTTAATAAATAATTACTCGCTTTTAGAGAAACTCGTGGTGCTTGAACTCGTACTGTTAGTCTAGGTTAGTAGCTAATGAGAAATTGTTTAAATTCAAAATATTTTGTACTACTACCATTATACAGAAATTCCTAGGAAGGGTTATAAAAATTCAAACATTTATTATTAAAAATGAGACAAACTAACTACGTTTTATCTCAGACTATTGAAGCAATCAACATTAACTCGGAATTTCACTATTGATGTTGTACAATCACCTGAAATCACAACTCATCACTCTACTTTTTTCCGCCGATCCCTTATGTGCGCAATCTCTCCTATCGCGCGATCCTTCCTAGTTTTAACTTAATATAAAAATGTGTAAACTCTGTAAAATATAAAATGTAAACTCTGATTAATTAAGCGTATTTTCAGCTTAATAATAGTTATCAGAGATTGTTAGTTATTTCATACAATTGCGGACAAAATATTTTTGGGTAGTTAAACATTTTATTACCTTTCTTAGCCTTTCGATTTAATGTTTTTAAGCTTCTCAGAGAAAAGCTGTGTATTTGATACTTATGATAATGCTTAGTTTTAAAAATATTTTACTTTCTCCTATACATTCCATATGTGTGTCATACTGCAAGAAGCCCATAAAAAACATAATCCTAAAAACAATTCTTCGAAATGTAATAAATGATAATTTGTAGTGATGTTATAATATTACCCCCACAGCAAAATACATATATCTATACAGATTCATGATAGTGAATAGAAAAATCCTTCTATTATATCTACTAAATAAAAAGGTTTATTTTCATATAATGCGGTATAAGTAAGTGCTATTATGATCTAACCTTGAAATAAGCTTATGCAGGCCGTGTGATCCCACCGAAACAAATATTTTAAACCTAATCATCAAAGTAATCCTAAAAGGAATACCTCAGGCAAAGCATTAGAATAATAATGGTTTTCCAATATTTTTATTCTATTTTTTATTTATTTTGTCTTATCCTCATAATTTTCGAAAAGGGAACACTGTGAAGGAAAAAATAGTAAGTGTAATTTATCTAAAACTAATAGTTTTCTTTTCGAAAAGTTCGCATTCTCTTGTTAACACTTTTCTTTAAAAAAGTGTAAACTTAAAAAATGGTTTTCTTTAAAAAGTTAACGATCTCTAGTAACGCGAGAACTGAGATATTTAATTAGTACTGTACAGGCTTTCATTAACAGATTAAAAGAAAATTTTATGGCTGACATGATATTTCAAAACAGACAATGTCACTAATTTGTTTTAATTTTTGAGAAAAAGATAAAATTATTATTTTTACTTAATAATTAAATGTTTTGGCAAATACAACATATTGATGTGCCCTCAACAATTTCTCCCAACTTGAACATTCACCCCATTCTGTATTTAAAGCTGTACAGCTTTAAAACATCAATTCAGTACAATTTATAGATATATTTTAAATCCTATAATAAACAGCTTCATTTGCATACATTCTATAATAAAGAGCTATATTTAAATCTTATGTTTAAGATTTTCATAAAGTATTATCCATCTGTTGAGGATTTTGATAAAGTACTCATTCCACATATTTATTTATTTCAAACCAATTAAATAAAGAAACTTTAAGAAAAGGTTAACTATTGTTTTAAAAAAATCAACATTTAATATTTTCATCTTAATTTATCACACCATTATTCATCATAATAATTATCATTCTCGTTCATGCAAAGAAGGAAAAGTGTTTTCATAACATGAACCTAAATTATTTTAAATGAATAAGTAAAACTAACGAAAGTGTTTTTATCTTTCTAAACGCGAAAGTATGAACCATAATATTATTTAAATATAATATATGAATATAATTACACAATTTAAATATATTATAAATAAGCTCAATATTCAAAATTTGTAATACTTTTCATTTCCTTGATTTAAAAAAAAAAAAAAAAAAAAAAAAAAAAAAAAAAATGTCGAATGAATTAATTGTTGCACGTGAAAGTTGGCACGTGCCCATATTTGCATTCGCTGGATGATCGTGTGTTAAATAATTTTATGTAATTTGAATATTCTTATCAATTTTTTTTCGCAACTATCACTACATAAACAAGACTTAACTGATTTCTAAAGATTGGGGTTCGTTGAAGCGTGTTTACTTTGGAGAAATCTCTTTTCTCTTTCTCAACTCATAGGAATATTAATGTATTTTACAGCATTTGGTAATGTTTTTTGGTTCAAACAATGAAAGATAATTAGCACATGAAGGCATGTACGCTTTAAAGCTTAAGTTAAAGCGCGATTTCAGGAATCAAACGATAATTTAAACAGAAAAAAAAGTGGTTCGTATAGTTTAAAAACATTCTCCAACAGCATTTATTCATTGTATCCTTTAATATTTAAAGAAAAAACGTACAATATTATTATTATTTTTTTTTAAATTTTAACTATGGAAAATGGAAACTCACAAAAGTTTCCTTATAATTTATTTTTAAAAAGAAAACATTAAAATATTGATTTTGTGAGCCTATATATCGCTTAGAATTGGCATGTGAATTAAAAATAATGCTCAAGAAACTCCTCTTGACACTGAAAATTTACATTTAGCAATTTCAAATTATCTATCGTAGTCTATCTAAAAAACTTTGTGTGGCCATGTAAACCAATCAATTACGATAATCATAATTTATTTTACAGAAAAAATGGTTTTGTTTAACTTAATATATATTAATTTGCTATATTATGTGCATTATAAATATATTAAAAATAATTTAAAATATCTACATCTCGTAGATCGTAACGCAGCATCGGAAACGAGTCCCTTTATACAAACCATTTGTGTTATCGATGCAATTTTCAATAAAGAACATATTTTAGAGAATATGATAAACATATGTCAGTTTTAAGGCATTCTAAACGTTTTTATGGAAATTAGATCGTAGAGAGATAGACAGACAGACATATAGACGAATAGAAGACATAATCCCTTTTAAATTTCGGTGGAAAGTATTAAAACACATAACACAACTAAAAATGCATTTCTAGTAATTTACGATTATATCTCTTAATGCATCTAAATGTTCTTGTTTTACCCTGTTTTTTTTTTTTTTTTTTTTTTTTTTTATGTTATTTATATTTTAAATGTATCGAAAACTTTTTTTTTTTAATGTTATTTATACTATACCAGGTGTATAAACTTAAATCCGCTTTTTGCGTATAGATGGCGCTAGTGAGTGTATTAACAGCGGACATTTAAATGTCTTATTGTTTTTGTATTAGTTTGACGTCTGTTCACATAAATCAGTGCAAATCGTTAGTGATTTCATATAAAAACATTAATTTTTCTTCGTGTAAACATGTCTCGTTTTGTACCAAAAAAAGAGCATATGCGGGAAGCTCTGCTTTTCTGCTTCAATTTGAAGAAATCAGCTGCCGAGTCGCATAGAATGCTTGTGGAAGCTTATGGTGACAGTGCTTTGTCAGAAACAACTTGCAGAGTCTGGTTTCGTCGGTTCAAAAATGGCTATTTTGACTTAAATGACAAAGAGCGTGAAAATCGGCCCCGAAAGTTTGACGACCATGAATTACAGGCTCTTTTGGACGAAGATGATACCCAATCGCAAAAAATGCTTGCCGAGAAGTTAGGTGTCACTCAACCAGCCATTTCTATCCGTCTACATGCCATGGGAAAGGCCTTATTATCAACAAAGACATGACAAACTGATTTTTCTTCATGATAACGCGCCAGCACACACGTCAAAATTGGTCCAAAATTATCTCAAAACACTTAACTGGGAGGTGTTACCCCATCCCGCTTAATTCACCAGACCTGGCTCCTTCTGATTATCACCTGTTTTCATCAATGGGCCATGCACTCGCCGAACAGCACTTCGTTTCTTACGAAGACGTTCGAAAATGGCTGGACGAGTGGTTTGCCTCAAAAGATAAGGAATTCTTTTGGCGTGGAATTCACCAATTGCCCGAAAGATGGGGAAAATGTATAGTTAGCAAGGGAAACTATTTTGAATAAAATTTTGTTTTGCTTTATATAAAAAATAAATGTGTTTTTATTACTAAAAAACAGCGGATTTAAGCTTATACACCTGGTAAATCTATAGAAAACATTTTTTTTTATGTTATTTATACTATAAATCTATAGAAAACTTTTTTTTTATGTTATTTATACTATAAATCTATAGAAAATTTCTTTTTTTTTATATTATTTATACTATAAATCTATAGAACACTTTATTTTTGCTATGAATAATAGTATTAACTTCATTACGTTTTGTGCACGACAAAGGCACTAAAATATGCTTTATACAGGTATCTCTCATAGAATGTAATGCTTTGTGAATCTTTTGGATGTCCCTTTTTACACAAATCGGTTCTGTTTATATCAGTTTTAACAGGGAACATGCAATAGTGAACTTGAACAACATGCATCAGTATCAAGGTCTTCTAACAATATTTACGGAAATTAGAGTCCAGAAAGACAGATATACCAAAGTCATAAATACTTTTCAACTTTGTTGGAAAGTAGTAAAAAAGTATTAACTATATCTAATAAAACAGCATCTCACATTTACACGGATTTTTTTTTTTTTTTTTTAAGGTTTAAAGAAATATATCATAATGATACTAGTTCAACAGATCTACCATAACAGTCATGCTCTTCAAAATGCAACAATTACAAACCTTTAAGTGTTCAAATCATTTCCTCATTTCCTCGAGTATTTATACTTCTTGCAAGCATTTTTTCTTTTATGAACAAAATTGTAGAATATAATTTGATGTTTGTTTTGCAGGAATTATCATGCACACATGATAATGTATGTGGAACGTTTTTTACTTCTGTATTATTATTATTATTATTATTATTTATTTTATTTTGTTTAAATAAGCACACTTTTCAGAATATATAACGAAATTTTTTATCTTTTGAAATGTTGACATAGGGTAGGTGCTCCAATGATTGGCATGCTCCAGTAATTGACATCTATCCCGAAAAAATTAATAAATAAGAAAAATAATAAAATCATATATTTTACATATAAGAATTTTAACATTTTATGCCAAACACTGGAGCATAGGGTGCTAATAACTGGTAAAATGAATAACTAGCAGTGTCAAACACTGGAACATAGGGAGCCAATTACTGATAAAATGAAAAACTGGCAGTGTCAATTACAGGAACATTGAGTGGGTGTCAAATAAAAATTCATAAAAAAAAGTGAGTCTATATGAAATCACGGATAATTATTATAGAAGATCACTAAATTATAAAGTTTCGAATATGTTTCTTATTCACAATTCACATTCAATATTCAAACATACTTGCATTTCATTTATAACTTTTTTTTCCCCCTACTTTTCACTGCTTTCAGTAACTTCAAGTCCCTATTGTTTAATTTTGATGAATAATTTTAATGTCAAAATTTAAGCTAACTTCTCGTAAAAATTTAGCCTTGAGGTACCGGGTCAAATCACTCTCGGTACCAGTCTCAAGTCACTCTCCTCCGCCTAGCTGTTCGGAGTTTACCGTGGTTTACTCCAAAATTAGCATAAAAATAGACCGTGACTCCTTGGAACGACACCTCAAGGAGGGCATCTCACTCATGCCTTGATCTCTCGTGGGGAAAATTGGCATAAACCCGCAATACAAATAACCGAAAATTTTCGAAAGATTGTGATTATGGTTATGTGGATTAAGACTAATTGACTACGCAAGAGTCTTAGTCCAGGGAAATGTCCTGAGTCTATCTAAAGGTCCTAGTTCGTATTTGTGCGAGTTTTGGAGATAATCTGGGAAAACTCGGAATATCTAGGTCAACGAGTTTGATGACTTGGTATTGAACCTGGCATCTTCCAGTTTTAAGATTAGGTCTTCTCGACCACTGTAGAGGCAGATTTTGAAAGGAAAATATTTTAAGATAATTATTACTGAAATTAAGAAATATAATGCTGATAAAATTCCATTTGATAATTTTAGCTGATACACGTGTTTTTTGGTGTATTGGAACTGAAAATGAAGCTCGTTTTTCTGTATCGAGTAAGAATTTTTGTCAATATAGGGTGCCTAAATCATGGAGATATACTATAAATGTTATTATATAATTATATTGGTAGAAGAGTCACGGAAGAAATAGTGTCGGTTGACCCTCTGTATTGACAAAAATGTATACATAATAGAGAAAAACTTGCTACAGTTTTGGTTTCAGCACAAATATTATGTATATATAATAAAGTAAAGACTAGCCAAAATTATCAAAGATGTCATTTAACTTATCATGTTTAAACAAACAAAATTTATTTTACACTCAGGCATTTTATAGGAGTAAATAATTTGTATATTAATGGGAGAGAAAAAAAAACTCTCTAAAAACTTCTAAAACTAAAAATGAATATGATAAAAAATACAAATAGTATTACATTAATATAATATATATATATATATATATATATATATATATATATATATATAATAAAATAAACACTAGCCAAAATTATCAAAGATGTCATTTAACTTATCATATTTAAGCAAACAAAATTTATTTTACACTCAGGCATTTTTTAGAAGTAAATAATTTGTATATTGATGTGAAAAAAGAAAACATTTTGAAAACTTCTAAAACTAAAAATGAATACGATAAAAAATGCAAATAGTATCGAAAAATTTTCTCATTCATTTTTTACGAACACTTTGAGAGAATAGTTTAAATAAATAAATAAATAAAATGAAATAAAGATAAGTTACATTACGTAATTTTTTCATTCATTAATGGTGCATCTGCTAGGTAACTTAAAACCCAGCTGAAAAAAAAAAAAAAAAAAAAAAAAACACGCAGAAAAACTATGACAAAATAAATAAATAAATAAATAAATAAATAATAAATAATAACTGCACAAAACTGCATAATAATCTGAAGGTATTTGGAACAATAAAAAGTTTAAGGGGGAAAAAATTATCTGCAAATTTTTTGCTTCCAAACTGCATTATATCGGTATTTTTTTTTTTTTTTTTTTTTTTTTATAGTTTTTTCTGAAGAAATTTTTTAGCTGGGATGTTACCTAAAGAAAAAAAAACTATACTATCATTTACATTAGAATCTAAAAAAGTAAATGATCTAAATGTTTTTATTCGGCACTATATAATTAGAAATAAATTAAATTTTCTTAAAATTAAGTTATAGTTTTTTTTTTTTTTTTTTTTTTTTTTTTTTAATATATATATTTACCTATTATATGGTATATGCTGACTTTTGAAGCATAACAAAAATAAATAAAAATGTTTGTACATTTGATTTAGAATACAACAAAACCAAAGACAGATAAAATATGTCCTATATTTTATTTCGATTTTTACAACATTAATCCTTTTATAATTTAAACTACTACTAGTTACACATTGTTTGAATATGATTTAAAAAACTCTTTATCGGAGTAGCGTCTGATCTAAAACTGTCCTTTTCAATAAAAGTGCTTTGCTATCAAAATTTTTATTTTTATTTCAAAGAAAAATATCAGGCAAGATGTTTCGAAAGTCATGCTAACATTAAAAAGATGCCTTCGGGAAATATTTTTCTCGGTGAATGTGTTACGCGTTTCTTCAGTGTTGTCAGATTTGACGTATTTTCTGTTCAATAATAACCAATAATTTTGAGAAGTGTTATTTTATATACATAATAGGCTATCAAGCTTCGAAATGATTAGGCAAGCGTTACAACTAAAAATTATTGGTGATTATTGAATAAAAAATTCGCCAGATCTGGCAACCCTGCTATTCTTTGGGTTTGAGAAAATCTTAGTAACACATCCAACAATTTTCCGATCAATTAACTATTTGAGTCAATTTTTGCTCCATTTTCCTCTTAATCGACGCAAGAATATGAAATGAAAGATGAGTGTATAAAAAGGTTCCTATCGATATCTATTTATGAATCTTCTCTAATTTTTACTTTTTATCATTAATAATAATAATAATTATTATTATTATTAATGATATCAGAGAAGTCTGCCTAGTTTTTCTTTATGTAAATTTTAGAATGTTTCATCTTTTAAGTACTTGCAAGTATTCTGTATTCGATTTTTAAATTATAGTAACGAAAACTTATATTTCTATACAATTTCCTGCAATTGTTATCTATAATTTTTTTTAAACCCCCCCCCCCCCATTTTTTTTTTTTTTTTTTTTTTTTTTTTCAAATGACAATTTCTTTACTCTTTTGTCAAATTATTTGTGTTGAAAATAATATTTCCTTACTTTTTGTATGTTTTTATTACAATGTTTGATTTTCTATCACCTACACAAGTATAAACACACTGTGTACATATTTTTTTTTTTTTTTTTTTTTCAAATCCAGAAAGTTAATTCTAGTTGGTTAAAAGGTAGCTTTAAAAGTTTTAAAAGCGATATTGTTGTATTAAAGGTACTTTATGTGGCTTCCCAATGTAGATAAAAAAAAAGAAAGACTAAATTCTTGCCCTAAGGTTTCAATAGTATGTAGCGTTCGTGCAAAGAACGAACGTTAATCCTAAATCTTGATGGATTACGTTTTCCATTAAAAATGTCGAAGATATTGCTATTAGTGATATAGCTTTTATTCAAAAGAATTAGTTAGAAATCACAATCTCTAATCAACACATATTTTCTATTATATATAAAAATTAAAAAATAAATAAATAATAAATAATAAAAAAGTTTCATAAGAAAACAATCTTTTAAATGACTGTTAGCATTTGTAGATGATAGTTACTAGAGATTATAAAATATGGAACTGTTTAAATTTATAAATTGTGGTTAAATATGCATATTATTACACCTTGCGTAAAGTTCCCATTGATAAAGTAAAGCGTTACTAATATTAATTTATGGTAATTTGGATTCATGAGATATTTCTAAAGAATGACTTTTTAATCACTGCTCAAATCATGCATAAGTTAATACTGTGTCTATCAAATTTTAGGTAAATGGTGAAGAAAATTTAAAATGTTTGGAACATAATTTTCTGAAACAGTTTTATAAATGTAATTTGAGTAAGAAATATGAGTATCGAACATATATATATAAAGTCTGATACCCATTAACATTCTTATTTATTGTCAGTTCGTAATTTATAACTTTATTTTAAATTAATTCTTTATTTGTTATAAGGGATTTTGTGGATAATAATCAAGCAAATATTGTGGATTTTTTCATATCTTTAATAAAACTATTCCCAGATATATCTATATTTTTGTATCTTGCGGACAATGACAACATGTCATAATGTGTTTTCTTGCATTCTACAATATCAATACATATCAATATCCAATCTACAATCTATATACAATCATACATATATACACTATCTACCAATAAGTATTTGGACTCTTTCAAATTTAGACTTTTTGTCAAATATTTAGAAAAGTTCTTTAGGAATCACCTTGAAACTTTGGTAGTGTAAAGAACATGTTATGCCTCATATATTTCAGCAAAAGTTGTGTTCTGACGAGGAAAAAGGGACCAGTAAAAAATTAAACAGAAGTCAAAATATTTTGGATCACCCTGTAAAAAGAAATCCTTTAAATGTGTTTCGTTGTAACATGTGATTTTGAGGATTTTCCTCATTATCTGTATAAATTTTTATGAGGCTACCACATATATTCATGGAGATATGATTTTTTTTTTTTTTTTTTTTTTTTTTTTTTATTAAAAGACAAAAAAAAAATCCAGCTTTTTAAATTATAATACATAGGGTATTAGACCCAGTGCAAAGCCATGTTTAGGAAATTTGGCATATTAAATTAGGCACAGAATACTTCAATTATAGAATGCAAAAATTGTTAAATATCTTACGAAATGTGAGCAATTTTACTAAATAATTTTTAACTACGCATGCGCTAGCTTAAAAAAAAATTTCATTTGCATAATATAAGAGCCAAACGTATTTATCAACTTATATGAAAATCGCAAGCAAATATCGTACAAATTCAAAAAGTTATGACATATAGAAGGAACAGAATTTCAGTTCTTCTCAAATAAAAAAATAAAAAAAAAAAAGGGGGGGGGGAGGGTGTAACAATATTTATTTACAGTCAGCAAACACTCTATTACCATTGGGCATTGACTGAATCAGAATAAAAATGTGAGTAAAACCCCTCGTAGTTTACCTTTTATTTTGAGAAAATTGAAATTCTGTTCATTTTATCTTTCATAACTTTTTGAATTTACCTGATATTTGTTTGGGGTTTTCATATACGTTGCTCAATGCTTTGGTTATTAAATTATGCAAATGATTTTTTTGTTGTTGTTGTTGTTAAAACTAGCGCATGCGTAGTTAAAAAATATTTAGTAAAAATGCTCATATATCGTAAGATATTGAACATTTTTGCGTTCTGATTGCAGGATGTTGTGTCTAATGTAGTTTGCCAAATTCGCTAAAACTATCTTTGCACTGGGTTTAATGCCCTTTGTGTTATAATTTAAAAACTGGAAAAAGAAAGTTAAATCTCAATATGTGGTAGCCTCATAAAAATTTATACAGATAATGAGAAAAATTTTCATAATCCCATGCTACAGCCAAAACGCATTTAAAGCTTTACTTTTTACGAGGTGGTCCATAACATCTTGAATTTTCTTTAATTTTTTATTGATCCCCTTTTCTTTTTCAAAACACAACTTTTGCTGAAATATATGATGTATAACATGTTATTTACACTACCAAAGTTTCAAGAGGATTTCTTAAGAACTTTTCTAGATATTTAACAAATGTCTAAATTCGAAAGTGTCCAAATTCGAAAATCTCCAAAAATGTATGCAAGAGAGACGTCAAATGTCATATTTATCCTTATTATATGTTAATTATTTGAACTTAATTATTTCATGGTTAATTAAAATCTTTTAACCCTACGATTCATGCAAAAGTATAAAAGAGCAGCAAGGAAATAGAACTGCATCACACATATCATTAAAATATTCAAAATGATCACTGATTGAAAACAAACTTTGATTCTTGTTTTAGTGATATAATTTTTGATTTATCGCACTATGGAACATTTTTACTTCAAGTAAAAGTTTTTCAAAAGCAAATGTTTAACTTATTGCCATATAATTTAAAACTTTACAAATCACATTCTTAATAAATTTAATATTCTTCGTATTTTAAATCATTTTAATAATAAATATCCCATAAAAACTTTAGTATTTAAATAGAAAACAGTGAAGAATAATATTATTCTAAGCCGTACACTGTAAAAAGTTTTGTGTAAGAATAATTGAGGCAGTTTACTTGCCACAACCATGTAGAGAAATGTTACCAGATGTAATTGCGTAACGTTCCACTATATGCCTCTGTTACACAGCTATAGCTAATAACATTCCTCAACATGGTTGAGAAAAATAAGTTCCCTCAATAATGTTGCTTATTCTTACACAAAATTGTTTACAGTGTAAAATACTTAATTATCAGGACGTCAAGAATGAAACTTGTCGTTAATTATACTGCCACAATTAAAAGCTTATTATTTGACATTGGCTTAATATTTTACCGTTCTGCTTTTTTTGTTGGAAAGTTACACATATCGTCTATTTAAAAATATCATTGTAAGCTCTAAACGGATATTAAAAACTATTTCTGAAAAATGGTTTTATTGAAGATGAAATCGTCGGAAATTCGCACTATTCTAAAATATGAGTTTTCTACATGGAACTAAGACATCGCAGACCGTGAAAAACAATATATATTTGACTCGAGGGCACACAGCGATTTGACTCTAGACACATCAGATACAGTCGGCAGCAAAATTATCCCAGCACTAGCAAAAATTCCTTTGTAAAAAAAGTACTCTTAATACCATTTTGTTAAATAAATCCTTGTCGAATAATGTCTTTAGACTGACTAAGAACATGATTCGACAAGGATTTATTTAACAAAGAAATATGAAGAGTTCTTTTTTTAAATAGGAATTTTTGATAGTGCTGGCATACTTTTGCTGCCGACTGTACTATCAAATTGGTTCGCGAATTTCCGTACAGTTTTCTTCTGACATTAAATAAAAATAATACTTAAAGGAATGTCACGATCATATTGTTATAGGTAAATCAATAATTTTGAAAATTTTAAATTAAAAAAAGTGATGTTTATTGGAACTAATTTTTGTATTCCATTCAGTTACAAGAATAATCCCACAACTAGATTTAGATTCGAACTTATTTTTGAAATAACTGTCGATTTTAATGATCCCAAGGAATAATTTAAAAATTTAAAGTTATTGAAAAATTTAAATCTGATTCAAATTTTAGAACAAAAATTTTAAATAATTCAATAATAAATTTTGCTAAATATAAAAATATTAGTTATTATATTAAACAACTGGAAAATTAATTTATTATTACGAATGTAGATAAAGGTAGAAATAATTATGCAGTTATTTCTAAAGATTACTATATTTTGTTAATATAAATGGTGGCAATATTTAAAAAGACTTTTTTACTATCTTGAGCCTAAAAGTAGACACATTTTATATTGTTTAAAAATTAATAAAACTAAAATCTTTAATTTAATTATCCTTATATGGTAAGTCGGTAACAAAAGTGTCCGAACACTAGCAAAAATTCCTATATAAAAAATGTACATTTGATATGGTTTTGCTAAATAAATCTTTGTCGAATCATGTCTTAGTCAGTGTAAGAACATGATTCGATAAGAATTTATTTAACAAAACCATGAAATGCCCTTTTTTTACATAGGCATTTTTTGCTAGTGTTCGGACACTTTTGTTACCGACTGTAATTATTTAAAAATTTCACAAAAAATCACATTAAACTTTGTACTGTTATAAATGTATCTAATATACATAATAAAAATGCAAGTTCATTAAATATTGCGTTAAATATTTTTGCAAAATTGCGTAATAGAACAATTAATAAAAATAGTAAATTTTATATAAAATGCCGTTATCAATCCGAAAAAAAAAAAAAAAAAAAAAGTTAAAACTTATTAATCGCATATATTTTTTTTTAATGATCTTTTAGCCCTTTCAGGGACAAGGCAATTTTGCTCATTTAAAATAATTTTGAAATGAAGAAATTATTACATTTATTACGAATTCTTAAATCCACTCGCATGAGAAAAATTCATGAAAATTTAAAACTTTATTTTATTTATTTATTTTTGCAGCTGATGCTGCAATTGAGATATAAAAAATTCAATGTACAGATGTATTCAGTCGCATACAAAAGACACACAGTATTAAAAAAAAAAAAAAAAGAGCTTTGAAGTAACCTAGGATTAACATGGAAACATTTATTTTTCCCCATAAATATGGCTTTTTCATCTCAAAAATTTTTATCATTTAAAAAACGGCATTTGCATAAAAATTATAGATTTCATGGCAGTATTTGATTTGAGAAACAATACAATGTAAAACAAAAATAATTTCATTGTCCCTTACTCCCTTAATAAACAAAATCTTAAACACAATAAAAAAAATTACTGTATCTTACTTCAAAACTCCAGTGGACTCCTATAAATAACCTTCTATTATAATTTATTGAATAATAAAATTTCTTAATAAAATGCCATAATTCCGAGAGAGGAAATATTTCTAGAATTCTTCCATAACCTCCTAAACTAGATGCCTGTCGCGTGGCTCGGAAACTTGACAACAGTTCAAGCGGTAGACAGCGCCACCTGGTACAGATTGCACGACTTTTTTATTCAACAGCCACCAAAAATTTTTTAAAGTGGGATTTGATACACATAAAAGGCGAATAGAATCGAAGAAACTTCGATTATATATATCATATAGGACTTCTTAAAATTATTGGTGACAGTTGAATAAAAAAGTCGCGCAATCTGTTCCAGGCGGCGCTGTCTACCGCTTGAACTGTTGCCAAGTTTCAGAGCCACGCGACAGGCATCTAGTTTAGGACGCTGTATTCTTCACTGTAAACGCATACGTCTTAAATTCAGTTTTTTAAAAAAGTGTCTTAAACGAATTGTTATATTTTAAGCGAAAAAAAATGTCTTATTTTTTTAAGACACCTTTTTGCATCTGAAATTAAAATGTTGCAAATGTCTTAAAACACCACCTTTTTAAGGCTTTTAATAAATAAATAAAGTTGGCATATGATTCTATTTTTCTGTTAAAAACAGACTTTAATTTTCTAGAGCATAAACAGATTATCAATAATTAAAAAAGAAAAAAAAAAAAGACCTCATTGCCCGACCAATAGAATTGAAACTCCTATTAAAAGTATCTCAACCTAGGATGTCTAAAGAGTGACGACAATGCTTACGGCACATGCTCTGTGGACGTGTTCGAAGGACCACCCGAGGTTGCTTTAGACAGAGTCTTTTAGAGGGATTTAATCACTTTGGCGAAAAACTGTCAATTTTTTGACATTTCACAAATACAGTTCCAGCCGCTTATTAAAATCACATACGTTCTGAGCCAAAATGGTTTTATTAAGCGGCTGATTTTAATATCCGGCGTACGTTCCTGCACTTAAGGAAAATGCATTACTTCCCCGAATTTGAAAAGAAACTTCAAAAGGTAACGAATAATGGAATTAGTAAATAATATTAATTAATTTTTGATAAATAATTAATTAATTGTTTCTTCGATATAAGTAAATTAAACACATTCGAAGTTGCCCGGAGCTTTCCTTTGAGAAAAATCATCATTACTTTACCAAAAGTTCACGATGTTCTTACAAATTTAAAACCTTTCCGTTTAAACCTCAAAAATGATAAATATTTACATTAAATTTACAGAAATTTTTAATAGTGCAAAGTAGGTCGTTAAATAATAACATCTTCTCATTCTTTATTACGATCTTTTCAATACCAATCAAACTCTCCTCAATAGAGCTTTTGTTAATCTTTGTAAAAACGTTTTTAAATGTATTTGTTTCAAGTAGCGTACAGTATTGTAGTGTGTGTTATATCTTATTGTACTTTATTATGCAATTTATTGTTTTGCGAGAATAATATAAGGAGTAACCTAAGAGATATGTACTAATTAAATGTAGTTTCATTATTGATTATGGAAAAAATAGATCCAAATTTTGTCTCAAACAATTTATTTCTTCAATAGTTTCAAGAATAGTTTCTGAATGAAATTAACGTACATATTTTTATCATTTTCTTCTATATACAACAGAAAAAATTGTTGGATTCGTAATTTTTTTTTCTTTTTTTTTTTTCACTTTTCGATTTGCAAATCTTGAGAGGTCCATGGTATAATTTAACCAGTTTAGAAAACGTCTGTCTGTGTGTCTGTATATGACAAAATTTTGCTGTGGCTCTAGCTAAAGAACTAATGCACATGATTGCATATAAATTTATATGTCTTTCCATCTTGATGTGAATTAGTGTCTAGCAACTTTTTGGGAGAATCGCGCAACAGGTGTCGTTGCAATCCTGCTTTTCTATATTTTTAATATGGCCGTGAGAAATGTTTTTAACGAATCATTAGGAAATTAAAAATAATTATTTGTAATTGTGATAGTCAGTACGAAAAAATATGAAGGAGTATCGCTTGTCTGCCCCGGGGGGAGGGGAGGGAAGTATTGCCCCAGGGCGATATAAAATTTCAATATGAGCATTTTTCAAAAGAATTCGTCAATGCCTTTGAAACAAATACTTTTTCATCTTAAAAAAAAAAAAAGAAAGAAAGAAAATCATGCAGTAAGCATTGATTAGTAACACTTTCCAACTGTACGCAATTGTTGTACCGAATAACTTTTAATATTCTTTGCCGACGTTATCACACAACAGACAGAACGACTGATAAATATACAGATAGACTAATTGATTTTAAAATTACACTTAGGCATTCTGGAAAGTGTTAAAAACGCTTAACGCAAAAGAAAATGCAGCCGTTATATTATAATTACAGCTTTTAATCTCTCTGAATATTTTACTGTAGCCCTGTAAATCTGAAAGTTAACCATATCATATTCTATACAAAACATTATTTTAGAATGTTAATAATACATGTCAATGTTTTTATGATTTTTACAGTAGAAAGTCTTTTAAATTTATCTTTTAAAAAGTTCTGTCCTAAAACGTAATGCATTGGTTTTTTGTTGTTGTTGTCCCTGTAAACAAACTAGTTGTACAGGACCTATTAATGACATTTTAAATAGGGAACATTCCACAGGGAACTTCAGTGCATCGTTTTTTAAAAATTCTTAAAATATTCACGGATGATAGGAGCCGGAGACAAACAGATAGGAAGGTAGACAATCGGACAGACAGATGCAGAAATTGAAATCATATTCCCACTAAAATTATAAGAAAGTGTTAAAACGCTCATGTAAACAAAAGTGCAATTCCAGTAATTTTTTATTAAAGCTCTTAATGTAACTGAGCATTTTTGTGTGGTCCTGTAAATCTAATGCTAACCATACTATATTACATAGAAAGCACTCTTTTGTGCATACGAATAATATATTTCAATTGCATTAAGCTTTGTGAAAAATAAAATTATTAAAATTTGTTTATAAAAATAACTTTCATAGAACACAATGCTTTGGAATATTTTCAAGTGCCCCCTGTACACAAACCAGTTAGAAATGTACTCTATTTTACATAGGAAACATCCGATAGGGAATTGAATGACGTATTAAAATGTCATTAACGTTTCTATACAGTAAAGGCATTAAAATATGGTATATAGAAACTCCTGACATAGAACACAATGCTTTCGAATACTATTGGGTGTCCCTGTACACAAACCAGATAAGGTATTCACTCGATTTTTAATAGGGAACATCCGATAGTGAACTTGAATAAAATACATCGGTTTGAAGAAATTCCATAAATATTTACGGGAATTAGAGCGCAGGAAACAGACAGACAGACAGACGGACAGAAAAACAATCAGACAGATACAAAAATTGAAATCATATTCACACTTAAAAAATGTTAGAAAGTGTCAAAAGCGCTTAATGTAAACGAAAGTACAATTCTAGCAATTTTTTATTAATAGCTATTAATATAACTGAATATTTTTGCCCCACCCTGTAAATCTAATGATAACCATGCTATATTCTATGCAAAATATTTTTTTAAGCCCACAAATAATATATTTCAATTTCATAAAACTTCGTAGAAAGTAAAGTTATTAAAATTTTATTTACAGAAATATCTCTCATAGAACGTAAAGCTTTGGAATACTTTTGAGTGTCCCTGTACATAAACCAGTGGTGGTATTTAATATATTTTATATAGCAAACATTCAATAGTGAACTCGAATAACGTATTTCAATTTCATTAAGATATTGTACAGTAAAGGTACGAAAATATGGTTTATAGAAATACCTCTCATAGAACACAATGCTTTGAAATATTTTCGGGTATCCCTGTACACAAACTAGTAGAGGTATAAACAACATTTTCAATAGGGAACATCCGATAGGGAACTTGAATAACATATATCAGTTTCAAAAAATTCCATAAATATTTACGGCAGTTAGAGAGTGGGCAGACAGACAGACGGACAGACGGACAGGTACACAAACTGATATCATATTCACACTTAAAAAATGTTAGAAATTTTTAAAAACGTTTTATGTAAACGAAAGTATAATTCTAGCAAATTTTTTCCATAGCTCTTATTATAACAGATTATCTTTGAGTCACCCTGTAAATCGAATGCTAATCATGCTATATTCTAGGCAAAGCATTCTTTTGTGCATGTAAATAACATATTTCAATTTCATAAAACATCGTGGAAAGTAAACGTATTAAAATTTGATTTATAGAAATGTCTCTCATAGAACGCAATGCTTTAGAATACTTTTGAGTGTCCGTGTATAGAAAAAAGTGATGGTATTTAATCCATTGTATACAGGAAACATCCAATAGTGAACTTGAATAACATATTTCAATTTCATTAAGATATGCGTACAGTAAAGGTAGGAAAATAAGATTTATAGAAATACCTCTCATAGAACACAATGCTTTGAAGTACTTTCGGGTATCCCTGTATATGAACCAGTGGTGGTATTTAATCCACTTTATACAGGAAACATCCAATAGTGAACTGGAATAACGTATTTCAATTTGATTAAGATATGTGTACAGTAAAGGTATATGATTTATAGAAATACCTCTCATAGAACACAATGCTCTGAAATACTTTTGTGTATCCCTGTACACAAATCAGTGGTGGTATTTACTCCATTTTATACAAGAAACATCCAATAGTGCACTTGAATAACATATTTCAATTTCATAAAGATTTGTGTACAGTAAGGATATGAAAATATGATTTTTAGAAATGCCTCTCATAGAACGCAATGCTTTGAAATATTTTCGGGGGTCCCTGTACACAAACCAGTAGAGGTATAAACTCTATTTTCAATAGGGAACATCCGATAGTGAACTTGAATAACATATATCAGTTTCAAGAAATTCTATAAATATTTACGGGAGTTAGAGCGCGGACAGACAGACAGACAGACCGAACGAAGTCATGAACATTTTTCAACCTTGTTGGAAAGTGTTAAAAAAAAAAAAAAAAAGCATCGTTTTCTATGTCGTCTGTACAGCGAAAAATTGATTTCTTTGATCTTTTAGTATTAGACTAATCTGAAATGAAAATTGTATGCATTTGTTTTTAAAACATTTTTATTTATAATATTAGTTTTTGTAAATAGTTTGTATTGCGTGAACTTCCATAGATAATATAGAAGAAAATTTTGTAATCGCCTCAACATATTACTTTTTATTTGTAAAGATAAACATAATCTAAAAAATGTTCGAAATGAACATCACTCGCTTCAGACAGTATTGATATTCATTAATTTAAATAAAAGAGCAACACATATAGATCTAATATACACTATTAAACAGAAAATTTTTGTCACTTAATGATACATACACCAATTGCGTGACCAATATTTACTTTTAGAAAACATATATTTGAACTAATTTTTTTGTGTTTGTTATACACTGAATGTTTATAAAACAAACTTTAATTGGAAAATGAAAAGACTGCTAGAAAACAATAAAAAAATAAAAAGTAAAAAAACTTATTTGTGCTACAGATTGTAAAATAATATTTGAAAAAACCAAAATAATATTAATAATAATAATAATAAATATATATATATGTGTGTGTGTGTGTTAGAAACGCAGTATTTTTTTTTTTTTTTTTTTTTTTTTTTTTTTTTTTACATTTCTTTCTATATTCAAAATTCTCTAATGTAGTAAAAAGTTAAATTAGCTCTCTCAATGGTTTTTATTTCTTCTAATTTTCAAATAAACCTAGGCACTTTTACTTTCTCTTACCCATAAGGTAGAGAAAGTATTGTTTTTGGGTCAAATTTTCGAACGCGAGATTTTGTTACATTTACATGTTTTGAGGTCCCCTGAATACGAAAATCATGTTTTTAGCAAATGGTCTGTGTGTATGTCTGCGTGTCTGTGTGTCTGTGTGTATGCCTGTGTGTCTGTGTGTCTGTGTGTATGTCTGTGTGTCTGTGTGTGTGTCTGTCTGTTATCACCATATCTCAAGAACAAATAGTAGCAGACATTCCAAACTTGGTATTCTAAATGTGTATCATATATAGATGCTACAGTAAGCTTTTCGTTAAGATCAAGCAAATGGTTCGTGTACAGGGACAACCAAGAGAATTCTAATACATTACGTCTATGGGGGAAATTGCAGGTAAGTAGAGTTTAACGTCTATAGACTGCACTAAACCAAATGAAACGAATATATATATTTTGTAATAGAGATAGTCAACTGGGAAAAAAATTTGTGTATGTAGGAGCCTCGCCTCCCTGGGGGAGGGGAAGTCCCCCCTCGAGGGGAGTAAATTTTCATGATGGGTATCTTTCAAAAGAGCTCGCCAATACCTTTAAAACGAATGGTTGAACCATCGATCTGCGATAATTTAAAACAAATTTATCGATTTTTTTCACTTTTAACGAAAAAAAAATTTTTTTTTTTTTTTTTTTTTTTAAATATTGACAATAAAATGGACTTTTTTTTTTTGGATATTTAGTGTTATACTACTTCTCTAATATTGAAATCGTCTACATTATCACAAAAGATAGTTTTTCTAGATAATAATTTTAATAAATTATTTTTTAAAAACAGAATTATTTTTTAATAACCGAATTAAATTTTATATAAATCTAGGTGCATTAATGAAGCGGGGGGTTGAGGGAGGCGGTAGCCCCCCTCAAAAAGAATTAGTTATCATATAAAACTCTTCCGAAGCCTAATTTGAATTGTTTAACATAGGTTTACATAACATCGTTATCTTACCTCTTAATCTCCAACCTGTATTTATAGTATTAAATTTTTTCAGGGTAAGAGAAAGTCGTGTGAGTGACACACCAGATTATTTTAGTTACGAAACTTTACTTATCAAACATGTTGGAAAAGGAAGAGTACTAATACATTCGTGTAAATAAATAATAAATCAGAAAACACTTCCTTTCATGACGAAACCATATCTAGCGAACCGACAGGTTGCATTCTCTTTTGGAATAATTGTTGAGCTAATATACATACAGAGAGGATCATAATTAAAGTTCAGCTTTAAAAAAGCTGTAAAGAAAAAACACTGTTCAGGATGAACTGAAATTTTAAATAAATATACACGAAGAGGGGAGAAATCGTATGACATTAAAAAAAAAAAAAAAAAAAAGTAACATTTTAAAATTTATCAACAGATGACTCTTTAAGTGTCACAACGTAAATGGGTTAGGCTACAAATGACATTTGATTCGCAATACGATGGCTATGGCGTGAGTTGCATTTTAAATCACAACAGTATCATCCAATATGCATGACTACATCAATTTTTACTGAAAAAATGACTTCCAAGTCATTTGTTCATCAACAGTTGTGGAACTCATAGTGGAACTCCATCCACCCCGACAAGGTCAGATCTCACATCAGATGAGAACTTTTTTTTTTTTTTTTTTTTATTGCCTTGAGGCAAAAACCGCAAAAGCCGCAACAGTGAAATCTGTTTCTAAGTATCCTAAGGCCAAAACAGCATAAAAGCAACAACTAAATTTATTTTTAATTGTCCTCAGGGTAAAAACAGCATAAAAAGCAATGACGGAGGCGGTTGTTAATTATCGAGAGTCTTTCGAAAGACATGCTTAATATGCTGTTCAGAGTATTCTGTCACAAGTTGAAATCGAGAAACAGCATGTTCCACAAAAAATCGGAGTGTATCATGGGTCACACTGTGAATGTATTGAGCAATGTGTGCTTTCAATTCAGATAAGTTTGAAAAAGGACCACTGAATGCAACATTTTTCAGGTAATGTCTCTAGAGCAGCTGCTTCATTGGCTTTGCAATGTGTGGAAGAGCATCATCTTGCATAAATCTTGAAGTGTTGAAATGGCATGGTTGCACAAAAGATTCTCATAGCGTTTATCATTGACAGTACATGTAAGAAAAATCACACAACTTACCTTGTTGAAGAAAAAGACTTTACGGTAAATATGTCGTGATCACGCACCACACAGTTACCTTTGCAAAATGAAGTGGTACTGGTTCTCGTATAAATGTATTTTCCGTTGCCCATATTGTACAACTGTGGGTACAGCTGTGGGTATTTACATGTCCTTGGAGATGGGAATGGATATCGTCTGCCCTCAAAATTTTCCATGGCCACTCATTGCCCGTTTTTATGCAGTTAAGAAACTCTATAACAAAATTGTCTCTTATTGTTAGATCAGCAGGAAGGTTCTTCTAAACATGGTTAATTCTGTATAGATAGCAATACAGGGTGCTTCGTACAATTTTAAATTAATTTAAATTTTGAATGTCCCTTCAACAAAAACTTTGTGTGGACACAATTATAACACATGTTCTTACAGTCATGGCCAAGGTTCAAGAAATTCCCCGTACGGACGTTGTACGTTTGCTTACCACCGCTCTTTTCTTCCTGTAATGCTGTGGCTATATATTCTACTGACGTAGAGACAATTGGTTTACCCTATCTGTCATATTTGATAATTTGAAAATAATCGATGGAAGTATTGCCCGCTTCTCGTACAAGCTTGTATAGTATATGGTATATAGCATGTGGTATATGCACATGGTATATGCATGTGGCCTTTTATTAAAAGTATTTCATTTTACCTTTGAAAAAAAAATTATCTTGCGACTTCAAAATATTCAAATTTCATGTAAAATGCACGTTTTAGTTGTACCTATCTATAGTTTTTCAATTGGTAATTGAAAAAAAACTTCTGTATTTTGCGAGTTTCAAATACAGTTCCCGCCGCTTATTAAAATCACATTCGTCCTGAGCCAAAGTGATTTTATTAAGCGTCTGATTTCTATATCCGGCGAATATTCCTGCACTTAAGAAAAAGGTATTACTTCTTTGAATTTGGAAAGAAATTTCAAAAGGTAACAAATAATGGAATAAGTAAACAATATTAACTAATTTTTGATAGATTAAATAATTGTTCCTTCAATAGAAGTAAAATAAACGTATTCTAAGTTCCCATGCGCTTTCCTGTGAGGAAAATCATCATTACTTTACAAAAAGTTCACGCTTTTCTTATGTATTTGAAATCTTTCGGTTTAAACTTCTTGATTTATAGTTATTTCAAAATAATAACTAGAAATTGTATTTTAAAAATTAAAAATTTAAAAAGAAAAAAAAAACATTTGCAAATCAAATCAAATTTGTAACTTATTACTGCTTTCTGAAGAATATGTTCCTTGCAATTATTACGGAAATAAGCTATAGGGCGTGTTTAATTTGTAACTGTGTCTATGCTGTAAGTGCAAAATTTTCGACAATGAGCGATAATGGAGGGATTGTTGTGCTTTAATTTCTTTCTTTATTAAAAAAAAAAAAAAGCACAATGTAAACAAATGTTTTTTATTATGCATAAATGATATTTTTGGCTGCTGAAGAGATATTTTTGAGTTTATTAACCGGCGATGCTGATTTCATTAAGCGGCGGGTTTAAGAGTAGTTTGTATTGATTTGATTCCGGTCCTGGCAATTTGATCAGATTAAGCGGCTGAGTTTATTAACCAGTGATTTTATTAAGCGGCGGTTGCTGTATTTATTTTTACTTTTATTTAGCGTTAATAAATTTTACAACTTAAAAAATTGTCTTTGTAAATTAACACGTACAATGTTGTTTGGATTCTGTATAAACAATACATAGAAAAAAAATATGGCACTCAAAAATGTTACAGAAGAAGAAATTAAATTAAAAAATCGCATTGTTGAAATATTATATATATATATATATATATATATATGAGCGTGTAAAGTGTAAGTTATGGAAAATTTGAAAGTATTTCTGATGATGCATATCTTTCATCTAATGAAATATCACAAAATTCCGATGAAATTTCCAATGAGTATACTACCTTATTGCCTCTTAAAAATGTGAAACATCAAAATAATATATATATATATATATATATATATATATATCAGGGGACTATAAGAATAGGGCTGTAAATTGCTCACATAATGTGAAGCCCGGAAATTCATGTCGCAGTTTAAATATGTAAAAAAAAAAAAAAGTAAATTGTATCATTGGAAGAAAAAAATAGAAAATGTAACTAATCGTAGAGAAAAAAAACGAAAGAAATAAAAAGCATTTTTTATTGGCGGGAAGAGGGGGGGGGGATTAAATCTTCTAATGAAGTATCTTTCAATAACAAAGCGTATGCTCATACAAATAAATTTGTTTTTGTGCATTTTTGCTAATCCAAAGACCTGTTTTTTTCCCCCTCCTAATCTATGATTATTATTTAAACTCATAAATAGCTTAAAAATTTTAATTCTTTATAATTTTCAATTAAAATTTGGTTTAAAGTTTGAATACATTAACAAAAGATACATAGTTGAAAAATTTCAGTTATAGAAATGCATTTTTTTTTTTTTTTTTTAAGTTAAACTTATTTAAATTAATTTGGTACATAGAGTTAAAAAAATTATTTGGTATATTTTATCTAACCAGTGTAAGAAGTAAATTATAATTAAAAAAAAGATGTAAATTTCCAATATTAATGTGTAATCTATACTAGATATGTGTAATTTATACTATATTTGAGAGTTGAATTTAATTTTGAAATCATTTTTATCAATTTAAAATTATTGGTCGTAAAATCGATATTATTCGAAAACACAAAATAGCGCACTGGTAGGTGATTGCCGATTACCACTGTTTCATTTCCAAACAGTTATGCTCGTCCTTTTTAATTTATTATGTAATATAAATAAATGTGCGTACTGTTTTACTTTAAGCCATAATATTTAAAGCTCAAGTAAAATTTAAGCTTAGTTTAAGTATTTCACGTTAAACTAAAGGTTGTATAATTCGATCGTTAGGTTTACTTATAAATATGTATGACAAAAATGTAATTATAAAAGAGTATTTACTTAGAGTAAACTTTATTAAACTAGTTCAGTATGAAGAGTATAGAAAAGGTATTTCTGTAATAAGTATTAATAAAAAAAACGTTTTGCATTAGCTTTCATTGTGTCGCCAATGAGCGATAAGTAGCCAAGAATTGGACTTTTTCAATATTTTTTTATGGACAATATATAGCGATTCCGCTGGATTTTTTTTTTTTTTTTTTTTTTTTTTAATAAACATACATAACCTCATAAGGAGAGTATTCTGTATTTTTTTTTTTTTCAAAATTTTTTGCGTATGTGCCTATGGAGCCCCTCCATGTCAGACGCACTATGAAAAATACCACGTACGCACTATGGGAAATGCCATGTCTTTTATTTTGCATATTATGTCGCTTAACATTACTTATATCGATAAAATTTGGAATTATTGTTTCTTTCTTTTTTTTTTTTTTTTTTTTTTTAATGCCATATCTTTTTCTCCTATTTTGACTACATTCAGCTCATAAACATTTTCTCACACAGCTCGACTACATTCAGCAGTAGTTCTTTTCTTTCTTTTTTTTTTTTTTTTTTTTTTTACCTTTTTGAAAGCTGAACTTTAATTATAATTACTTTTGGTCTACCAACCTACCTGTCTATCTATTTATCTGTTTATGTATATATGAAAACCTTTTCAAACATTTCACAGGAAGAAAAATGGAATATCACATGAAGAAATGGAAGATTTAATTAAAAAAGATATTAAAGGAAAGAATACATTAAACAATACTTCTTCAGGGGAAGTGATTGAATAATGTATGCAAATAATAGATGAATATATATATATATATATATATATATATATATATATATATATATATATATATATTAAATTGAATATAAATGACAAAAATTAATTTGTATATAAAAAGGGCTCAAAGCAGCACAAAATTATATACAAAAACAATAATATATTTAAGTAATGATAAGTGATGACATGAAAGTGAAATGCAATAAACAACAAGAAAAATTATTTAACAATGACATGAAAGTGAAATGCAATAAACAACAAGAAAAGTTATTTAACATGACATGAAAGTGAAATGTAATAAACAACAAGAAAAATTATTTAACATAAATTTTGGCTTAAATAGTGTTTAACTTTAACTAATTTTCTTGTTTATTGACATTGTTAAACAATTTTTCTTGTTGTTCATTACATTTCACTTTCATGTCATCACTTATCATTACTTAAATATATTATATATATATATATATGTATATATATAATATTTCATCACAACAATGCGTAGAAGCCAAAAAGTAAACTATGAAAATATCAATTTAGTGAACTACCCATGCATTGGAAGATTATACATTGGAAAAAGCATAATACAATTATGTATGAAAGGCATGATTAGTCCCACCCTATAGTATTAATCTTAAAATAGCTACTATAGTAGGAAATCTTGCATTTTGATGCTCATTAAAGAGATAGGCGACCCTGAAGATCAGTCTCTTCAGTTTGAGCGAATTTCAACTGTCTGAGTTTTTATTGTTATTTTTGTTAAAGTCTGATATGGATGAACATAGTTATTAAATGTCAAAGTGTAATTTATTATTATATTTTTAAAAAGTTGACTTTCTGTTTCTAAAACTAAACAGTAAAACATTCTGTTAAAGTCTGATATGGATGGACACTCTTATTTATGTCAATGTGTAATTTCTCACACTATTTTTAATTCAGATCTTTATTTGATATGTTTTTATTTATTTATTTTTATTATTATTATTACTATTTTGGAAGTAGGGGGGGGGGGATAATATTTAGACGAGTATTTATTTTTCATATTTTTACCATATCTTTATTAAAACTTTCACTGGTTATTTTCATTTTATTTATTATTATTTATTATTATTATTGTTATTATTTTGGTTCTGGCGAGCATTAAGAGAGCATTTCATCATGTGTTTTCTTGCATTCTGTAATCATTGTTGCAATATATAGATATACATATATAGAATATTTCAGCATGATAACAATAAAAAATTAGAAAGGAAAATCTTTAATTAGTAAGGTATAAATAAAATATTACATGTGGAAAGAAACATGTAAAACATAAATGTATATAATACCATATAACTCTATAAAAATTAGAAATGTAAGAAATCTTAATATTAAAATTTTTAGTTTTCTATTTTGTAGTTATTTCTTTATACTTTCCTCAAAAAAAAAAAAAAAAAAACTAAACGAACTGCTGAAAAATGATAATATACGGATGAAAGACATCGAAAAGTAGCAAAAATTGTTACAGTCTCCTGAGATTGCAGCGATGACAGATATTTAGCAAATCGTATATCAACGTAATATTTTGGCTGAAAATACATAATGTGTAAAAAGAAAAAAAAATGTCGGAAATACTATATGACCTTCGGATTTTAACACCCAAAAAGAGAAACGTTCAAAGCTTTCCTTCTTCACGGACAATCAAAATGAACTCTCTCTCTCTTTTATTTATTTCTCTCTCTCCTTCCTTTTTTTTTTTTTTTTTTTTTCCTGCTTTCGTACGCTCCTCCTCTTTTTGCATACGTGCATATGAGCTTAAGTACTCTAAAAGTACCGCGTTTTCTTTATTTCTTTTCTTTTTACTTTCTCTTACCCATAAGGTAGAGAAAGTATTGTTTTTGGGTCAAATTTGCGAACGCGAGATTTTGTTATATTTACACGTTTTGAGGTCCCCTGAATACGAAAATCATGTTTTTAGCAAATGGTCTGTGTGTATGTCTGTGTGTGTGTGTCTGTGTGTGTGTCTGTGTGTGTGTCTGTCTGTTATCAGCATATCTCAAAAACAAATTATGGCAGAAAGTTCAAACTTGGTATTCTAAATGTGTATCATATAGGGATGCTACAGTAAGCTTTTCGTTAAGATCAAGCAAACGGTTCGTGTACAGGGACAATCAAGAGGATTCAAATACATTACGTCTATGGGGGAAATTACAGGTAAGTAGAGTTTAACGTCTATAGACTGCACTAAAGCAAATGAAAGGAATATATATTTTTTGTAATAGAGATAGTAAACTGGGAAAATTCTTTTTGTGTATGTAGGAGCCTCGCCTCCCCCCTGGGGGAAGTCCCCCCTCGAGAGGAGTAAATTTTCATGATGGGTATCTTTCAAAAGAGCTCGCCAATACCTTTAAAACGAATGGTTGAACCATCGATCTGCGATAATTTAAAACAAAGTTATCGATTTTTTTTTTTACTTTTAACGAAAAAAAAACTTAGAAAGAAAATCGTATTTTTTTTTTTTTTTTTTAATATTCAGAATAAAATGGACTTTTTTGGATATTTGGTGTTATACTACTTCTCTAATATGGAAATCGTCTGCATTATCATAAAAGATAATTTTTTTAAACAATAATTTTAATAAATTATTTTTAAAAAACAGAATTATTTTTTAATAATCGAATTAAATTCTATATAAATGTAGGTGCATTAATGAAACGGGTGGTTGAGGGGGCGGTAGCCCCCCCTCACACAGAACTAATTATCATATAAAACTCTTCAGCAGCCTAATATGAATTGTTTAACACAGGTTTACATAACAGTACTCGTTATCTTACCTTTTAATCTGCAACCTGTATTTATAGTATTAAGTTTCAGGGTAAGAGAAAGTCGTGTGAGTGACACACCAGTTTATTTAAGTGCTATTTTTGTCACCATTTCTTATTTTCAAACTGGAGACACCAAGCAATTAGTCCCAAACTTTCTTTAGATAATCTGGACCCCTTAGTATTCGTACCATCTCCAACCTGTATTTATAATATTAAATTTCAGGGTAAGAGAAAGTCGTGTGAGTGACACACCAGATTATTTCTTTTAAATTGATGCAGTTGTAATGTAAGTCTCTAAACTTAATGGGTCGCTACGAAAGAGCTATTAAATATGTAAACATTTAAAGCTACTAAATATTTCTTTTTTTTTTTTTCCTACTCAAAACGATGTTATGTATCAACTCTTCAATGATCTAAGTACTAGTAATAAGAAAAATTGCACTTTTACAGTTTTTCTCGGTTAAATTATAAGAATAGCTGCTAGAATCGAAAGTAAGAATTCTGCTCTTACCTTATTGCATTTTCTTTCTTTTGTGATGGCACCATTAGTGGACAGTTTAAGGACATTTTCTGGATGTTTTTTGTGTAATTTTCTAAATTTTAGAGACTCAAAAAATAGTTAATGTTCCGTACCTTTATTAACTCTTTCTTTACATGACTGTATTAGGAAAATTGCTAATTGTAGCCTTTATATATATAAAAATACAAAAATCCGAAGAGCTTAAAATGAGCCAGTAGTGGACCCCTTTTTGTTCCAATAGAGAACTCCTTTGAATTTTTGCTTTAAACGTCCCCATTTTGTGGGGACAGTCACCACTTTTTGTAGTTTTTTTTTTTTTTTTTTTTTTTCACATAAACTTTTTATTTAAATAGAGCTTTTGTCGCAATTTATAATTTAAAATTGATGATAGTGCACTTTTTACTTTCTCTTACCCATAAGGTATAGAAAGTATTGTTTTTGGGTCCAATTTTCGAGCGCGAGATTTTGTTATACTTACAAGTTTTGAGGTCCCCTGAATACGAAAATCATGTTTTTAGCAAATGGTCTGTGTGTATGTTTGTCTGTGTGTGTGTTTGTCTGTGTGTGTGTTTGTCTGTGTGTGTGTCTGTCTGCGTGTGTGTCTGTGTGTGTGACTGTCTGTTATCAGCATATCTCAAAAACAAATTATGGCAGAAAGTTCAAACTTGGTATTCTAAATGTGTATCATATAGGGATGCTACAGTAAGCTTTTCGTTAAGATCAAGCAAATGGTTTGTGTACAGGGACAATCAAGAGGACTCAAATACATTACGTCTATGGGGGAAATTACAGGTAAGTAGAGTTTAACGTCTATAGACTGCACTAAAGCAAATGAAAGGAATATATATTTTTTGTATTAGAGATAGTAAACTGGGAAAATTCTTTTTGTGTATGTAGGAGCCTCGCCTCCCCCCTGGGGGAAGTCCCCCCTCGAGAGGAGTAAATTTTCATGATGGGTATCTTTCAAAAGAGCTTGCCAATACCTTTAAAACGAATGGTTGAACCATCGATCTGCGATAATTTAAAACAAAGTTATCGATTTTTTTTACTTTTAACGAAAAAAAACTTAGAAAGAAAATCGTATTTTTTTTTTTTTTTAATATTCAGAATAAAATGGACTTTTTTGGATATTTGGTGTTATACTACTTCTCTAATATGGAAATCGTCTGCATTATCATAAAAGATAATTTTTTAAACAATAATTTTAATAAATTATTTTTAAAAAACAGAATTATTTTTTAATAATCGAATTAAATTCTATATAAATGTAGGTGCATTAATGAAACGGGGGGTTGAGGGGGCGGTAGCCCCCCTCACACAGAACTAATTATCATATAAAACTATTCAGCAGCCTAATATGAATTGTTTAACACAGGTTTACATAACAGTACTCGTTATCTTACCTTTTAATCTGCAACCTGTATTTATAGTATTAAGTTTCAGGGTAAGAGAAAGTCGTGTGAGTGACACACCAGTTTATTTAAGTGCTATTTTTGTCACCATTTCTTATTTTCAAACTGGAGACACCAAGCTAATTAGTCCCAAACTTTCTTTAGATAATCTGGACCCCTTAGTATTCGTACCATTTTTTATTCAACATCGGGAAAGGATCGTAATTGCTGAATTTGTCCCCACTCTTCTCTTTAGAAAATTTATTATTCAAAATCGTAATTGCTGAATCTGTGGGTGAAAATATCTTAGAGTGCTGTAATTCCAATCTTACCAATTTAGAGACGCTGAGGTTGAGTGTCTGACGTCACACTAAAGGTACGTAGTTGGCTGCAAACCGTCACATTCTAATCTTATACGGAAGGATAGGTTCCCTATTTTGCACCACGACATATTACATGCGAAATTGATAACTTGATGAAGATTAACTAATTAACGAGAACACGGTCACGCCAGTCTCTGAGACCCTACTAATGCCCTCCATGTTCCCGCTCTGTGGAGAATGGAAATTGTGATGGCATGTCTCCGGACCATCCATAGGGATGAGTACCAGACCGTCGCCAATTACCCATACTGAAGCACTAGTGTTACGTTAAACCCAACCAACCAACCTCCATATTCTCATCCAATTTAAACATCTTCCAAATCTCTTCATACTAATCCTTAGGGGTGAGTTCCAGACTGTCAGCAGTTGTCCATAGTGTATAACAACTGCGACATAAAATCCATTCATCCTCAACTCTCTAAATACTGATCGCAGTAATGCTATTTCAACGGGAACCGAAATTAACTAACTAGTCTAATGTGGAACCCAGAAAAAATTTCGCGAATAAAAAACTTAAAATATCTTGAGATTATCTCAAGATTCAAATAAATTCTTATTTTGTTCAGCCTTCTAAATTTGGGAAAACTTGAGAGACATCCTCTCCGCAGCAGATCGAAATTATGCTGACATGTCTTCTTATCACTCGTAGGAATGAGTTTCAGACCGTCGCCAATTGCTCAATGCGTAGTTTTAGTGCGACATTAAAAACGCTCAACGAAGCTCTAAATTTGGGAGATTACAGAGCTGTGTCTACTACTGGATCTGACCTTAAAAGTTAAATGAGCCAGTAGTGGACAGGGCATGAAAGCAAAAGGTAAAAGAAGTCAATTAAAAATAAACATAGGTAATAAAAAAAAAAAAAAAAATTACTTCGTTATTCAAAACAAGAAAAAAAACGGTAAAATCACAAAAAGTACATATTTTTTTAGTTAAACTAACATTATTCTAAAACTGATGACCGGAATTATTTGTAGTTTTAGACATTAAGAGTAGAGGACTATAACTTCTTTCCTGAACATTGCTTTAACCTTCAAAATGATTAGAAAGCTTATTTTCCGAGTTTAAATTTAAAAGTGTCCACTACTGGTACAGGGTCCAATACCGGTGCTTTTACCTTAGTATATTTTAGGAATTTGAATATCATACTGCCCGTTTACAGTAAAATAAATTTATTTTATTAAAAATATGCTGCCCTCTAAGCATTAGTTTATTAATTTCCTGTGAATAAACACAAAGAAATTAATAAAAAAGTATTCTATTGTTTCAATGACAAACGCACCAGAATTAAAAATTTTTACTTTATATTCGAAATTTTTGAACATTTCCCAAATAAAATTAAATGTCTATCTCTTTCTCTTCCAAAATCTAGAAAATATATGCTTTAAAGGAAATTAAAAAGCTTCGGATTAAAACCTGAAGATTAAGATTAAGATATAAAAAATCTTAATCTTAATTAAAAGATTAAGATTCTCATTAAAATCTTCAGATTTTAATGTGTCTTAATTTTGAGAATTATGTAATTTTTATTTATTTTATAGTTTGTTTGTGAAAAGATTATTTTGACAGAAGAGTTTGGATACGCTGAGCATGCCCTCTTACTGCTGTTAAAAAATATTTAAATAATAATGGGCGTTTTATATAATGAAACGTATATAATTTGCATAAAAACACAATAAAAAGGAATATGAGAAATTTTAGTAGAGAAAACGTGTATCATTAACCCCTTGAGCGACGGTGGGATATGTTATATCCCACCTAATTTCAATTCTTAACAGTAAAAACTTGTTTCAGGAATTTTTAAAAGAATTTTATTTTTATAACTCTTTTAGGATTTTTTTTCCCCTTCTCATCAAGCTCGTAAATTTTTCTGACTTTCAATTTTGAATGAGCGAATATTACCGAATATTTGAATTGAGTGAATATTTGAATGACTGACAATTACCTTGCCCCTCAAAGGGTTGAAAACTAAAAATTTCGTCAGAGTAAAAATTTTTGGGGAATTAAAGTAATTTTTTTTTCTCTTTCACAAAAGTAAATATTGTTAATACGCAATTTTTCGTCAGATTTCAATCCCTCTTTTCACTCTAAATTTACGAAATGTGTTTTAAAAAGATAAATTATCCGTATTTTATATGAAATTTGATGAATTATGATATTTGAAAACTTCCTTCAAATATCCGGAAGAATGTGCAAAAAATTGCACATCAAGGACATGCTGCTCTTTTCACAAAAAATGGACATAGTATCTTTTATCTCCAGAGTACAGATATATACCTTAATTTACTCCAATAACCCGCAGCATGAAATAAATATTTTAAACAATTACTTCTCCTTTAAATGGATTCAAAGTTTTGAAGAATACAGATAGAGATATATTAGAAATCCTTAACATGTAAAGAAATGCAAATATACTTTTTTTGGCAAAACTTTCATATATTTGGAAAAAAAAAATCTTCTTTTACATTTTTATTTTTATAACTTAACCAATATTGTTTTATTTTTTAAATTGTTTATCTTCTGTATCTTTAAAGCGATACTTTCCGTTCAACCAAATTATATCTGAAATATAAGATTTTGTGATATAGATGATTAAATGTTATGCATTTGTGACTAATAAGAACTATACCAAGAATTTCGTAAATATAATGGATAAAACCATTAAATAATATAACAAATGCCGAAAATACAGTAAATGTATATATATATAAATATATATATATATATATATATATATATATATATATATATATATATATAAAGAAAGAAAGAAAGAAGATTCCCTTTTATCGTTTTTCTATGATAGTTAAAAAGACGATAATGAGTAGCATAAAATACATTCATGCAGTATTGATTAATATAATAACATTTGGGATAGAAAGTATTCTTATAATTCTGCCCTGAAAAGAATAAATATCTGCAATATAAGAGTGCTGTTTTACTGCTAGACATCAACAGATCGATTGTCTTATTGTTTCTTTTTTTTTAAATATTGCTCATTTTGAGTGGTTCTCTGTTTGACTTTGTTTATCACCGATAAATCTTTACCCTTTACATTATTATATGCATGCATGTACACTAATTCCATTCTTTCTTGTTTTTCTACATGAAAAATTGTCGAAGGAATATAAACACATTTATAAAGACTCTAATGTTGTATTATTTCTCTATACAAAATAATTATTTATATGTTAAAATTATGCCACACGAAAGGTAATATAATCCTTTTTATCGATGTTTTCAAAGATTTAGGGGTAAAAAATAGTAAAATAATTTTAAAGATAATTCAAAACTAAACGTGCTTTTAATTGAAAAATAGAAACTAAAACTAATTTTCTGGGCTATTATAATATAAAAAATGTGCTTAACACTTTATCAAATTACCGAAATAGGAGAATTATTTTGAAGCATTTGAAGGAAAAAGTCAGCGAAATCAAGAATTTTATCGACACCTAATTCTTATTTCATAGCAGTAACAGTTTTGAGTTTAACATTTTTCATAACAGAAATTACAACAACAATAGATTTCTCTATTAATTTTCTCATCCAGTTACTTATATCATGAAGAATTTAAGTGTTAATTTTTTTTTTCTTTTGAGAATCTCATATAAATGTATACATTGTACACAATTTTAAATATGAATTCTTTTAAAATTTTGCCGCTACTTATTATATTCTTCTACACTTTATAGACGTATTATCATACAGTTTTGACTGTTAGATTAATAACAATAATTCTAAAAATTAATAACGATAAATCTTTGTTTGAATTTCTTTTTCATTAAATTTTCGATGCAAATCCTTTGCTTTTTTTTCCTATTGTTTATTAATTTCTACCAATATATTTTCTCTCTCTCTCTTTTTTTATATTTTTATGTTTGCTTGAAAAATAAGTATTTTTAACTGTTATTATCTATAATATTTAATTTATATTTAAAATAGATTTTCAATTTTTGAGGCTTTGACGGTATTTAGAGAATAGGGCCCATTTACATTGCACATTGTAGTTATTGTTCTGTCAATGAAATAACTTAACATTTATTTAAAATTTTTTGCTTGCATTCTGCTTAGTTCGATGAAGGGAACTGTCTCTTCCGAGAAGGTAGTTTTTTTTTTTTTTTTTTATTATGAGAAAGAAGCATACTCATATTTATACTGATAGTTAATAGTTTGTTTTAATACACTTTAAATACATCAAATAAAAACAGTAAGGTATTTTTTTAAGTTAATATTTCTAAAAAGTTGGAATAAATCCAATGTGTCTTTTTTTTTTTTTTTTTCTCTCTTTTTTTTTCTATATTCTTCCACTGATATTTTTTATTAACAAATTTTGAAGGTTAATTAGTTTTTTCGGAAAATACACAGTACATTTCGTTTTTTTTCTTTCTTTTGTTCCATAACTTGAATTTACACAGTTGTGTTTGCAAAATGTTTTCAAATATTCTTCTAAATGACGTAAACATGAAAAATATTTCGACATGCTTTCATAAATAAAATCGTTTATTATTATTATTATTATTATTATTATTATTATTATTATTTTTTTTTTTTTTTGTTATTGCGCCGTTTTATGGTGTAAGTATATTATCTTAAAAAACTATTCAAACGAGAATCTACGCTAATTTTTTAAGGGTAAATAGGAGTACTAAAAGTCAAAACTATTTTTTAATAAGGTGTTTAATTTCTGTAAAATGCTCATATAAAGAAAAAGCCTATAGAAGAATAAACGTATGAATAAATAAATATCGTTCTCAAATAAAGAATAAACGAGAGAATGAATTAGTCTCATCAACTGCGATTATTATTATTATAATTATTATTATTTTTTTTTTTTTTAGTTTATTTCTTTTTTAGTTTTGCGGTATTCTATTAAACAAAAAATATTTAAAAGGATTTTTTTTTAACTAGTCCTCAAAATTTTTTGTATCGCAGTTAATTTATAATTAACAATAATAAAGGTTCTTAAAAAGATCAGTTGATTTCCAATTATTAAGTAAAAGAAAGAAAAGAAAAAGAAATTGCATATAAAATCACTAAAAAGTTGTATTATTATTATTGCCGTTGTTGTTATTATGCTCATGATCATGATAATAATTGTTTTCAGTATTACTAATACTGAATAATTAAAGTATAGTTTTTATGTATTTTAAAATCATTATTATTTTTATTTTAAACAATTTACTATTAAGACAATTTCCAAACAATTCTGTTAGAAAAAAAAAGTACAACACACAACCAAACGTTACAATAAAAAGAAGTTTTCTCATCTTTTCTCAATAAACTTTCTTTAAAGCAAATTAAATAAAACGCTTGAGAGCATAAAATGCAAATATTTAACAGCATTAATGTTTAGAAAACATAACGATTATCTAGCTCTGCCTAAAATCTCGATGAAATTTAATTTCTCTAAAAATAACTTGAATTTTTATCGATTGAATGGACTTGACATGTTTTCTTTGCTAGTTGCTCTGCACCTGAAATTCTTGATTATATTTGAGGAAACTTTTGAACTGTTAAAGTGGGTGTTTGCTTAACATAATATAGTTTCAAAATTTCATCTTATTTATAATAATTGTCATACAGTAAATAAGAATTCTTCTCAGTATTCACGATGAAATATATTCATGAAACTCTATATTAAAAATAGGGAGAAAAATGAATGATGCATAATTTTACCAAAAACGTTTGTTTTTGCATACTATAATGATTTTTTTTTTTTTTTTTTTTTTTTTTTTAAGATCTTTAAGGAAACATAAATGCATTTGGTGCATTTTGAAAATATCAGGAAAATTTTAATACACTTAAATACATTTTTCGAAAAATAATGATTTTGAAAAATTTAGCTACATTTAGAAAATGAATACGTGAATACCTGGTTAGGAATAAGTCTAAAAAGCAAATAATAATAATAAAACATATATAATTGATAGCATTAAAAAAAGACTGGAAACCATTGAATGAAATAAATGGCGAATGAATATAATTATAAAACTGGTATGGATAACTAAACGATAGAATCTGTAATGAAGGTGTTTATTAAATAGCTTTGTAATTTTTCCTTTATATATATATATATAATTTAAATGAAAATTTCTTTTTGCTTTCGATTATAGTGAATAGAAAACTTATAAAGAGAGCAAAATGCATTAAATTATCAGTTAAAATTATTCAATTTGTAAATAAATAAAAAAAAGAAAATAAAGTAAAAATAATCATCGTTGTAAAATTTTGTACTGTTTTAACAATACAAAATCTTCAATAAATATAAAGCTTACTTTATTATAAACAAAATAATAAAAGTTTGATGGTTTTATAATAACAATAACAGATGTTACAGGCTTTTATATTGTTATATACAACATTCAATATGGTGGCAGATCGGCCCATGTATTAACAAGCTCATAACCTGAAAACTCCTTGAATAATCTCAAATAATTGACATTTCTAAAATCAGAGCAAAAATTTCTATAAGTATACCAAATTTGATCCGGATCTGTGATCGTGGGTTTCTTTTTTTTAACCTTCAGACAGGGCCTGTGACAGACCACAACATACTAGTTTAATTTTGTATTAAGGATCTCTAAAAGAATTATTCAAATTATATAGAAAAAATGCAAATTAAGTTCTATTTATTTAATATTCAAATTAAGTTCTATTTTCCTGCACATTGTGCATATGATTCTTTGTAATACCTTGTAATACCTTACATCTAACGTTATCTGCTAATAAGTAATTCTATGAATTTCTGGCAACTGAAAATACTAAATAATAATAATAATAATAATAATAATAATAATAATAAAAGAACTGACAAAGCAACTAGAAAAAATATTTACATTTTTAGGACTAATATTTAGAAAATCCCTCTGCATTTGATTCAGCATTTTCAAAATTATTCAAGCTGCACAATTTATTATAATTTTTCTCTACACTTTATATCAAAATATTGCGTTTTGGAATGTATTATTTTAAGTATTTAAATCTTATATTATAACGAATTTATATTTTAATTTTAAATAGTCTTTCTCCAAAATGCTTTTTTATTATGAACGATTTAATAAATGGCGCTTTTTTATTGTTTAATAATAATTAAAAAAATAATAATAATTTAAAACAAAAAAGTTAATATGAGCTTTTATTCTCGTCAGTCATTTTAAAATGTCATACATTGCATGGTTTCAACTATCTCGAAGTATCGGTTAAAGGGAAAGGGGAGCGGATGACGATAATTATTATTATGATATTTGTATCACATACTATGTTAAATGCCTGAAGAAGAAATGTCTGGAAATATAAAATTAAGCTAATTTTCAGCATAATTTTATTGTATCTATATTATTATCAAAATAAAGGATTTGAGTTTTGGGATGTCGCTGTACCGTCATTTTTTTCGTAAATTAAGGTTCATTAGACGGCTTTAAATGGATTCCAAACACTTTGGATATCCATGCCTGAAGCGGGATTCGAACCCGGCAACTGGTAACTGTAAGCAAGGTGCTAATCATTCTGCCATCAAATGGGCACTCCCCCCCCCCCCAAAAAAAAAAAAAAAAAAAAAAAAAAAAAAATCATTCAATATCGAGACATTGAATCTAAACTTTGATTCGAGGGACATATTGAATCATTCCAAAATTACAAATGTTACAGCGATAACTAAAGTTATAGAAATGATAATTTAGTATTATTAATTAATAAAATATGTGCACTATATTCTCAAAATCAAAAGAGAAAATATTATCTTTATAAGAAACCCTTTTGCTGGAAGTTAAGCAAAATTTAGCATCTTTTTTTGAATGTTTTTTAATTAATGTAGCCTTATTTCTCTAATTAAGAGAACACTTCAGATAACATTAACTGATTTTATAACACGTTTTGGTACTTCTGCTAGTTTACAAATTCATATTCTGATCGATAATACTTATCATTCATTGCTGTCTTCTAAGGCAAATAAACCAAGATTACGAAATTATTTTTATCCGTAATTGCACAAAATTTGGAGGTATTATTATTCACATTACAAAGAATTGTATGAAGATTTTCATTTAAGTGTTTAAAATGTGTTATCTTTCAGACGATACTGTAAAACAGAGTATACTGGTTATCAAAAAGCAATAAAATTCATCCAAAAATACAATTGAAAAGAAAATTTCGAATTACTAATATGTAATAGAGGATGGCTACAGACCCGCCTTTTTCCCCTGATTTTTCCACCAGTATATTATGATAATTTTTTACTCAACTAATCGTGCAAACTTACTATTAAAAATTCCAAAAGAAAAATACTGGTAGAAGAATCAGGAGGGAAATGTGAAAAATGTAGTCTGTCGCCATCCTGTAATATGACTATTTAAAAATTTTCAGTTTGAAGAAATATTTACATATTGTTATGCACTTTAAATTTCCTGAAGCAGATTACCCTGCATCTAGTAATAGATTGTAAGTAAGTGACAAGTAAAGAAACAGTTAACCTTCATTATTGTAATAATCAGAACAGCATATTATTCCTCTATTAAAACATTAATTGAAATGCTGGAAATCTTTATCAAACACTAGATCTGACATTAAAAACAATGAAGAAAAATATTTTTTAAATATTAACACAGGTCACAAATTTACCATGTTGATATGGTGTGGAGGTGTCTTGAGTATTATATCCCAATTTTAATTATTTCAAGAAGCCGGGAACGTTTTGTTTTCCTATAGTTCTTTCCTGTTATTAATTTCCAAACAAGACAAATACGGATTTTAAAAGTAAACTAAGAGATAGGTTAGGCATATTTTTAATAAACTAAAGAGTATTTGCTATTATAGGAAGAAATAACTGTGAAAATTTAACTGTTATACACGTTGTTTCTATTTTATTAGAAAAAACTGCGAAAACTAAAAAAATCGTTACTCAAACGTTACACCTACAATTTCAAAAGTAAAAAATTAAATAAAATCAGATAACATACCTAGGATTCTAGAAATGACTTGAGAAATGGATTACATTGATATATTAGGGATTAAATACAATTTAACACTTAGAATGTAACAGTGGAATTCAGTTGATATACATTTAATTTACAGGTGAATAGAAAACAATTGGTTATTATTCATAAGATTTCTGGTTCATATAATTTACAACATAAATTAAATATTGTTGAAATATCCAAATTCCAAATGTTCCTAAAGAAAAAGAATAAAAAGTACTGCTTTTAAATTTTTAAAGTTTAGTAGAAATATATTAATTTTACTTCAAATTAAAATTCCTCATAAAATTAATTAATTAATTAATTAATTAATTTTAAAAAATTAGTATTTTTAAAACGCGAAATTTCATCAGTTTGAAGGAGATAATGAAGTATAAATTGTAAAAAACAAACAAACTAATAGATGCTGAACAGAAACGTCTGTTGTTTAAGTGCATAGGTCAAAGAATAAGTTGTGCCTTTATTTGATTTTTGTTCCATTTGCTATTTTGTAAAACGTTTAAAATAAAACTCTTTATGATATTGGATGAAACATTTTTTTTTTTTTTTTTTTTATGTAAAATAGTACAATTATGAATTCGTAAAATCAGTTACTTTTATTTATTTATTTATTTTATTTATTTATTTATTTTTTTTTTTATCAACATTAATGTTGGCGAATTCAACAACCTTACAAAAAAAGTTTTCTTCATATCAAAAATGTAAAACTTTTACCGTTAATAATACGTATTTGAGATTAAATTTAAAAATACATTTAATGTGTGCATAATACAAGCAATAATTGATACGCATGGGAGCAAAAACTCATTTTGTTATTCAATTTCCCCTTTTATTACGGTTAGCAGTATACTAAATGCTACCGAAATAGATCTGCAATGAAAATAAATAAATAAATAAAAGCAATAGTAATAAAATAAAATGAAATGAAAGAATTGAAAAGTTTATTTAAAAGTTTTTTTAAATTTTATTGTTGATTCAACTCCAAAAGGCTCGTTTCTGAAGTAACTAAAATTATGAAGATATTTATTTAATTTATATATTAAATTTTTTATAAAGATTGTTTTCAATTTTAGAATAACTCATAAATTAAATGTGATTTCCGAAATAAAACAGTGGATATTGAAATTTAGAAAAAAATGAAGCGTGGCAATAGAATGAAAGGGATGAAAGTGAAAGTAACATAAACATAAGAAATCAATTAAAAAAAAAAAGATCAGCAAATAATAAAAATATATATATATATTATTCTTAAATATTCAAAAGTAGTACTAAGCATTGCATCTGAATTTATTCCCCCAATATACATGTAAAATGTATTATGATAATAATAGTTTTTAAGACGTATGAAACAGTTAATGATAAATATATAAATATATTAACTTATACACGCTGTTTAAAATGGCACTGAAATTTTAAAAATAATAACAGTATAAAGATACCATTAAACTATTACTACAAATGAAAAGAAATTCAATTATCATTATTGAATAGTTATTAAAAATCCCCTAACTTTCTGAATCTATTTCTAACCGGCAAGACATAAATATATATTTATTGATAATTTAAATCGAACTTGGATACTAACGATATTAAATGACTAAGTGATTAATCGACATCCGCACGAAACACGCATTCCAAAAATAACGAAGTATTTTAAGATACATTAGGAAATCTAAAATATCTAGGTTACCAGTTGGAATAATTTAACTCTTCTCTTAATACGATCGTGTTTCTAGGCTTATAACTTTTCGAAATATATAGTATAAAATCAGTACTTATGAGAACAACCTTTTTATTTTTTTTTACTGAATTTTGAATCATAAACATTTAAAAGGTGCTCCAGTTTCATTCTAGATATAGCAGTTTTGTTTTGGTTCTTCTTGTTTGTAAATATAAACATATACATAAATGGCAATAAATGCGTTGGCAAATAATGCACTTAAAAAATATTTTTCTTTATATATATGAAATATATGTATGCAAAACTATTATTGTGCTATGCTAATAAAATATGTAACATCATAAATAAACGAATAAATAAATATACAGTCTATTTTTTATAAATTGAACGTCTATCATAAAAATCTTCGATATCTCGAAGCAATTTTGCATTACTCACTGGAAAAAATTAATTTATTTTCTACAACACGAAGAACTCGCATATTTTACAACTAAATCTTCGAGATACCGATATTTTATTGTATATGGTAAAAATATTTGGGTAAAGTATACTATATTTTTTTACTTTTTGTCGTCGTAATGTTTAACTTCACAGAGGATCTTAAAAACAGAAGGAAACCGATGCCAAATGTAAACATCATTTCTTGTGCAAAATTAGTAAAAACAGTTTAAAGCTTACAGTTCATGAAGTATCACAGTTCACTGAATTTAGAACTAACTAAATTAACACCACGTACAGCGAAACTAATCAAAGTACAAAACAAAACACTGAAGAAATGCTTCAACCGTCTCCATCAACTCTAATCTAATTTGATCGTCTATTGATTTCTCCGTAGCTAGACACTTTTAATATTCTTTTACGAATACTTAACAGCATAACACGATTAAAATGATTACTCAAGAATTGCTGAAACTTATTTTGTTTTAGCATGCAAATACAACAACGATTGAAAAAAATATTTCAAAAGAGAGGAATGAAAGGATGGGATTAAAACGAAAGAACATATCATATTTATCAGTGTAAAACAGATTTAGCAAATAACAGGCGCTAGGTTTTAAGAGGAAGATTTAAGTATTTGTAGAATACTTAGAAAGAATTTAAGCTTTAAATTCTTTGAGGAAAAATTTATGTAATGCGATAAGAAATAGATTTATTGTGTTTCAGTTGATTTAAATTTTAAAACTATCGCTTTTACGAGCGATTTAATACACAAACACAGAATTGAAAAGGGTCTTTTTATGTACTTTTTTAATAATTTTTTTTTTTTTTTTTGATATAACTTAATTGTTTTGCTTTCGTAATTTTAAACATAGAATTCTTTTATAATTATAAAACATATTGGAAGTGAAAAAAAATTAAAAAGGAATGTTCTCTTTCTGCCAAAAAAAATACGGTGCAAATAATTAACCCTTTGTCAACTAATGCTCTAAAGCGCTCTAAAGCGCTTTAAACAGTGTTGCCAAATTTAGGGAATCTTTTATTCAACTATCACAATAATTTTGAGGAGTGATATTTGATATATATAATGGACGAATAACCTTCGAAGTGATTAGGCAATCGCTACAGTTAAAATTAAGTGGTGAATATTGAATAAGTCTTTAAATTTGACAAAAATGACTAGAAAAAGAAATAAAATAGGACCGGCAAAGGATAAAAAATGTTTTATTCTTTAAACAGGTAAAGGTAATTTAAAATAAATATGATGTGCTGTATTCAAAGGGGCATTTAGCTTTTTTAAATCCCGTATAGGTTGCAGAATAGTGTAATCTGTTTTCATATTCAATAATTCACAGCAATTTTGTTTTAAATATTATTACATAAATTGAGTATCGTTCATATATAACATTAACATAAAACTGAAAATTTTGTTTTTTTGCCTTCTCACGTATTTGCCGATGTTAAAGTGCCTTCTAAAATTGAATTCATCAATAAAAAGATATTATTCAGAATTTCTTCTTTACACTTCGTATACCTTACTTTTAGTATTCAACTAACACAACCAAATTTTTTTAAACCCAATTTGAGGACAAATCATCGCAGCGTCCTCAAACTGAAGGGCCGTTCTAGAAGGGAGCTAAATTATGCTTTAATTTGAGGACATTTGAGGACAAATTTGTAAATTCGAGAACATTTGTCCTCAAATGATTTTCAAACTGCTGAGGACATAGGTCGAAATTCGAGGACTGTCCTCATGATTCGAGGTCGTTTGGTCACCTTATATTCAATAAACTGCTGTAACAGTAACATTTATTCAACATTTACGATACCTGAAATGTTTCCTCAGCGAAAATAAAGTATAAGTTCAAAAAATGGAAGTTTTTAAAACTTTAAAAATATTTCCCTCATTTAAAAATCGCGCTAAAAATGAATCGTAAATACATTGGAAAAGTATTGAATAAAAAAATGTTAATAATGCCCAAAAGTAGACATTAAATTCACAAACACGCAAACAAAAATGTATTAAAGTATCTAGTATTTAGTACTGTACTAATTCCCAAATTCATGATAGCAGTTTTAAAATCAATTAATGGCTTATTTGAAATCAAAGTGCAATGAAGAAAACAGAGGGGATTTACCTCAATAAAACTGTAAAATATTCTATACTGAGACAACTGCTTTCCATTATACCTGCATAATTAAACTAGTAATTAATTCTTCCTCAAATTATAATTCCCATTTCTGGTTAGCTCTATTGTTCTATAAGTACATAAAGAAAGAGACTTTAATTAAATAATATAACTATAAGAAACCAAATTCTAATATATGTTTAGGTAATGCTAATACGTATGCGGAAGAAAGCTACTAATTAATTGCCTCTTAAGTTATATTATTCTACCTTTTTCGCGAAACAATACTTCTCTTTTATACTTAAGGCACGGAAACGTTAGCTGATGGAATTAAAGCTATAATCATATCCTTTATGAGTAGTTTCTTTCATAGAATATATAACCAGACTTGACGTTGAACAGAAATATAAATGTTTACATAACGTCAAAAACACCAATGTAAAAATGTTAAACGTAAACTGCAGTTTCGGTAGCGTAAAGCGTACCGTCATCAGTGCAGAATGATGAGGTGGATTATTGCTCTTATACATAGACAGGGAAGCAAATGTTAGAGTCGGAATAACAGCCAATAGGAATTTAAAAAACTGGAGGTGTTAGTCAGAAGAAATTTGGGATGTAGAATGCTACGTAAAAAATCAAGAATATGGAAATTTTATGTAATATTTCCAACAATCCGTGAGAGGGTGTACAGCGAAATCACAATTAATGATATTTTTATGACTTTAATAGGTATGGAAAGCTTCTAGAAAATCAAGTTCATGTAAGTGTTTGGGCCGACAAATTATTTTAGCTGAATTAAAGTTCAAAGTATGATTATTCTCCCAACAATGCTTAGGAATGGCCGATTTGTTTATTTCTTCACACAGAAAAATAAATTGGTCACAGTGGCCTGCCAAAATGCTCAGCTGACAATACAGAATTGACTAAACAAAATAACTGACTAGCCAGAAAGTGTACTTGCTGAACTAGTCTCCAAAACTGAAAAGTGTACTTGCTGAACTAGTCACCGAAACTGAAAAGTGTACTTGCTGAACTAGTCTTCAAAACTGAAAAGTGTACTTGCTGAACTAGTCACCAAAACTGAAAAGTGTACTTGCTGAACTAGTCTCCAAAACTAAAAAGTGTACTTGCTAAACTAGTCACCAAAACACTACTCCAGACTAGGAAGGTTAATATTATTAGACAAAGAAGGCTAGTCGATAATCATAATTATCTGACCAGGAAGGTTAGTCAACAACCGCAGTTGCCAGACAAGGCAAGTTAGTCAGAATCTGCACTTGATTAAGACGGTTAGTCAGCAGCCAACAGGTATTTTACGAAGCAAGCTAGTCAATTTTCAATGAATATCTGAAGAGGCAGGATAATCAAGACTATTTACCTGACTAATCTGTCTGGTAATATTTGAAAAGGAAAACTAGTCTCTATTTGACTAAGCTGCCTCATAATATTTGTGGAGGAATTTTAGCCCGAAAAAAAAAAATATTTGACTAGCCTGTCTCATAATATTTGAGAGAGATTAATAAAAAAAATTTATTTGATTAAAATCCCTCATATTTTATGAGGAAGTGGCCTCATACTTGTTTGCAGGGGCTTTTGTAAAAGCATTGTTGTTAGTCTTAACCTCTTTACTTTTGTTAGTTGTTTAATCCCCCCTCCCCTTTTAAATGTTCAACCTTGAAAAAATATTTAAAAACTTTTCTGAAAAATATTACTTGTCCATCAACTGGATTAAAATACTCATAGCTGCCAACTTTTTCAATTTATTCCGGAATGTTGTTAACATTCGCCCTTTTCTTCATACCATATTCTTAATAGAATAATTTTCTTTAGCATGTAATTACAATTAAATATGAAGATAATTACTCCTCAAAGAATATGGTTTGAAGATAGGGCTAACAACATTCCGGAATCAATTAGAAAAGTTAGCAGCTATGAATACTGGAAATTTAACAAACTACTGAAACAAAGAATTTGCTAGTTTAATCATTCTTCTCTACCTTTATTCATCATTAACGCACGCATTTATCCAACACTTTTTTATCAAGGCATTCCAAGAGGATTGTGGCGCCACATGATTTAGTCCACTTTTTATGCCCATCCTCATATATGGATTTAGAAATATATATATATATTTTCTCATCGGTGCTTTAATTTTATACGCTGTGGTTACAAAATAAATGTAAACTTTTTTTTTTTTTTTTTAAGTTCCTTTTTTTAATATCTAAGCCACCTGAATATATGCATATATTTTTTTAAATAATGGATTTTTTCCACCTGATTAAAATTACAGATAAGTACGACGATACAATGTGCTTTAACAATTGATACAGGTAATATAAACAATATGCACGGTATAGACGATACAATGTACTAAACTATAAATAACATCGAACTCAAATTTCAGGTTATTTAAAGTTTCAAAATCATAAATATTAATGATATACTTTTTTTTTTTTTTAAGGTGAGGGTGGACATAAAATTTGCATAAAAAACACTTTAACATATATAATAAGAATTTTTATTTTTAATCATCTCTGTAAATTTTATGCCCAGAGAAATTTTAATATATAACAATAATTTATAAGTATTTGATCATCCAAAATAACTCTTACTTACCTGATAACATTACTTTCAACATTCTTCAAATCATGAATTTAAGTGGCTGATTTAAATAAGATTTCTCCTTCATTAAAACTATGTAATTGAAATAATACATAAAAGACAAATTCAAGATAAAAATAATTTTATTGAAAATTATAAATGTTTCATATACATGAAGAAGATTGCTCCATAATTTACATAAAAATTAATCATAATAATAATATAAAACCACAAATATAATTAGGTAATAAAACGTAATTTTTTTTATGCCTAATAGCTCTCCATGATGGCAAGCCACTGAAAATTGTAAGAATAGCACCATCTTTAACAATTGGTTTATTTCTTGGGACTTCATATAACTTTCCTTGTTTTTCATCGAAATATGTTATTGTTTGTATAATTCCATCAGGTTTAAAATAGGGCTCACAAACCTTAAAAAAAAAGAAAAAAAAAAGACATCAGGACATTACTAAGAAATACGTTATATGAGGTGTAAATTTCACCTCATTGCATAGGTTGCATTCAATTAAGAAGTTGCATATATCATAGATGGCTTCATTGGAAATCAAATAAATCAATGAGGAGACGAAATATTCTATCAAAACCTTTCTTAATCTATGCATAAATTATTATATATATATGTGTGTGTGTGTGTGTGTGTGCGAAAACAGGGCAGTTTGGAATCGCCTAGCAGAGGCCTTCATCCTGCAGTGGGTTGATAGACGCTGAAATTGGTAATGATGATATATATATATTCTCATATAACACCATACCTTATAATTCGTATGATTACTTTAGAAAAGCAAGCACGAGATTTTTTTAAAATTCGATCTGGTTTTATTGATTTTTTTTTTTTTTTTTTTTTTTTTTTTTTATTGAATTATTATTATTTTTTTAATGAATATATCCCTGTTAGAACACTATTGCTAAGCATATTTGAAAGTTGACAACCATATTGTGTGTGCGAAAACAGGGCATTTTGGAATCGCCTAGCAGAGGCCTTCATCCTGCAGTGGGTTGATAGACGCTGAAATTGGTAATGATGATATATATATATTCTCATATAACACCATACCTTATAATTCGTATGATTACTTTAGAAAAGCAAGCACGAGATTTTTTTTTAAATCGATCTGGTTTTATTGATTTTTTTTTTTTAATTGAATTATTATTTTTTTTTAAATGAATATATCCCTGTTAGAACACTATTGTTAAGCATATTTGAAAGTTGACAACCATATTATAAATGCTATTGCTGCATAGCAGCGCCACTTTTCGAGCGATTGACACCAAAAGTTGATAGGCACTAATTTAGATCAAGGTGCATCTACATATAAATTTATATGTAATTCTGAACAGTAGTTCCGTAGATACAGTTGCCACAAAATTTTTGTCACACATACATACACACACAGACGGACAAACAAGACATTTTCTAAAAATGGTCAAATCGTGGTCTAGTCTAACCTCTCAAAACTTGTCGAAAACCGGAAATCGAAAATTTTTACAAATCCAATATTTCCTTCCATTGAACATACAAAAAAAAAAAAAAAAGATGTAATTACTAATTGTATTGCGTTAAAAATCTGAAGGAAAAAAAAAAACTAGTATGTTGTGGCCACCACAAGACTTTCTTCTATATTTACCTATACATATTCAATCAGTAACAATATTAAAAAAAAAAAAAAAAAAAAAAAAAGTACGATTTTTTTTTTTCCTAAGTTTTTTTTTTTTTTTTTTTTTTTTTTTGTTAAAAGTGAAAAAAATCGATAACTTTGTTTTAAATTATCACAGATTTATAGTTCAACCATTCGTTTTAAAGGTATTGACGAGACCTTTCGAAAGATACCCATCTTGAAAATTTATCCCCCCCGGGGGGGTACTTCCCCCCCAGGGGGGGAAGCGATGCCCCCCCATGCAGAAAATTTTTTTCCTAGTTACATACTACTATTATCAATAATTCATATTAATTTTACAATCACAAGTTTAAAACAACTCTAATTATGCACATTTATACGAATTTTTGTCCTATGCTGCCATGTTAAAAATTTAGATAAAATGCTATCACAGCTCCACCTGTTGAGCTATTGATCCCCAAACATAATCAGCACCAGTTTATGTCGGGGACCAACTAAATACCAAGTTTGGTTAAATTTCGTTAAAAAAAAAAAAAAAAAAAAAAAAAAAAAAAAAATTGCGATATTTTTCTAAGTTTTTTTTTGTTAAAAGTAAAAAAAATCGATAACTTTGGTTTAAATTATCACAGATTTATCGTTCAACCATTCGTTTTAAAGGTATTGACGAGATCTTTCGAAAGATACCCATCTTGAAATTTTGCCCCCCCGGGTGGGATCTTCCCCCCCCGGTGGGGGGGGGCAACCGATGCCCCCACATGCACAAAAATTTTTTTCAAGTTAACTATTACTATTATCAACGAGACCTTTCGAAAGATACCCATCTTGAAAATTTACTTCCCCGGGGGGGATTTTCCCCCCCAGGGGGGGAACCGATGCCCCCCCATGCACAAAATTTTTTTCCTAGCTAACTACTACTATTATCAATAATTCATATTAATTTTACAATCACAAGTGTAAAATAACTCTCTTTATGCCCATTTATACGGAATTTTGTCCTATGCTGCCATGTTAAAAATGTGCATAAAATGCGATCACAACGCCACCTATTGAGCGAGTGATCCCAAAATCTAATCAGCACCAGTTTATGTCAGGGTGCAACTAAATACCAAGTTTGGTTAAATTTCATTCATTGGTTCGTGAGATACAGCGTCCACAAAAAAATGATACAGACAGACAGACAGACAGACAGACAGACAGACAGACAGACAGACATTTTCTAAAAACTATTAATTCGTGTTCTCCATATCCCAAAACATGTAAATCCATCAAAAAGTGAACTTCGAAAATTTTCGCGAATCTAATACTTTCTCTATATTACATATAGAAGAAAGTAAAAAAAAACTAGTATGTTGTGACCACCACAAGACTTTCTTCTATATTTTCCTATATACATATTCAACCAGTAACAATATTTAAAAAAAAAAAAAAAAAAAAAAAAAAAAAAAATATGATTTTTTTTTTTTTTTTTTTTTTTTTTTTTTTTGTTAAAAGTAAAAAAAATCGATAACTTTGTTTTAAATTATCACAGATTTATAGTTCAACCATTCGTTTTAAAGCTATTGACGAGATCTTTCGAAAGATACCCATCTTGAAAATTTACCCCCCCCCGGGGGGTACTTCCCCCCCAGGGGGGGAACCGGTGCCCCCACATGCACAAAATTTTTTTCGTAGTTAACTACTACTATTATCAATTTGATATTAATTTTACAATCACAAGTTTAAAATAACGCTCATTATGTACATTTATACGAAATTTTGTCCTATATTGCCATGTTAAAAATTTAGAAAAAATGCCATCACAGCGCCACCTGTTGAGCTATTGATCCCTAAATGTAATCAGGACCAGTTTATGTCGGGGACCAACTAAATACCAAGTTTGGTTAAGTTTCTTTAAAAAAAAAAAAAAAAAAATATACGATTTTTTTTGTTTTTTTTTTGTTAAAAGTAAAAAAATCGATAACTTTGTTTCAAATTGTCACAGATTTATAGTTCAACCATTCGTTTTAAAGGTATTGACGAGATCTTTCGAAAGATACCCATCTTGAAAATTTACCCCCACGGGGGTGTAATTCCCCTCCCAGGGGGGGAACCGGTGCCCCCATATGCACAAAATTTTTTTCGTAGTTAACTACTACTATTATCAATAATTCATATTAATTTTACAATCAGAAGTTTAAAATAACGCTCATTATGTACATTTATACGAAATTTTGTCCTATGCTGCCATGTTAAAAGTTTACATAAAATGCGATGACAGCGCCATCTGCCGGGCGATTGATCCCAAAATCTAATCAGACCCTTTCCATGTCAGGGTCCAACTATACACCAAGTTTGGTTCAATTTCATTCATCGGTTCGTGAGATACGGTGTGACATACGAAATTTTGCGATCACAGCGCCACCTGCTGGACGATTGATCCCCAAATCTAATCAGCACCATGCCCCGTCAGGTTCCAACTTTATACCAAGTTTGGTTGAATTTCATTCATTAGTTCGTGAGATACGGTGAAAAATACGAAAATTTGTCCTATACTGCCATGTTAAAAATTTACATAAAATGCGATCACAGCGCCACCTGATGGGCTATTGATCCCAAAATCTAATCAGCACAATGCCCCGCCAGGGTCCAACTATATACCAAGTTTGGTTGAATTTCATTCATTGGTTCGTGAGATACGGTGAAAACACTAAACCACAGACAGACAGACAGACAGACAGACAGACAGACATTTTTTAAAAACTATCAATTCGTGTTCAGGACATCCCAAAACGTGTAGATCCGTCAAAAAACGGAGGTCGAAAATTTTCGCGAATCCAATACTTTCTCTATATTACATATAGAAGAAAGTAAAAAAAAAGAGACTAATAATAATGTTTAAACACATATGTGAGTTGTGAACTTCAAGATTGCAAAAATGTGCTTCAAGGTCAGTGATAGTAGTTCATTGTTTAATGCTTATATTCTGAACAAAAAAAAAAGTATCTTTATTTATTGCATTTGTTCGACGATGTGTTTATTTTATATTGTTTTTTACTTTCTTCTGTATTCAATAGAAGAAAGTATTTCAATCGTAAAAATTTTCAACTTCCGCTTTTCAATGGATTTACACGTTTTGAGGGCTCCAGAACACGATTTGACCATTCTTAGAAAAATATGTCTCTGTGTCTGTGTGTGTGTGAGACAAAAATTTTATGGCAACGTATCTCAGGAACTACTGCAGATAACTGCATATAAATTTATATGCAGATGTACCTTGGCCTAAGTTAGTGCCTATCAACTTTTGGTGTTATTTGCTCAACAAGTGGCGCTGCTAGACCGCAATTTTCGCAATTTCAGGAAAGGCTATATCTCAGAAACTACAAAACGAATTTGCATAAATTTATATGCAGATAAACTTTGTCGTAAGTTAGTGCTCACCAATATTTTTTGTCAACTTCTCAACAGTTGGTGCAGCTATACATCGACTTTCGCGTTTTCAGGGAAAGCTGTATCTAAGGTTCTGTAGTGTATAATCAAACAAAACTTGACACGTATCAACGTAGTCATTATATGACATTACGCAGATTCAATTTGGATGCATATCAGCCAATAAGTGGCGCTGGTATACTGCAATTTTCTCTGAGAACAGGATATGGCTATATCTCAACTTCTGTGTCATATAACTGTACAAAACCTGATATATGAGGTAACCATTATGAAGAAGCATTTTTTAAGACTTTATTTATAGAGAATTAAACTGTCTTTCTTTTCTTATTATTAGTGTTAGTTTTTTCTAAAATGAAATTATCTGCATTCATTATGGTAGATAATTTTAATAAATAATAGTTTTAAGAAAATATTTTTACTGGGCGAATGAATTTTCCTATAGGAAAATATAGAAGAAAGTTTTGCGGTGGTCACAAAATAATAGCTTTAAATGAAATCACAACAAGTATTTCCTCTATATTTGCTTTGAAAATTTCGTTCACATAAAAGCGAGGATTGAATTTTATTAAAAATAAAGGTATTTAAAAAAAAAAAAAACGAAAAAAAGTATGTTGTGGCCATCACAAGACTTTCTTTTTATATTTTCTAATACAAATTCGCTCAGTACAAATAATTTATTAAAGCTCTTATTTATTTAAATTACCTACCATACTGAATGCAGACGATTTTCATCTTTGAGAAAAATTGCATTGAAAGTACAAAGAAAGACAGCTTTATTCTCTATAAATAATATATTAAAAAATGCGTTTTCATAATGGTTATCTCACATATCAAATTTTGTACTATACACCATAGAAGTTGAAATATAGCTTTTCCGTTCTCGGGGAAAATTGCAGTACAGCAGCGCCACTATTGGCCGATATGCATCCAAATTCAATTAGCATAATGTCTGATAATGGTCTTTTCACATATCATTTATTATTATTATTGTACGCAATAGAACTTGAGATATCTCTTTTCCTTAAATTATGGAAATCGCTATATAGCACCATCACCTATTGAATTATTGATACCAAAAGTGGATGGACAATAATTTATCTCGAGGTAGATCCACATATAAATTTATGTGTAGTAGTTCCTGAGATATAGCCTTCCCTTGAATTGTGAAAATCACTGTATAGCAGCGCCATCTTTTGAGAAATTGACATAAAAAGCTGATAAGGACTAGGTTATGTCAAGGTGCATCTGCATATAAATTTATATGCAATTCTCTGCAGTAGTTCATGAGACATAGCATTCCCTTAAATTGTTGAAATCGCTAGAGACCCTGTATAATATAGTTTTCTAATATATGGTTTCTAGAAATCGCTGTATAGCAGTACCATTTCTTGATGGATGGGCACCAAAAGTTGATAGGCACTAATTTATGTCAAGGTGCATTTACATATAAATTTATATGCAATTACGTGCAGTAGTTCCAGAGTTGCAGTCGCCACAAAATTTTTGTCTCTCTCACACACACAGAGGCATATCTAATATTTTCTAAAAATAGTCAAATCGTGTTCAGGAACTTTCAATACGTGCAAATTCATCGGAAAACGAAAGTCGAAAATTTTTATGAATCTAGTACTTTCTTCTATTGAATATAGAATAAAGTAAAAAAAAAAAAAAAAATGTAAATTGCGAAATCTTTTCAATTTCCAGGATGTAAATACGAGGTTATACTGTATTTATTTAATTTATATATTAATAACAGTCAAAAATGATTTATAATACTTTTCTAATTTTCATACAATTTCTACAAAAGATACATATTAGTTTCGTTGAAGAAAAGAAAACAGATCCATACAAATTACGGATCTATTTTTCTCGATACGAATAGGGAGCTCCGATACATGTCTAGCATGTGTATAATGTTTAAATTAGTTACAGAGTTATAAATATGCCTACAAATTTAGATTTATAATTGTAAAAAATATTTTGAAAGGTGAGCAGTACGATAGCTGTGAATTGCAGTCGTAGATCGAATGTGCGCTATCGAAGATAAACAAACACAGAGAGAAAAAACACACAGAGAGAGAGAGAGAGAGAAAAGGCTGGTCGTCTGTCTGTTGTTTCAGAAAGAAAATGAAAAAAGGTTTATCAATTATTCGTACCACAGAACTGGCGTTGCAAAATAATCCTTACAAAACTTTGAATAAACACCATAAAATAAAAAAAAATTGCAACAATGGTTTCGGGTCGAAAGAGCACACGACCCTTCGTCAGGCGACCAAAGTAGGCACGAGTACAGCAGTCAAAGCCGTGCATTACCACTTTGACTGCTGCACTCGTGCCTACTTTGGGTGCCTGACGAAGGGTCGTGTGCTTTTTCGACCCGAAACAATTGTTGCGAGATATTTTATTTTTATGGTGTCAATTTAAAGTTTTGTAAGTATTATAATATTCATGCCCACTTAAATAAAGTATTTTAAATTACTTGTTGTAAATTATTAAAAAAAGTTTTATTGTTAAATTGGAAATGTTTGCCATTCATACCATTAATGATAAACTTTATATACCTTTTCCGTGTCTTGATACTATTGTGGGGAAAAAATGTTACGTATTAATGAATTTAAAAAATTTTCTGGGGGAACTATATTTGACAATTTATAAGTAAATCATTCATAATTACCAGTTGCAAATTACTAACATATATTTAACCCACTATATCTAAAATTAGTATATGCTGTAGCCATGACAAAATTTTCTTCTATTATTATTTAATATAATAGCACCATATATCAGTTACAGTGCACAAAGTAATTAACACAGCTTCTCACAAATAAAGATTTTACAAACTAATTTAACAAATAGATGCTGAGATACTATAACTATCTGGAAATTTACAAAGAGTAATAGTAGCGCGGCACGTCATCTGATGTACACCCAAATTGATTCGGCATAGTTTTTAAAAAGCTAGTTTGGCATAGTTTTTGGATGTATGACATACACCTTACATATCAAATTCGGCGCATATACATATCATAGAAGCTGAGATATGGCTCTCCTATAAATAGAGAAAATTGCACCATGCCAACGTCACCTGTCGGCCGATATGCGTCCAAATTAAATCAGCATAATAGTTCATAATGGCTGTTGCACATATCAAGTTTAGTGCATTTATATATCACAGAAGCTCAGTTACAGCATTTTCTTAAATGTGAAAAGTTGCAACATACTGGCATTACCTGATGACCGATATGCACCTAAGTTGAATAAACATAGTCTTTCACAATCGACTATTTGAACATTAAGTTATGTGAAGTTCTACACAATAGAAGCTAAGACATAGTCTTTCCTTAATTGTGGGAAATTGCAGCATAGTAGCGCCACTTCTTAGATGATTTTTTTTTAGGGTTGCCAACTTTTCAAAAACAGTTTGAGGAGTATTCAGAGAAATTTTGAGGAGCATTTTGGCTACTTTGAGGAGCAATTTTAAAAATACATAAAAAAAAAAAAGAAAAGAAAAGAAATAAACTACTCACAAAAATAAATTAACAATAATCATATGAAATTTAGAAATATTTATTGATAATCAAATATATTTAGCAAAACAGTGAAGAGAGATAAGGATGGGAAATGATTAAGTCTGAATATAAGCTTAAAACCCAAAAGTAATTTGTTTTTTGCATAATGGCATATTTTCCATACATAAATAAAGGCAATATATGAAAGTAGATTATTCAGTTACATTAAAAAAAAGAAAGAAAGAAAGAGAAACACAAAGGGAAAAAGAAAATTAATTTCCAACAATTTTCATGAATGTCAAAATAATTATACTATCACATAAAAATCTAAAAACGAAATCATATAAATGTGTAAATGATCTCATCTCTAAGTCAACTCCCTCTAATATGCATAGCTTGGGACCATATGTTTTGTAAACTTTAGAATTTTTCAGATTATTGGTCATAATTTGTTTACTTATTTTTTTTCCCAGATACAAATGAAGATATGATAATAAATCATTAATGCTTTAAGTGAATGATAAAATAAAAGCATAATTATTTCAAATAAATCTTAAATAAAGCGTTGTCAACCGGCCTTAAAGTTCAGTAGCTTTGAATCCATTATTTTTATCGATAAATAATTAAAATAAACAATTTTTTAATGATAACTGAAACATTGAAAATCAAAACAGCACATAATCATAGCATTTGGTTTATTTCTTCCCCCCTTTCAGCTTGTGGTTTTAATTAAACACACTCTTAGCTAATGTAAACAAATACTTGTTCCTGTTCTGAGTCAGCAATATTTCGATCACTAGAATGTTTTCTTTCTTTCATTCTTTTTTTTTTTTTTTTTTAACTATTTATTTATGAGTATTGTAGGATGAAGCGTGTGTCAGCTAAATTGTAAAAGTTAGTTTTATTTATTTATTTATTTATTTTTGAAGATACTTTGAAGCGCTTTCATGGATAAAAAATAAAATTCAAAGAATAATGTTTTATGCGGCAACTGTTGGAAATGCAAAATCAAAAGTTGATAAGGATTGGACAACGATTTCTGCCTAGATGTGTGCAAGGAAAAAATAAAAAGAAAGAAAGAAAGAAAAAAGAAAAAAAAAAAAAGTTTTTTTCAGTGTCTGCCACTATTCAATTTTATGTATAAAAAATATTTAAATAGGTGGTCAAGACTGAATTTGCGGAGTATAAACATTACTTCGCGGAATTGCGGAGTTTTTAAATTTTTTCGGAGAAACTCCGCAAAAATCGGAGCAGTTGGCAACCCTTGATATGTACCAAAAGCTATTCAGCACGAATTTATGTGAAAGTGCATCTAAATATAAACTTTTGTACAATTCTGTTCATTATTTTGTGAGATACAGCACCCAAAACATAAAATTTTGATTAAACACAGACAGACATCTCCTAAAAATGGTTCAATCGAGTTTAAGGAAATCCCAAATTTGTAAATGCACCAAAAGCCAGAAAAAGAAAATTTTGAAAAATCCAGTACTTCATTCTTATATATGTAGAAGAAAATCAAAATTAATTTTAAGTTATTGTGGAAATAGAGTATACAACTAAATGTTTGCAAGAATTACTTAATTTATAGAGCATAGTTAAAAGGAAAAAAATGTTGTTTAAATTGACATACCAAATAGTTTTTAAATTTAAATGTGTTAAGAATGAAACAAATAACATGAAATTAAGTACATATTTTTAACAAGATATCTTTTGTTTATCACGAATATTTAATATGCTGCGCATGAACAATTTGATTTTGAATCGAGAATACAGTATCTAATAATTTAAACTCATATTATTTTTGATTAAATTTGTTTTGAAAAAAAAAATATATATATATATATATATTTATATATATATATATGATATCAAATTTTTAATAACTAAAAATATCAACCTTTTACTACAATCATCAATCATTTGAATAAGACAAATAACATGAAGTTGAATATGTATATGTATATATATATATATATTTATTTATTTACCAAGATATTTATTATTTATCGCTAATAATTAATATTGTATACAAGAACAATTTGACTTTAAATTGAGAGCAGAATATAGTATGCAATATTAAATTCATATTATTTTTGCTTAAAAGTTGTTTTGAAAAAAATTGGTGTCAAACATTTAATAATAAAAATGTCATTTTTTTATTACACACTATCCGCGATTGTAATGAAATGCTCGCCCTCTGGTGGGTTAAGGTGAAATTATCACACCACTGCATATCATCATATTATGCAATCGATTTTCCATGATGTAATGGCGGAGAAAGAACAATTATTAATCCACGTGGCTATTATATTTACTAACAACTGCAGTTCAGAGAGCGCCATCTATCGATCATTACAAACGCGGATTATCAACCATTTGCCAAACTTATTTAAATTAAAAAAATTATTTATTTTGAACAGGAATTTAAAAAAAATAAATAAATAAATAAATAAATAATAACAGATAAACGAGAAACCTTTAAATTTTTTTAATTTATCTCATTAAAAAGTTTAAATATAAAAAAAAGTATTAATATTATTTTTTATTGTTCTAAGATAGATATAATGTTGCAAACGATAATTTAAAAAACATACCTTTAAATTCGGATTTCTTTCAAAATCCCCATGGATAGCATTTTTCTATATCTTTCTTAAATTGACGTCCTATGGAAATCCAAATACCTTCTGAACCATCTTTAGGGAAAAATAAATCATTACTATTCTGTGTATAAAAATATTAATATGAGCTTAATGTTAAAAGTGTATGTAAACAACTATAGCTTAGACAAATTAAATATACTTACTTTTATAATACAACAATACGTAAAACTAGATTTATAATAACGTATTTTAAATTTTATACATTTTAAACAACTTTATAAATTAGAACAAATTCTAATTACGATTCATATTGTTAGAAGATTGCGGAAGCTTTAGAATTCTACAAATTTACAATTTACTATTCTTACAAAGCTTACAATAAAATAAAGTATTTAGCACTTACTTTTGACTGTAAACTCGATTCGCTGATTCTGATTACTAAAAAATCTCTCGTTCTCTTTCTAAAATGAAAATGACTCTAACGGCAATTGCAGTATCCCGCCAAATGCGATTAGTTTTTTGTTTATTTTTCGGTTTCGGTTGACTAACACAAGTTGTCAATAGGAGACAAAAAATAAATAACAAATAAAAAAAAAAGAAGAAGAAGAACAATGTTTAGCTTTTGGACTAGCCAAACAAATTTTTCTTAGTCAATTGACAAAACGGAAACATTTTTTTTTTTTATTCTCTCATCTGACTAACCGGTCAAATTTGAGGAAAATGAAAACTGTACCTGGGAAATTAGTCATCTGACAAGTTTTAGAGGCAAAACGGATCATCAGACGAAACACATTAAAGATACATGGTAAAATAAAACGACTTTTGTGTCTCATGACTAAATGGGATTGTCAGGTAGTGTTTTGATTGTTTAAAATTTTGCTTAATTTTGTGCAAATTTGTCAATGTACTTGCCAAACGTTTAGTGTCACAAAGATGGCATGTCTCTTGACAAGTTTCGATTTTTCATTTTTCTGTGTGTTGTTACCTATGCAGATATGCCAACATTTTAATTTATTCCGGAGCATTTTTAGCCCCGCCTTTATTTCATACCACTTTTTTCTTAAGAGTAATGTTTTATTATTTTATCGCAGTTATATATTGGAGAAAAATATTCTATAAATAAAGTGGTGTGGACTAAAGGCGGGACTAAAATTGCTCCGGAATAAATTAAAATGTTGGCAACTATGCCTATGTGACGAAACTTGAATTTACGTTATGTTTGACCAAAATATGAGATTCTCCACATTGACAAGGAATATTGTATACCCCAAGACTTGTGTCTCCTGCAGAGTCCTGCGCAGGTCGAGTAAACCTGACCCGCACCCGTCCCGCGACCCACAAAAATGTATTATTCAAATTACACTGTATTAAAATTCTATTTCACGAAATACCGTTATAGTATTTAACATATCTTTCATAGAATTAATTATTACATAAATATTACAAGTATGTAATTATATTAAAATTAGTGTATAATAAAAATATTAAAATAATCAGCATATAATTATAAACAAAACTTCAGTGTATAATATAACAAAATTTCTTGTGTATTACACTTACTTTTAAAAAATCCACTGTTTTAAATATTAACAGTATATAAAACTAGTATGTTGTGGCCACCACGAGACTTTCTTCTATATTTTCCTATACAAATTCACTCAGTAACAATAATTAAAAAAAAGAAGAAAAAAAAAAAAGTTTGTCAAAACACGGAAACCGTGGGACTTTGACAAAATTGGGAGAAAAATGCAAAAATTTGTTAAAGTTTGTCAAAACACGGAAACCGTGGGACTTTGACAAAATTAGGGGGAAAATGCAAAAATATGTTAAATTTTGTCAAGACACGGAAACCGTAGGACTTTGACAAAATTAGGGGGGAAAAGCAAAAATTAGTTTAAGTTTGTCAGAACACGGAAACCGTGGGAGTTTGATAAAATTAAGGGGAGAGAGAAAAAAAAATCTAAGTTTTTTTTCGTAAAAAGTAAAAAAAATCGATATCTTTGTTTTAAATTATCACAGATTTATAGTTCAACCATTCGTTTTAAAGGTATTGACGAGACCTTTTGAAAGATACCCATCTTGAAAATTTTTTGCCCTATATCACCCTGTTAAAAATTTAGAAAAAGCGGGGTGGCAACGCAACCTGTAAGACGATTTTTACCAAAAGTTGATAGGCACTAATTTATGTCAAGGTCTACATACCAATTTGTATGAAATTCTGTGCAGTAGTTCCAGAGATACAGTTGCCACAAAATTTTGTCACACACACACACACACACAGACAGACAGACAGACATTTTCTAAAAATGGTAACATCGTGTTCTACATCTCTCAAAACGTGTAAATCCATCAAAAACCCGAAATCGAAAATTTTTACGAATCCAATACTTTCTTCTATTGAAGATAGAAGAAAGTAAAAAGTAAAATAAGGAATCAAATATAGCTTGGAAAGCAAATATTTTCTTATATAAAGTTTTAAACGTCAAGTATTAATATTTATGCATTTATGAATTAAACTTATTATGAATTAAACTTAAACTCATTTATGAATTAAATTTATGTTATGAGTCATGTTGTTTTAAACTACTATAAAGGAAGAAAATTTTATCCAATCTCTGCATTTAAAAGATTCTGTTCATAAAGAAGGAACATAAAAAAATTCTCCGAAGAAAAATATTTTGCGAGTAGACAGACCCACGGTTGTACCCGCAGGTCAAAAATTAATGCTAACTGAATCCGCATCCGACCCGATACAGGATTCTAGTCTCTTGGGGGTATAATAGTATATATACCATAATTTTGGGGGTATATTTAGTATTCCTTGTCAGTGAGGACAATCAAAGTTTCAATGATTTCAATCAGTGATCAAAGTTTCTCGGATTACGTTAATCTAGAGTGGTAACACGGGATTTTTTTTTTTTTTTTTTTTTTTTTTTTTTTTTTTTTTTTGTGTGTGTGTGTGTGTGTGTGTGTGTGTGTGCAATAATTGATGGTTAAATTACATTTATTTAGATTTTAAAATATATCTTGGCTACAAATTTTACCCAAAAAGAAATGAAATTTATGGCTTAGAGTTGATTGATGCTTCAACTGAAATAACAAATGCGAACATTTCTTAGAAATCTTCAGTAACCATGGCAATAAGGCGTGTACAAGAAAGTAAATAAAAGTAAATTTAATTTTTTTTTAGAAAAAATAAGGCGCATTTTTAACTAAATCAATAAATATGCAGTTTAATGTATACAAGATCAATATTACATACTGGTCAGGGTTTTCTTAGTGAATTGACAATTTCCTGCATTAAAAAATTCTGTATTAACTTTGTTGTACCATATAAACAATGCACATAAATATAAAATATATTAATTATGAACATAAAGTAGAGTTAGACGTTTACTGGTGAGATATTGATTGAGATAAAAGTACAAAAAAGGATAGTAGTTAGAATAGAAGTTGTCGTTCAAAAGAAAATAATAAATAAACATCGAGTTAAACACATATTGGATATTTTCGTTTATTTTTCTTATGAGAAAATAAAGTTTATCCTACAGCTGATATTTTATTGTCACGAGTGCTTTATTAAAAATTTTGGACTATTTTTCGTGCTGCACCCTTCCCTTTATTTGAATAAGAATAGTTTCCTTCTAACTTTTCTCTTCTGCAATAATGGAATCAATGATCCTCGAATTTTTCAGTAAAGCACAATTTTTTCTGAAAAATTAAGAGCTAGTGTATTTCATACTACAATTCTCTATATCCATTTAAAAGAAACTGAATTTCGGAAAAAAAAAAAAAAAAAAAAAAAAAAAAAAAAGAATTTATAGATAGGTCTTTAATCCAATAGAATTGCAATTGTCAATCTTCAGTTTAAAAAATTTTTACATTTTGAATAGTATAAAATTTCAGATATAATGTTATATCTTTTCCATATATAAGTTTTAACATTTTGTGAAAAACAAATACAAAAACGCATCATTAATACATTTTTTGGTGTAACCAAAAAGCGTATAGTTAAAATTATGTATGACACAGATTACGCAGTAATTTTTAATACACAAAAAAACTGAAACTCAATCAATAAAAATTGATAATATATTTCAAGAATATATATCAGAGTCGTTTGCAGAATAAGTTTTTTAATAATCAAAGAAAATGTATAGATAAGGAAAAAAATTTTATTAAACACATTCTGGTTAAAAAAAAAAAAAAAAAAAAAAGGTTTATGTCTTGATACTTATATAAACAGATAATTATATACCTAAACAGCATTATAGCCAAATTTCATTTCGAGTGCTTCAATTAAAAAATAACAATTCAATTTTCATTATTATGGTTTAAAGTAATCCTCATTTCCATTTCCATGATTCATGTTTATCATTTCTTTATGAGCTTCATCTTGGACATGCTCCACTACTTGATGAAACCTTAATAAGTATGTCTGGAAACTTTTGTACGTTAAATAAATGAATAAATAAGCCTTGTCCGAATATTTTCACGATAATGTAAAACGCCTGAATTCATTCATCCCGTAATCGGATAAAAGTTGGTGGCTGACAGGTATTGACAGAAAAAACTTTGAGAAGCATTGATACAGGATATAAATATATTTTCTAAAAATGATCAGCATGCTAAAGGTTACCTTTTGTGATAAAAATCATTAAATTAAAAATCATAAATTAAAAATCATTAGTTACTTAATTATAAGTTTAAAATTAAATGTATATTTTTAAAATTCAGATGTATTAATAATTTGTTAAATGGTTTATAACATTTATGTTTAAGAGGAATCGTATAATATAAATACAGTTACATAGATTTTAAAGGTATGTTTGTATGTTTTAGAAAAATAATAATGTAGTAAAAATTAACTAGAAAGAATCGATGTCGAGCTGATAATTTTGATATTTAAATATATATATATATATATATATATATATATATATTAATGTGAAATCAAATTTATTTTAATTATATTATTTGATCATGGAATTCACTGTATTCACTCATTCGTCCACTATTTTCAAGGTATGTCCAAACATTCTATAGATTCATTTGTGTATATTTAATTGATTAAACTTCAATATGCAGAGAGAAATTTTTATGATATTGTGAAGAAAAAATATATTAGTTTAACTTTAAATTTAAATTAGTCAACTTTGGTTTGTTCCATTTTTCTATTTTTTTTAACCCCATTGATTTCTTTAGTAATTATTTATTCTTTTACAACTTAAAAATAGTTCAACATTTTAAACGTATTTTTATGTACTTGTATCTTTTATTAATTAACTTATGCTTCAGAAACTTGGACATTAACGTGCAAAACTGTACAAAAGCTTCGAACGACTCAGAGAAGCATAGATAGATGCATGTTAGGCTTAATCCAAAGAGGCAGAAAGAGAAATACATGGTTTAGGTAGCAAACCAAAGTTGTGGATGTCATTTGTAAAGAAGTTAAAATGGAACTGGACTGGGCACCTTTCCAGAAGAAATGATGGTAGATGGACCACCAAATCCCTATTTTAGATACCAAGAGATAAGAAAAGACCGAAGAAGAGAACACAGTGTCGTTGGAGAAACGAGATTGTCAAGTTTGGTAGAGAAGAATGGAGAAGAATTGCAGAAAACAGAGCACAGATAGGAATCACGTAGGAGAGACTTCATCCTGCAGTGGATTAATAAAGTCTGAAATGGATGATTATGTTGATGATGATATGAATTATTAAGTATTTATAGGTACTATTTATTTAAATAAGCATTTTTGATTTAATAAAGATAATAAATTTACAACTTCGTCAAATTTCTAATATTTATTTTGGATACGTTCTTGCAGTTATAATTTCAGCTTCACCAGTCACTGATTTTTACACTCATAGAATGTCTTTTACTCTATTCTTATAACAGGTGATGAACATGATTTCAAGCTTAAATTTTAACAGTCTAATAATATTGATATTAAAGCTTAATGACCAAGTTTCTCGAATATATTAGGATCATACCATGAAATATCATACTAGTTACAAAATTTAAAAAAATAATTATTGAAACTTAAATAGTAAAATTACTTTGCTATTGCTTTTGAATATAACGTAAGAAGCTTAAGTATTACATTAACGCAACAACAAAACAGTTTTGAAATTTAATTTTATTAAATTAATTTTTAAATTTTATAATGGTTGTGATATTTCATATAGAACAATCCTTTACTTTAAATAATCAAATTTAAAATGGGAAACATAGAATAATTGTTTCAGGTTGAAATAAATATGATCCTTCGTCTAGCTAAATAAGTTGGACCTCAGTGCTGCGTGATAGTTACTGAAAATAACTGTAATGTGTTTTTTGCATTTTGTGGTATTTATTTACAAAGTTTCTAATGTTAATCACTCAACATCCCTTTTAAGATTTTTTTATTGTAATTATTACGCTTATTTATTGCATAAAATTTTCTATATTATTAAAGTTAATCAAATTTACTTTTCAAATTCACATTATTATTATTATTATTTTAATATTCTTTTAATATTCTTTGAATAATATGTAAAAACATAATTCATAGATATAAAAACTGATAAAACGTCACGTCTCGTCAGTCAATTAAGAAAAAAAAAAAAAAAAAAAATTAATGGGAGTCAATTTATTAAAAAACCCATAAGCATATATAAAAGACTGCAATTAAAAACTAGTATGTTGTGGCCACCACAAGACTTTCTTCTATATTTTCCTATACATATTCAATCAGTAATAATATTTTTAAAAAAAAAAAAAAAAAAAAAAAAAAAAAAAACGATTTTTTTTTAAAGTAAAAAAAATCGATAACTTTGTTTTAAATTATCACAGATTTATGGTTCAACCATTCGTTTTAAAGGTATTGACGAGATCTTTCGAATGATACCCATCTTCAAAATTTAACCCCCCCGGGGGGGTACAACCGATGCCCCCCCATGCACAAATTTTTTTTCCTAGTTAACTACTACTATTATCAATAATTCATATTAATTTTACAATCACAAGTTTAAAATAACTCTCATTATGCCCATTTATACGGAATTTTGTCCTATAAAATGCGATCACAGCGCCACCTGTTGAGCTATTGATCCCCAAATCTAATGGGCACCAGTTCATGTCAGGGTGCAACTAAATACCAAGTTTGGTTAAATTTCATTCATTGGTTCGTGAGATACAGCGTCCACAAAAAAATGATACAGACACACAGACAGACAGACAGACAGACAGACAGACAGACAGACACACAGACAGACATTTTTTAAAACTATCAATTCGTGTTCAGGACATCCCAAAACGTGTAGATCCGTCAAAAAACGGAGGTCGAAAATTTTCGCGAATCCAATACTTTCTCTATATTACATATAGAAGAAAGTAATAAGTATAGACGTTTCAACTTAATTATAACTCCTCATGAGTATCAACAACATCAAATAAAATGTCGAACCGTGTCCAGTCGAGGGCCTTCGGAGAAGTCGTCGTTTCTTGTAAGAAGAAACGACGACATCTTCGAATGCTCCAGTATTGTAATGAGATATTAGAAGGGAAATACACTCAGGCGGCATTAAGGGGATATTTCACTTAATTCGATCGGCAGTCTAACTCCCTGTTATTCTATGGAGAAATTTGTTTTTTACATTACTCGTTACTTAAAGTTTTTTTTTTTTTTTTTTTTTTAATTCCGCTTTCACATTTGGAAAATTCACAACCGTTAAAATGTTTCTCGTTTACAAAAATTATTATTATTTTTTTAATTTTTAATGTTTCATCATAAAGCTATAAAATGCAAAAAATGCTCTTAGTTAATTTTTTGTATTTTGCAGCTTTAAAACAATATATATATATATGTATATATTAAAAAAAAAAAAAAAAAAAAAAAAAATTAAAAAGCAAGAAACATTTTAACGATTGTGAATTTAACTAAATGAAAATGGAATAATAAAAAAAAAATACATTAGGTAATGAGTAAAATTAAAAACAAATTTCTTCATAGAATAACATGGAATTAGATTGCTGGTCGACCGCCTGAATATGTTTCCCTATTCTGATCTCTTACTCTGCATGGTTCGACATTATGTTCGATGTTGTTGAAACTCATGAGGAGTTATAATTAACTCGAATCGTCTTAGATTGTTTTTAATTGTAAACTCTTATATATACTTATCTGATTTTTTTATTAAATGTCTCCTATTTGATTTTTTATTTCATTGTTATAGCTTATTCGAGGCTTTTATCTTATTTTGTGCCGAGTACTAAACTGAGTGAGGTTTTCTACTTAACCAATTTTCCCTAGTCTTCCCTAGTCTTCCCACTGCACTTGGTGATCCATAAACTTAAAATGTTCATTCGAAAACAAGAAATCCGAAATCCGTGAACTTTTACGCAAATTCTTTGACTTATAAAAGAAATGATGAAACACAATATTACGCAAATTAGGTCGTTCATACATATATATTAACGTCTTCAAATAATTTTCAGATGAGAATGAACAACTTTAAAGTGTTTTGTTTGCGAGTTAGGAAATAATTATTTATAATTATGTTAGCACTTTTGGCTCGAAAAACAAAAAGGAAACCTTTCTTTTATTATCTCAGAAATAATAATAGTAATAACTGAAAAGAAAAAAAACTACTGTAAACAAGGTTTAATCCTTCTAAAGAAAAGAGAAACTATTCAGGGTCATACTTTTGTTATTTATCCTTTTAAACCAGGTTTGAAAGGTTTACGTTACGTAAAATTTAAAGTTCAATCTGCAGTAATAGGATTTAAGCATATAAAACTAGCATTTCAATCTTTTTCCATTATAGTATTATTTAAAGGAATAAAATTAGAGTAATTATAACTTTTTAGGAATTTCATATCAATTAGACTTTCGCAATTTTCTATCTGAAGAAAGAGAAAACTAAATATTTTTAACCATAAATATTAGCATTTCTTGGAAAGAAAAAATAAATTGAAAAATTTTAAGAAAATTTCTTTATTATTGTTAACAAAATTTATTTACTATATAGAACGCATAAATGTTTTACTTAAAATTCTTTACATTTTTGTGCTTTCATGTGAAAAATTTTATAGTTGAAATGTTCTATTTTTAATTTTATACATATATGTTCGTATCGATTTTCATCCACAAAAATTTATATACAATATAATAATAATTCATCATCAAAATGATCAAACACCAGGAAGGAGGAATTATATGTACATATGATTTCCAGAAGTCTGCAATAAATTTAAAACTTTATGTTATGAAATGTATTTATGATTTTTTAATAAATTAAAAGCCTTATATTATGAAAATAATAAATGTATTGAGTACTAGAACATTATTAAAATATACTGAAATAAACATTGAAGCTTGAGTAACGTATAATAGGACGAGAAAAAATAAGAAACTATCTGAACAGTATGTATAATGTTTTTATTGAAATTAAGAATGAACAAAAATTTCGTTTCTATCCATAAAGTTTTTATGTTAAATATTATTATTTTTATTAACTTTAGCGGTATTTTTATTTTCTTCTATATATATAACAGGAAGTATGTGATTCGTGGAAATTTTCCAACTCCAGTTTTCGGTGGATTTACACGTTTTGGGACTTTCTGAACATGATTCGACTGTTTTTAGAAAATGCCTGTCTGTCTGTGTGTGTGTATCACAAATTTTGTGGACGCTATATCTCCCGAACTAATGCATAAAATTTAACCAAACTTGGTATTTAGTTGGACCCTAACATAATCTGGTGCTGATTAGATTTGGGAATCAATCGCTCAACAGGTGGCGCTGTGAACCTAACCTATTTTTTCTAAATTTTTATCATAGCAGTATAGGACAAAATTTCGTATAAATATATATAGTGAGAGTTATTTTTAACGTTTGATTGCAAAATTCATATGAATTATTGATAATAGTAGTAGTAAACTAAAAAAAAAAATTGTGCATGTGGGAGCATCGATTCCGTCCCTAGGGGGGGGGGGTATCCCGGGGGGTGTAAAATTTCAATGTGGATATCTTTCGAAAGTTTAATATCTTTAAAACAAATAGTTGAATTTTAGATTTGTGATAATTTAAAACAAAGTTATCGATTTTTTCTTAATTTTTTAACGAAAAAAAAAGTCTTGTAGTAGTAACATCATACTGGTTTTATTATTAAATTCTGAACTTAATTTATAAAATTCTAATAAAATGTTTTAGTTTAATTACAAATTTCTAGATGAATAATTATGGGATCAAGAAAAGATTTAAACTTTTTTTTTTCACCTTTAAACAATAGCATATCTGAAAATCCTAAAAAGTCAAAACCTTTTTCATTTTGATAGCTAATTGTCACATTATGCAAAAATTTTAACGTTATGTAAAAAGCAAAATGGCATCGTAAAGGTTCTCTGTTTTAGTTAAAATTTTAAAGTACTTTTCTACATTTTTAATTCATAAATTAAAATTATTACCAAAAAAATAATAATAATAACAATAATAATAATAAATAAATAAATAAATAAATATGGATTTTGGCGATAATTAGCTACATTCGTGGTAGAAATAAAGGGTTTCCTCCTTATTTTTGAAATTATAAAAACGCTTAAATTATACTTTTAAAATTCCATTTCTTAATGTTAGCTATCATAGTGGCCAACATTTCAATTTATACAGGAGCATTTTTAGCTTCGCCTTTATTTCGCATCACTCTATTTATAGAATAATTTTCTTCAATATATAACTACGCTAAAATCAGAAAAAATACTCTTTAAAAAAGTAGTATTAATTAATGGCGGGGCTAAAAATGCTCTGGAGTAAATTAAAATGTTGGCAACTCTGATATTTTCGAAGCATATTTTAGCAGATACTTAACTTATTTTTCAAGATGTAGCAGTAAAAATTTGTACTAATATCCACAAGATTATTGAATATGGAATTAACAAATAAAAATAGAAAGAAAAATATTACACATATAGGACAATTTGTTTAGAGAAAGACAAATTTTCTTCTAAAGAATAAAAATTGCATTTTACAATAAAACGGAAAAATTTGTGAAAACAATCTGTGATTATAAAGCTTCATTTATAAAAGCTACCTTATTGCATATAGACTATGGATTACATCTAGTAATCGGGTTTTATTTTCAAAGATTGTTTTATATTAGAGAAAAATATAATTTGTATAAATATTTCATTTTAGTTCCAAATTAAATATAAATTCATTTGCATCTGTTTATAAAAAGTTTTGTGTGCACGAATTCGTTAAATAAATTATATTGTTACAATTGATAATGAATCTGAAATTTAGGATTATTTATTACTGTATCATATTTCCTGTAATCTCTAACATAAAATGTGTAAGAAAGAAAGAGAAAAAAAAAACTTGCTGTTTTTTCCTGGTCATAATGCACAAAAATAGTTCTTACTATGCGTATACAGACCTGATAACTCAAAAGCGTTTCTGATGAAATGAATACCAGATTTATGCATGTAGAAATTATTACACTTTAATAGCAATAATTTATGCATATTTAGTATTATCAGTGCAACATTACCGCATACAATTATAAACGTTCCCGGAAATACGCAATAAAAAAAAAAAACTGTTCTCTTTACTAAAAACAGTAAATAACTTGTCTTAGACACGAAACATTTGTTCTTTACTTGTAGAGCAACAAAACACATTTTTTTAGTGCTATATTAGACGATCAGTGTGTTAAATTAAAAATGATTTTGTAATGAAACATTTGAAAATTTTTTAATTTACCATCTTCCAAAAATCAAAGCTAAATTAAGTGTAAATCAAACGTAGACCAGAATGTACCTTTTTATTATTATTATTATTTTAAGAAAGAGAATGAAAACATTTGCAAACTAAACTGAACAACTCTGGAAAAGTAGAGGGGAAATATCACATGAAGAATTACACAGGCGGGACGTAGTACATATTCAGTAGCATATTTATTAATATCAAACAAAGGGGTAAATTAAATTTATTTATGCGTTTCTTAAATTAAAATCTTTTAAATTAAACGAAAATTAATGAAATAGTGTATTTTATTATTATTATTATTATTATTACATATAAATTTTTATAAAGGTAAACCTTAAAATATTTTAACATAACACAAGATGATAGGATAAAGAACCTTTTCTATAAAAGATTTTTTTTTTCATTAAAAAAGGGGAGTTTGCTTTTATTTTTCTTTCAATTATTTCAAAATTCTTCTTATTTTGAAAAGCTCTACTTTTATATAAACCAAACATATAAATTCAATGAATAAAAATATGTTAATAAGATGAAAATAGTGATATAAATGAACAAAATAACATCAAATTATTTATGAAAAATGTCACTGTATTAAGGGTTTGTATTAAGGAATTTTATATTAATGGTCGAATGAACTTAAAGATAATCATGGAAGAAAGAATTATGTTTTCCCCTATTTATGCTCATACTTAAGGGTAATATTTTTTCAACAAACTTTTTTTTTTTAATTTATTATTATCATTTGGTGATACGCCACAAGATGAACTTGAATAAGTATAATGCTTAATTAATATATATATATATATATATATATATATGCGTGTGTGTGTGTGTGTGTGTGTTTTAAAATATTAGAAAAATCGCTTATAATAAATTTCATTACTATTTAATATTTTAGAGATAATGTTTCTACTTCAAATGTTGATTCAAGAGCTACACTCCCTTGAAAATTTATTAAAATTAAAAGAACATAATTTTCGATGCATTAAAGTACTAGTAAAAAACATAATAATAAATTTCTTTATTATTTTTTATTTTCAAAGATAATTTTTTTACATCATATATTGATGCAAGAGTTTTATTTCCTTAAAAATATATTTAAACTAAAAGAACTTTTTTTATAAAGAAGCATAAGTAAGGGAAAAAAAATCTTTATTAAAACTTTTTTCCGATGTGTTAAAATACTCGAAAAAAGCGCTAATAATAAATTTTATTATTATTTTATACTATCAGTGACAATTTTCTACCTAATCTTTCGATTCAAGAATTGTGTTTCCTTGAAAACATATTGAAAATAAAAGTAACATAATGCTGAAAATAAAAGCTTTGTACTATAAAGATTAATTCCTTCTGTTTAATAATTTTTTTTAACCCTTACATTAAACTAATAAAAATGTCCGCAACAATTTATCTACTAAAATTTACTTTTAACAAAAACAACTTTGCGGATAAAATAGGCAGAATTATTTCACGAATATGAGCAATTTAGCGTTCATCCAAGCAAGAGATAGTGCAGCCTCACGCAAACAAAATACATCTCAACAAACTAATATCTGAAGACATCTCTTGTCAAGAAATGTGTCTCGTGACTAAATGCTATCTTTACTAAGTATAATAATGATAAATTAGTGCAAAAGATCATGAAAACATTTCGTGAAGATTTTATTTAAGCCGGAATTTCGTGATAATTCCTGTGCAGAGATTGATATTTACAGACTCTTTTGATATTAATTAGAAAGGTTTAAAAAGTGTTTTTTCTTTTTTCTTTCTTTCTTTCTTTCTTTCTTTTTTTTTTTTTTTTTTTGAGAAATAATAAGAGTTCTTAAATTGAGTGTCTGGGTTGGATTGACATTTTGCATGAAAATGAATGTTTAAGAAAATATTATAATTTCGAAGTAAAATTGATACATTAACTTTAAACACGGAGTGGTTTTTTACAAACATAAATATTATTTAATTGTGAATTTAAAATAATAATAATTGCGCAAATTATTAGAAACAAAATAAACCAAAAAATTTTTTTCAAGTGTATTTATCAACTGAATATCAAAATTGCCAAGTTCTTTAATTTATTCCGGAGCACTTTTAGGCCAGCCTTTTTTTTATACCACTTTTTTTTTTCTCATATAAGAGTATTTTTTCTTATTTTGTCGAAGTTATATATTAAAGAAAAATATTCTATAAATTAAGTGGTGTGAAATAAAGACGGAGGCTAAACGCGTGCTCCGGAATAAACTAAGAAACTTGGCAGCTCTGGAATATGTTCCCATTTATTCAGTCTTATTTTTTAAGTTAATTATTCTTTATGAACTATAAATTTGAAATGTTTATTATCATAAAAATTCGTACTTTGCATTAGTTGCAAAGACATGTTTTTTTTTTTTTCATGTAGCAAATATCCATTAACACAATGAATATCCTATAATCGTTAATGAAATATTTTGCCAACATCAGAAATAATGCAGGCGTGGAAGTACAAACGAATATCCCTACCCTCTCAAATGTATTACACACACGGATGTACGTTAAGCTTTCCAAACTGCGAAATTCTAAAACTAATATAAAATTCCAAAACTGAAAAAAATATATTGGTACAATATTAAAAATGCTGTTTAAATTTGACGAAATCTATGTACAACTAATCGAACAATCTTCTAGAACAAAAATTATTTTTCTGTGATGTGTTTGAAATGAGCTGTATTATTTAACGATTTTTATACGACAAAAAATTTTTAGTTCATGCAAATAATATTTTAAAAACATATTAAGCTCAGATATTAAAAACACAAATGAAATTTTTAAATAACACTTATTAAGATCACTTCTTGAAACTTCTACGAAAATACAAACGATTTAACTGGATTTTGAAAACTAGAATTTTAAATTTGCAATATTATTTTGTTTATTTGTATGGATTTTTAAAAAAGTGACATAAATACTTAATGGTTTTTACATTTTTTTTTCAATGTAAAGTATCCTTATGACATCCGAAAGTTCAAATTAAAAAAAAAAAAAACAATTATTAAATTTAAACTGTAATTAAAAAAATATAATAATAATAATAAAATAAACATGAAAAAATAAATAATGTTTTAGAATTAAATTCTGAAGACAACTATTATTTATATTAGTTAAAAAAGCAATGTAAATTTAGTTAATGCTATTCGTTTTGAAAAAAAAAAAAATTTAAAAGGAAGCAACTGGAAAATAATAGGAAAAGAGAAAATGGAATATTTTTCTTTTTAACGTGACACACGATTACAGACACTAACAAGCTATTCCTTGAATTTGGAATAAAATAGATCATGTCTTTTGACAGATCACAGAATTTCGATCGATGTTCCGTTTTAGAATCAGTTGAAAATTCCAAGCTATTAGAATTCACTTCCGCAGAAAGGTTGTAGAACCCATTTTTTTTTTTTTTTTTCCCATGTTTGAAAACAGCACTCTTCTTTCATTTTGTTGTACATGCAACCTTTCAGTGACCTCTAGACAGGCCTAACTGTGCCACTATGAAAATGTTAATTCAAAAAGATAATTTTCCATAAATGAATTCTCATCTGTTCGATATGATAAAGAATTGAATCGATATAGATAAAAACACGTTTTTTAATACTTAATCTTTTAAGTGCTCAAAATTATTCCAGGCTGGAAATAATTAAGCACAATCCAATAGACAAAAAAGTGTGTATGAGTACCGTGTAAAAGCGCACAATTTAGCTGATTCATTTCATAGCAGCACTGACAGTATAAATTAAAAAAAAAAAAAAAAAAAAAAATCTGCATCTTTTTTACAGAAAATTCTGTTTTCTAAAACTACAAAAATTTACTATAAAATAACATGTCAATCTGTCAAAAACTCACTTTTTTCTGTAACCTGATAAAATCTGTAGCAATTGTTGCAGATTTTATCTGGTGGGTACATATATACTCTGTTTTAAATACAGAAAGCTTGTTGGCAAACCAGGATTGGGAAGGGCTAAGAACGAACGTGAAATGTAATTCCGTAGCTGTGAAGTGAAATTTTCCCTTACTATGCGATGTACCCTAGGTCGATCATGGCTGGAAGAACAGGGGAATTTTAGTTAATGCGAAATGTTTTTTCTGTATGCCCTACGGAAAAAATATGTTACGTAAGAATATTTTCTATATTGTTCTGTTACTGAAAATTTCTGTCAACCCTTTATTTTTATATTATTCGGATACTTTCTGGCGACGTTGTGACGGAAATTCTCTGTAATATAACAGGATTTTTTTTTTTTTTTTATTTATTTATTTATTTACTTATTTTTGTACACTGTACAGAACTACGAAAACAGACTTTGAAATCTAGTATTGAGTAGAGCCCCTTAAATAAATAATAGGCCGGCGCATCACCGCCATTTTTTTGCCTCGTAAGAGGACAGCATTTCCGCTTGGCGATTTTATCGCTTCACTGGTGGTTTTAAGAAATTTTCATCTAAAAATAAAATCGACCAAAAATGATAAGCAACACAAGTAATCTGTTTCTGTTTCTTAAATAATTCATAACATTTGAAAGGGGGGGGGGGGGGGGGAAAGAGCGTACCAATTAAAATTGGAAAGTTTTTTCAACGACCTAATTCTATCAGAACACGGAAACAAGACAACTTTAGCGAACCAAAAAAACGTCGCCAAGACTCTACAAACACACAGTAAAAAAGCGTTTCTTAAAATAATTTATGGTTATTAAAATACATATTTAGATTTAAATAATACTTTTTTTAAATTTTTTTACTTTATAAATGTCAGAAATGCAAAGAAAAGTATAAGTGAATAACAATAAAACTTACTATGCAAAGCTGTGCATTAAGTCCCGGGATCCAAGAATCTGGACGACAATTCGCAGCCCATTTTCTCCTTCTTGCATTATCCGAAGGAAACCTAAACATTTTGTATCCTTTTCTGGAGTGTTTACAGCTGTTTATTGCTGAACAACCTCCCATATTGCAGTTTATTTCACTAAAATTACGAGCAAGACGGTAGAAACAATGGATGCCGTTTGTTTATCACGCTGGATACATGCGGCAACCCTAAGGCAAAAAAATGTCGGATGCGCCAGCATATATAGGAGCCTTAGTATTGAGCTATTAAGGGGACTTGGTACCTTTGACGTCACCACTGGAGTGGGTTTCATATAAAAACTTATATTTCAATTTAATATTTATGAATTGAACTACATTAAATTTGATCAATGAAATATATATTCGGGCAGCAATTCTTATGGTTTTTCATATACTTTTTACAGATTTGATATCTTGAGATTGAGTTTTCGCAGTTTGCATTTTTTCATGAATTCATGATCTTCATAATGCTAAAACTTCTACACTTATAAAAGAAAAGACTTTAATATTTTCTTTGGATGTTGAAGGAAATATACTTAAAGGAGTTAAGGATGGATTTTGAAATTTACTGAGTAATTTTCGAGAAATAAAAAAGTGCATGTATAAGTAAAAGTTTGAAAATAAATAAAATAAACACTCTTTTTGTTATATTTTTATTTTTAACATTTTTTCTTTTAAAGATATTGCAAAATCCACGCCTGATTCTTTTAAGTAGGTTCTATTAAACATCCTAAAAAAATATCAAGTCTTTTCTTAAATATCTGTAGATGTTTTAGCATTTTGTAGATCACGAATTCATGAAAAAATGCAAACGCGGAAAATCCAATTTAAAGATTTGAAATCCGTAAAATATATACCAAAAACTATAAGGATTGTTTCCTGAATAGAACAAACCTAACATTTCAATTTATAAATATTAAATGGAAATATAAACTTTTATATGAAACCTACTTCCGTGGTGGCGTCAAAGGTGCCAAGCCCCTTAATGATGTTGACCAAATCAAATAAGAATATTGGATTTAAAAATTTGTTTAAATATGAGAATTGCAATTAAAGAAAAAATATATATATATTGGAATTTTGTAAATATCAAACTATATTTATATCCATTTCCTTTTTTTTAGAAATATAAATAGAAAGTAGAGAAAATAATTTGGCAGAAATACAACAAATTTCTCATCCACAAGTACGATTTTACGATATTTCATAATGAATGGATGACAATTATTGCCATATCGTCAAGCTGGTATAAACCTTAAATATGTATATGCTTACATATTTATATGTGTGATGCTTTTCATTTTCATGTAAAGTAGCTCTGTGTGTATGAAAATAACTATGATATTATATATTATATACCTTGTGAAATTTAAGTTATTTTTTAATTGTATATAGCGATTACAATTCCGATACTTATTTAAAATCCTAGAATTTCGGAAACGCGTAAATTTAATCTCTAGTCACGAATTTTTGCAAGACAAGAGAATTTTTCTAATAGCTTTAAACTTTTTTTAACACTTAAAACACTAATAATGATTTAATTCCCGAGTTAAGTTATTTTTACTGTACAATTATTGCATAAAGTATATAAGTGCATGATCACTGAGAACTACCAAAAGTTATACGTTACAACAACAAAAATACCTTGAAATCGTAAACAATTAAGACGTCTCCTCGGTTACCATTAAAAATTGGATAGTTGAAATCTAAAAATAAATTTCATGTTCCTAGATAATTTAATTTCCCAGAAGGATATTGCAGAAAAAAAAAAAAAATTGAAAGGTATTTTTTTATTCCAATAATTGTAACTGAATATTTATTGTTGAAACACTAAATTAATTTATTCAGACAAAGGCTATACTCATTTGCTTGTTTATTCCAAATTATTATAAAAAAATTTCAGTTTTATTTATTTGTTTATTTTTGACTACGCTATTTAAAAGTTATCCAACATTTAAGTCGTTTTTGATTTGCATTTTATAAATATTTACAGAGGATTAAAAAAAAAAATCAATTATTTCTTAATATTTTTATCACATTTATTGGGATATTAAAAAGTTATTTAATATAATATATCAACTATACATCGTCTTCATGGACTGAATTTATCTGAGCGAATATCATGTTAGTCTATTTGAAGTTAAAATAAAATATATAGCTAATATTATATTATTGAAATTGATATTTATATGATGCTACTATATTATTATTATTATTATTATTATTATATTGAATTTTAAATATATTGCTTTTAAACGAGTATCAAAATATTTGCTGAGAATTTGAACATGATATTCCCTACAATTCAATTTTGATATTTGAAAAGCTCATAATTGAAAATAAGACTGACTAATCTAATATTCTCTAAAGTTTTCTTATAATGTTTAACAGAACATAACACCATGAGCTTGAAATTAAATATATTTTCAAAATAAAACAGTAAACTATAGCACAAATTTACTTTTAAAATATGCCATCTAAACAAGCTCAATACTTTTTTTTTCTTTTTATTTACTGGAAATGTAATATCAAAGAAAAATGTTGCATTGGTATTGGATATTTTCTGGTATCAATTGCCTGAAATCATTTACATTCTTTGTCAAATTTTCAACTTAAAAACAAAAAACAAATATGCTAACCATTTTGATAACGCGGTGTTAATTACGGAGAACTTAAATAAGCTTTGAAATTTATTTCTTTTTAATTTTATATTTTTGTCAAATCGAAATATATGAAATCATCATAATCACAAGCCTTTTGTAAAAGAAAAACAAATGCAGAACAAATTAAATAGTCTTTTTAAGTTTATTGTTAAATATTATTCAGTTTATCATAATTTTAAAACAAAGCGAACATGGGGGAAACAGAACAATATTAATTTATTATTAAAAATACGTTTAAAATTAATGCCTAGTTACTATTATATTTGCTAAAGTATACTTCTATACATTTTTGTTAATTGGAAATAATTGCACATAATTTTCACAATAAAAAAACTGTTATTTATATACAAAAACGAGTTCTATACAAAAACGAGTTCTATAGTGGTACAACCATGTCACAAATTCCTTTTTTCCTATCGAGGAATAATATTTGAATTTTTTTCACAAAAATCAAGTTTAATTCTCTTATTATACACGAAAGTACCACTTATTTGCAGACATAAAATTTAATGTTTAAAATCGATGATAGAAATCGATTAAAAAGTACGTCATATATATAAGAGTGCAATAAACAATAAGATCAACAGAGCAACAATTAATAAATTATACATAAGTTTATTTTTGGAAGTACATTAAACTTTTATTTACAGCTATTTACGTTTCATTGCATGCAAATCTATTCTTTACGCATTAAAAATTTACTTTGAATTTACGAAACACATATAAATTATTTTTAATAGTTAAACTATTACAAACAATTGATATTTGTTTACATGATTTAATAAAAATTATGCCATAATAGCGTGATATTGCAAGGTACGATATTAACTTCACAAAAAGGAAAAAAAAAGTGGAAAACATATTAAATAAACTAGGAAAATGTATTATTTAAATGAAATAAATAACTAGGAACAATCTTTTGTCTGTAGCTAGTAAGCCCCTGGTTGCTTATTTCTCAATTTTAACGTTCAACGTAAACGTTACAAAATCCCACAATGTCTGAGGGTATGCGACATTACGCGATAAAACCCTTTCTTGGAAAAAAAGGGCATAATGTAGCGCCTATATTGCAATGGGATTAAAATAAAAGTTCGATCATTATAGATACTTATGGCATTACTTTCAATTCGGAATTATACCCTTTTTAATCAAATGGGATTTAAAAACCCTATCGATCGATAAGGGGTTAAAAAAATCTTCATCTTTGTTAAAATGTGTTGCATATTTAAACTGTTAAATACATGTAGATTCAAAATATGTAATTAAAAAAATATGCTTTTTTAAAATATTTAGATTTTTAAAAGTTAAAAGAGTGTTAAGAAACAAAATTTTGTGTTTTCAAATGCAACCATTTCTAAAAATAGTAGACACCATGTCATATCATATCATATCATATAGTGAATAGTAAGACACCATAAAGTGAATAATTCCTTTTCAGATCATTTAAAAATATTTTATAGCATTGATGCATTCTAGGACGCGGTAATGAAGGTAATTATAAACAAGAACGAAAAATCAGGTGCTACGCATTGATTATTAACACTTTCCAACTATACATACTTCTTGTACCGTATAATTTTCAGTGTTTTTTTTTTTTTTTTTTTTTTTTTTTTTTTTTGCCTGCGTTATCCCACAACGGAAAGACAGAATGACGGAAAGGCATACAGGTAGACGAATTGAATTCCTAATCATTCTTAAACGTTGTTAGAAAGTGTTAAAAATGCTTAACACAAAAGAAAAAGTATCCCTTAGATTCTAATTGGAGCCCTTAATGTATCTAAATATTTTAGTGTAGCTCATTAAAACTGAAGGTTAAAAATATATTCTACACAAAACATTATTTTAGCATATTAACAATAAATGTCAATATCTCTATGATTTTTACAGTAGAAATTATTTAAATGTGATTTTTAAAAATGTCTGTCCTAAAATCCAATGCATTGGAATTTTTTTGAGTATCCCTGTTCACAAACCAGTTGTACAGAACCTATTAAAGACATTTTAAATAGGAACCATTCCATAGTGAACTTTAATAACATATATCATTTTTTTAAAATCCTGAAAATATTTAAGGACGCTGGGGGCGGGCAGACGAACATATAAAAAGATGGACAGTCGGACAGACAGATACACAAATTAAAATAATGTTTATAGTTAAAAACTGTTATAAAGTGTTAAAAACGTTTACCATAAACAAAAATGCAATTTCAGCAAATTTCCAATAATAGCTCTTTATATAACTGAATATTTTTGTGTGGCCCTGTAAATGTAATGCTAATCATACTATATTCTATCGAAAACATTCTTTTATGCATATGAATAACATATTTCAATTTCATTAAGATTTGTGCAAAGTAAAGTTATTAAAATTTGGTTTTTAGAAATACCTTTAATAGAACGCAATGCTTTGAAATAGTTTCGGGTGTCCCTGTACACAAACCACTGATGGTATTTACTCCATTTTCAATGGGAAGCATCCGATACGGAACTTGAATAACATATTTAATTTTCATTAAGATTTGTGTAAAGAAAAGGTCTTATAATATGGTTTATAGAAATACCTCTCATAGAACACAATGCTTTGGTATACTTTCGGGTATTCCTGTACACAAATCAGCCTAGGTATTCACTCTATTTTCAATAGGGAACATCCCATAGTGAATGTGAATAACATATATCAGTTCCAAGAAACTTTATGAATATTTACGGGAGTTAGAGCGCGGACAGACAGACAAACCGAAATCATTAACACTTTTGAACCTTGTTGGAAAGTGTTAAAAAGCAGTGCAGAACTGACGTTTAAAAGTAATAAGGATAAAAAATTTGAATACAATGATCATAAAATTCAAAATATCGCAACAATTTTTTCAAGTCGAACGAAAACACGACCATTCGTCAGGCGATCAAAGTAGGCACGAATGCTGCTAACAAGTGCGTTACCGCTTTGTTTACAGCATTCGTGCCTACTTTTTTCCCTTACATATATGAGTACAAATATTTGCTTTGAAGTCATAAAAGAATGTAAACTCTTTGAAAAAGGACTTAAAGTTTCTGCGAAGTATCAGTATATTATTATCTCACTGAACTGCTTACTTTCCCAATATTTTACTACTTCGTTTATCCTGTGTTTCAATATTGTAAGATTTTTGCAATATGAAATTTTTGCAATATTTTTGTCATGTAAAAAAGTTGTTTAAAATATATTTAAAAAATATAATTAACATTATATCCTTAATGACAAAACTGAAACGGATTGAAAATTCTTCATAATCTTTGAATCAAAGTCTTAAAAATGTTCTCGAATAAGTGATTATCTTATTTTCAGCCTTTATTTTAACGTTACTGTAAATTTACTTGTGGTTTCACACAGCGTGTAAACAGTCAATAAGAGTTAAAGTTTTGCTATCATTACGCTTTAACTAATTTCAGTATTAAGAATAAGTAATTTTAATTTCTAGATCTACTTTCATGTATTTTGTGTTTTCGTGCTATTCCACGTGGAATCCTATGTCCTAGAGCACTAGAGTTTAAAATATAGCTGTTTTTTTACTGTACAAGCATGAATAACATGCAGGTGAGAAATAACAAAGAAAATAACACCGTAAAATTATATAGCAAATTGGTATAAAGTAAATGAATCGAAGTGAGTTGAAGGGGAGTCAGAATGGGAGTATTATTGCCATTATTTAGCTTTGTCTATCATGCGAGATTTAGAATTGATTGAGAAATGGCATGAAAAAAAATGTGCAATCACATGTATGAAGCAAGAATCTTGCACCATTAAAATTTCATATCAAATTAGAATGAGATAAATACATCGAAGGGTTAGAGAAAAATAGTCAGTAAGTAGGGTATTTCATTTGCATAATCAGAAAAGTGTTCAGGACTTAGCTGGTTTTCTCATTACATTCGATAAAAACTACTCAAGCGTAAAAAAATTAAGTGGTCTGGCACAACATAAAATTAGCTTACAATTGTTCATAATTCTACTTGTTAATTGTGATACTCATAAAAATTCTAAGACTACCATATAGTATGCAAATTATGTACTTGCTTTTTAAAATATTTTCTCTGTTTCTTTTATTTTTGTGAGAGTAAATAAAATATTAAAATTTACTTAAAAATTTAGTGTATTAATAATCTGGTGTGTCACTCACACGATTTTCTCTTACCTTGAAATTTAATAATATAAATACAGATTGGAGATTAAGGGGTAAGATAACGAGTACTCTTATGTAAACTTACGTTGAAATAATTCAAATTAGGCTTCGGAACAGCTTAATTTGTCAAATAATCCTGTGTGAGGGGGCTATTGTCTCCCTCACCCCCCCAGTTTCTTCATTGTACCTACATATATAGAATTCAAATCCATTATTAAATTCAAAAGTTCATTTAAAATTATCCAGAAAACTTTCACACGCAACATTCATTGAAACTTATCAATCTTGATCAAACTTTCCTAGTAACAAACGTATTAACTTCAAAATACAACATTTGGATCGCCTGAAATTATCCGTTTTTAGTTTACTCTAAGAGACACAGACAAAGATCAAACGTTAAAAATTTGACGTCGGTATCCAGGAAGTCTCAAAACGTGTAAATATACAAAAAACAAAGCGACGAATATTTAGTTTTAAAAAATACATTATTTACCATATGGTTATTAGGAATTAATTTCAATTCCTGAGCGTTTTCCTGGACATGGTAAAATATTATAGTAAACCATTTTCACTAAAAATAAAAAAGAATGTTGTGGCTTAAATATTGGCAGCCCTGTATATCTTCTGAAGGTTATGTACACACCACATGGTGCACATAAAATTAATCCTATATTAATAACACACAGTACAACCTGAAATTCATTGCCAACATCAATTTCCAAGTATTGTCCCATCATATTCTATTTCTTTTGTATAGCCCTGTAAACGAACATTGAATGATTTTCATACCATATTCTACATGAAAGATGCTTTTATGGATATAAAAATATACATTTCATTTGGTTTAGTGCAGCATATAGATGTTAAACTGTACTTACGTGCAATTTCTCCGATAGACATAATGTATTTGTATTCTCTTGGGTGTCCCTGTACACGAACGATTTGCTTCATCTCAACGAAAAGTTTAGTGTAGCATACAGTGTGATACACATTTAGAATATCAAGTTTGGACTGTTTGCTATTATTTGGTCTTGAGATATACTGATAACAGAGAGATACATACACAGACACACAGACCAACCGTTAGAAACATGATTTTTGGATTCAGGGACCTCCAAACATGTAAATATAACAAAAACTCAATTTCGAAAATTTGACCCAAAAACAATGCATCTTTCTATATGGATAAGAGAAAGTAAAAATACTTTTAGTAACGAATTCGTGAAAAGGAAGTAGCCAAAAATTGACTAATAATACATAATAAGTAATAAATAGACTAATAAATATCTTTTAACAAGGGGAAATTATTTTGTGTGGAAACATAACATATAATTCATATGGTACTATTTGTGTGTAATTTTTGAATTATTTGCTCTATACTGAAAAAAATAATTCTGTGACTGTCCTCTAGAAACTAAATTGTGTCTCCAGTAAAAATAGTTCCATGTCATCCTTATAAGTTCTAGTGCCCTTTGCTAGCGAGTTTTAAAATCCCATATTACAATTTTAGACCATTTTCCTATATTGTCGGGGTCAAATTTATTTAAAAATCTCTGCAAATAAATGAGAACCGTAGAGAGTAGTTTTAGTAACTATAAGTTTGGTCCCAGTTCTAGAAAATCTGGTGAGAATTTTTCGAAATACTACATTAATAATACTCATGGTATTCATAATATTGTTCAGCCGTCTATAAAAGGATAGGCTAGAAATTTCCAGTCATTTCGTCTATTCAAGCTATTTGTTTACCTTATACGTGTAGCTCATAAATCTATATTTCTAGTTTAGGGATTCTGAAAATGACTACTCATTCGTTCTAGATGGAGAAGGTATATATTTTTTTCCTACACGTATCTTTTGCGCCGATTACTGCTTTCTGTGAAATAACAGTAAGAAATATGAATTATTAAAGGTAGCTGACTAAAAAGTTGATGAATTTGGCAACTTTAATTCTACAACGGTTGTATACTGAAAAAAAAAAAAAAAAACTTTTATAATACAGCAAATTTCTGGCGAAAAATTTGACAGAAAATATCCGAATTTTATGTGAAAAATATGTTGACAAAAATTTTCTGCTACAGAACAATACAGAGAATATTCGTGTACAATAGTACTTCGTAGAGCACACTATAAAAATTCTCACACTAAATAAAATTCTTCAGTTCTCCCAGCCAGGATCGAACCAGTCTACCGCACTGTAGGCGACTATATTACCTCTTAGGCCCAAAAGCACAGTTTATTTTGCTACTTAGCGCTTCTCAATCGTGCTTTAATACCAATTCTTCGTATGCAAACAGAAAAAAATATATAACCACCAGATGAAATCTGTTTCAATGGTTACAGATTTTATATGGTAACAAAAAAAAAAACTTCTTTTGATAAATTGGGGCTAATTTTAAACTAAATGTTTGCAGTTTTAGAAAGTTACAGAAATTTCCTATTTTTTAATAGATTTTTTTTTTTTTTTTTTTTTTTTTTAAGAGTGTACAAATTAGTTGTTTGTGAAAATCACGAAATTACATAAGCACATATTATGTTCAATAAATATCTGGAAAAACCTAGCTAAAATATCTGGAGTGACACCACTCGACTTTTCGAACATTAAGTAAATAATGATTGTATAAATAAATTAAAGTAAGACAAGTCGTTAAATGCCACTTCAAAACTAGTATGTTGTGGCCACCAAAAGACTTTCTTCTATATTTTCCTATACAAATTCCCTCAGTAACAATATTGAAAAAAAAAAATCCTTCTTTAAAAGTAAAAAAAAATCGATAACTTTGTTTTAAATTATCACATATTTATAGTTCAACCATTCATTTTAAAGGTATTGACGAGACCTTCCGAAAGATACCCATCTTGGAAATTTACCCCACCCCGTGGGGTACTCCCCCCCAGGGGGCGAAGCGATGCCCCCAAATGCCCCAAATTTTTTTCCTAATTAACTACTACTATTAATATTAATTCGTATTAATTTAACAATCACAGGTAAAGAATAACTCTCATTATGTACATTTATACGAAATTTTGTCCTATACTGCCATGTTAAAAATTTAGAAAAAATACGATCACAGCGCCTCCTGATGTGTGATTGATCCCCAAATCTAATCAGCACCAGTTTATGGCAGGGGCCAACTAAATACCAAGTTTGGTTAAATTTTGCTTAAATTTTTTTTTCTTTTTTTTAATTACGATTTTTTTTTTCTAAGTTTTTTTTTTGTTGTTGTTTTTTCTTTTTTGTTACTTTCTTCTATATGTAATATAGAGAAAGTATTGGATTCGCGAAAATTTTCGAAGTCCACTTTTTGATGGATTTACATGTTTTGGGATATGGAGAACACGAATTAATAGTTTTTACAAAATGTCTGTCTGTCTGTCTGTCTGTCTGTCTGTATCATTTTTTGTGGACGCTGTATCTCACAAACCAGTGAATGAAATTTAACCAAACTTGGTATTTAGTTGCACCCTGACATAAACTGGTGCTGATTAGATTTTGGGATCAATCGCTCAATAGGTGGCGTTGTGATCGCATTTTATGCAAATTTTTAACATGGCAGAATAGGACAAAATTCCGTATAAATGGGCATAAAGAGAGTTATTTTACACTTGTGATTGTAAAATTAATATGAATTATTGATAATAGTAGTAGTTAGCTAGGAAAAAAATTTTGTGCATGGGGGGGCATCAGTTCTCCCCCCGGGGAAGTAAATTTTCAAGATGGGTATCTTTCGAAAGGTCTCGTTGATAATAGTAATAGTTAACTTGGAAAAAAATTTTGTGCATGTGGGGGCATCGGTTGCCCCCCCACCGGGGGGGGGAAGTTCCCACCCGGGGGGGGGCAAAGTTTCAAGATGGGTATCTTTCGAAAGATCTCGTCAATACCTTTAAAACGAATGATTGAACGATAAATCTGTGATAATTTAAACCAAAGTTATCGATTTTTTTTTACTTTTAACAAAAAAAAACTTAGAAAAATATCGCATTTTTTTTTTTTTTTTTTTTTTTTTTTTTTTTTTTAACGAAATTTAACCAAACTTGGTATTTAGTTGGTCCCCGACATAAACTGGTGCTGATTATGTTTGGGGATCAATAGCTCAACAGGTGGCGCTGTGATAGCATTTTATCTAAATTTTTAACATGGCAGCATAGGACAAAAATTCGTATAAATGTGCATAATTAGAGTTGTTTTAAACTTGTGATTGTAAAATTAATATGAATTATTGATAATAGTAGTATGTAACTAGGAAAAAAATTTTCTGCATGGGGGGCATCGCTTCCCCCCTAGGGGGGAAATACCCCCCCCAGGGGGGGGGTAAATTTTCACATTGGGTATCTTTCAAAAGATCAGGTTGATAATAGTAGTAGTTAACTAGGAAAAAATTTTTGTGCATGTGGGGGCATCGGTTCCCCCCCCACCGGGGGGGGGGGAAGTTCCCACCCGGGGGGGCAAAGTTTCAAGATGGGTATCTTTCGAAAGATCTCGTCAATACCTTTAAAACGAATGGTTGAACAATAAATCTGTGATAATTTAAACCAAAGTTATCGATTTTTTTTACTTTTAACAAAAAAAAAAACAAAAAACTTAGAAAAAAAAAATCGTACTTTTTTTTTTTTTTTTTTTTTTTTTAAATATTGTTACTGATTGAATATGTATAGGTAAATATAGAAGAAAGTCTTGTGCTGGCCACAACATACTAGTTTTTTTTTTTTTTTTTTTTAACGAAATTTAACCAAACTTGGTATTTAGTTGGTCCCCGACATAAACTGGTGCTGATTATGTTTGGGGATCAATAGCTCAACAGGTGGCGCTGTGATAGCATTTTATCTAAATTTTTAACATGGCAGCATAGGACAAAAATTCGTATAAATGTGCATAATTAGAGTTGTTTTAAACTTGTGATTGTAAAATTAATATGAATTATTGATAATAGTAGTATGTAACTAGGAAAAAAATTTTCTGCATGGGGGGCATCGCTTCCCCCCTAGGGGGGAAATACCCCCCCAGGGGGGGGGTAAATTTTCACATTGGGTATCTTTCAAAAGATCAGGTTGATAATAGTAGTAGTTAACTAGGAAAAAATTTTTGTGCATGTGGGGGCATCGGTTCCCCCCCCACCGGGGGGGGGGGAAGTTCCCACCCGGGGGGGCAAAGTTTCAAGATGGGTATCTTTCGAAAGATCTCGTCAATACCTTTAAAACGAATGGTTGAACAATAAATCTGTGATAATTTAAACCAAAGTTATCGATTTTTTTTACTTTTAACAAAAAAAAAAACAAAAAACTTAGAAAAAAAAAATCGTACTTTTTTTTTTTTTTTTTTTTTTTTTAAATATTGTTACTGATTGAATATGTATAGGTAAATATAGAAGAAAGTCTTGTGCTGGCCACAACATACTAGTTTTTTTTTTTTTTTTTTTTTAACGAAATTTAACCAAACTTGGTATTTAGTTGGTCCCCGACATAAACTGGTGCTGATTATGTTTGGGGATCAATAGCTCAACAGGTGGCGCTGTGATAGCATTTTATCTAAATTTTTAACATGGCAGCATAGGACAAAAATTCGTATAAATGTGCATAATTAGAGTTGTTTTAAACTTGTGATTGTAAAATTAATATGAATTATTGATAATAGTAGTATGTAACTAGGAAAAAAATTTTCTGCATGGGGGGGCATCGCTTCCCCCCTGGAGGGGACGTACCCCACCGGGGGGGATAAATTTTCAAGATGGGTATCTTTCGAAAGGTCTCGTCAATACCTTTAAAACGAATGGTTGAACTATAAATCTGTGATAATTTAAAACAAAGTTATCGATTTTTTTTCACTTTTAACAAAAAAAAAAAAAAAAAAAAAACTTAGAAAAAAAAATCGTACATTTTTTTTTTTTTTTTAATATTGTTACTGATTGAATATGTATAGGTAAATATAGAAGAAAGTCTTGTGCTGGCCACAACATACTAGTTTTTTTTTTTTTTTTCGTAAAAAGTAAAAAAAAAAAAAAAATCGATAACTTTGTTTTAAATTATCACAGATTTATAGTTCAACCATTCGTTTTAAAGGTATTGACGAGACCTTTCGAAAGATACCCATCTTGAAAATTTACTCTCCTGGAGGGGGGACTTCCCCCCAGGGGGGTTGACGAGGCTCCTACACATACAAAAAAAATTCCCAGTTGACTATCTCTATTATAAATAATTCTTGTAAATTTCATAATGATTTTTAAAAAATAATTCTCTTTATGCACATTTATACAAAATTTTGTCCTATATCACCATGTTAAAAATTTAGAAAAAGTGGGATGGCAACGCAACCTGTAAGACGATTTTTACCAAAAGTTGATAGGCACTAATTTATGTCAAGGTGCAGCTACATACCAATTTGTATGAAATTCTGTGCAGTAGTTCCTGAGATACAGTTGCCACCAAATTTTGTCACACACACACAGACACAGACAGACAGACATTTTCTAAAAATGGTCAAATCCTGTTCTATAGCTCTCAAAACGTGTAAATCCATCAAAAAACAGAGGTCGAAAATTTTTACGAGTCCAATACTTTCTTCTATTGAATATAGAAGAAAGTAATAACATTTATGATACTTGTATGAACATGACTGATTACAAATATTCTAATAGAAAAATTTCGTAAGCTATTCGTTATTTAAGATTTTATCAACATAACAAAATTAAAAAATTTCCATATAAATATGTATTTTGAGGATTGTTGCATTGGAAATAGTAGCATGAAAACTAAAAGAAAAGCCTCAAATTCGTCTGAACTGTAATAGAATAAATCTTGCAGTAACGTATAATTGATGTTCAAAGCAGATAAATCCTTAAAAAGCTGTGGAATTAATCAAAGAAATTTTGTTTAATTATCAACAAAAACAATGATCCAATGCACACTTAAAAAAAAAAAAATTGTTCGTTTTGTTAAGTTATCTGTCTTGATGCATTTTTGTCCAATTATTTGATTACTATCATATTTTCATTCCAGTGATGATTCGTGATAATTTAAAGACAGATTACAGATCTTACAAATGAGATTATATCAATAATAATTCCCATAACAGTAAGTATTACTTAATTTAAGACAAGAATTATAACGATTCTTAAAAAAAAAAAAAAAAAAAAAAATCTTGTATTCATATATATGCTTTTTTTGACTAATAATCGCAACATTTTTTTTATTAATCTATACGCAAAAAAGTGATCCATGATATTTTTTTTTCTGTTCATTTGTGTGTCACTTAAAAAAAAATTCTTAATTTTTATAACAAATAAATCTTTTGCCATTTCCTTTTGAATCCATATTTTTATTAATGAGATCGTTTACTTGATGCATGATGAATCATGATAAAATAATAATAGTTTTATACTTTAATAATAAGATTATTCTTATAAGCTTGCTTGATAATACCAAATTTTTTGATGACGAAAACAAAAGATTTCAGAAACATTTCTTTGCTATTCACAAGTTTTTGTGTGATTATGTTACATTTTTTTTTTTTTTTGGTTATATCTTTTAAGTAACAAAAAAAAAAAATTCTCTTAAGGTTTGTGATACGTGATGTATTTCATAATATTATAATATATTTGAAAATTAAAATGAATCATCGAAAATTCTATTTCATTGAAAACATTTTTAAAAGATTCACAAAATACTTAGCCTGTAAAAATGAACTTGATAAACTATAATGATACTTATCAAAAAATAATTTTATATGTTCGGACAAAAAGACAAATTGAAATTTGGGACAATCTAAGAATGTTGATGCCAGCTAGAGAATAGATAGATAATTGAACAAATTAAAAGATTATTAGAATTGAAATTTGAGTGGAATTGTATTAGTAGTTGCTCAAATAAAGAGATCCTTATTTTAAAATTCAGGTACTAATATTTTGAAGAATATCACATTTCAATAAATATAAATTTCTGTGATTCATTAATATCCTGTTTTGCAGCTATTAAAAAAAATGCATAGGGTAGGTGCTCCAGTGTTTGGTATGCTCCAGTAATTGACATCTATCCGAAATAATTAATAAATAAGAAAACTAATAAAATCATATATTTTATATATAAGAATTTTAACATTTTATGTCAAACACTGGAGCATAGGGTGCTAATAACTGGTAAAATGAATGACTAGCACTGTCAAACACTGGAACATAGGGGGACAATTACTGATAAAATGAAATACTGGTAGTATCAATTACTGGAACACTGCGTGAGTGCCAAATAAAAATTCATTAAAAAAATTTTTATCAAATGTATATATTTTAACATGTATGTGGTTCTGAATGTCTTTCATACCATATGCACTAACTTAAGATTTCTAAAAATATTTCCTGGTGACTAGAACATTAGAAACATCAGAGATTGCTCTAAAAGTGTCAATCACTGGTGCACTTACTATCACATTAATTCAAATCACATTATCCTATCACATTAATCCTATCACATTAATTCAAAGAGTATTTAACTTAACATTTGAAAGTATATTTCTGGATGAATACTGGCATTTACGTTTGTATTACACAGTAAAAATTGGTAACGTCGCTCTTATATAGTTCAAACGTTCCTGATTTTAAAAAGCTGCGAACAAATTCTTGAGAATAACAGGATTTTCTCCATAAAATGGCTTGATTTCAGAAATTTAGTTTTAAATATTTTTAATGATATATTTTATGCTTACTGATACATTTGTGTAATATCATTAATAAATATTGGACAAATAATTACCCCTAATTTCCCAAGAAATTTTCAAAAATTTTTTACAGTTTTGTTTAATCGGTTTTCTTTTCTTTATGAGAAGGTTTGTTAAAATAATCTACTATGCCTGTGAACCTATAATGTAAATGCTCCAAATCCGTTTCCAGATATCTATAAAAGAAAGATAATTTCAATTCAATATTTTGTAATAAAGTTTTAAGTAAAATACTTTAATCTGCTGATCACTTAAGAGTCATATAATGTACGTCCATATGTTATTGGGGGAAAAAAAAGCAATAATTAACCACAAATGTTAGCATTTTTTCAATAAGTATTTCATGTATAAATATTTTTAAGATTACGTTTAAATGTCATAATTATATTTACATTTAGAATGCGAATTAAGTTCATTTAAAAACTAAATACAATTAAACCAATTCCTAAATTCTGCATTCTGCATTACACAATACAATAATCAATTGCATTGATTTTAATTTGTTTTTTAGAAATTCCCGCAAATTAGACATTAAAACAGCATTTCTCAATTAATTTCGCGATAAAAAAAAAAAAAAAGAATTTTGCAAAAAGATATTTATATTGATTTCTATAGATACTTTAGCGCATTGCAAACTTAGAAGAAATGGAAAGAAATGACAATCGACTGTATTTTCAGTATGTTTTTAAGTTTTTTTTTTTTTTTTTTTTTTTTTTCCGAAAGAAAAACAAAACATACAATTTAAGCTATTAACTGTTTTACACGTATTTTATTTTAAAAATTACTCCTCAACCATCTAATTTCAAATTATCGCTTCTCTTTAACTTCCTTGTATATCGTGACGAAAAGGAGAAGCTTATGTTAAAGCCTTCTTATATCCATCCTATAAAGTCAAATGATAATACCAATATCAGTAAAATTCCCTTCAGAACTGGTGTTGAATAATGAAGAAAACAATTTGTAAGAAAAACTATCAATTTAGGATTTTTGATTGCATTAATTATGTTTCCCTGCAAAGTTTTTATTTTTTGATAATTTTAAGTCTACTTCATCAAGGTCTTAATACTGAATAATAATAACTATAATAACAACAGAAACAGTAACAATGATAATAATGATAATAATACTTTTGATTACTTTTAGATACAGCATTAAGTAACATAGTAATGTTGTTCTAAAATACGTGCGCATACTTTGTACACGATTGCCCTTATGTTACATTCTAGTTAACGTATATTGATAAATTCTTTAAAACTTTTTAAAACACGTTTTACGAATTTTTATGAATACTGAAAAAAGGAAAAAGTTAACAAACGAGAGAGGTTGTATCATATGTTATAATATTTATGTATGCATTGGTGAAAAAGCGATATCTAATAAATGTGTGTATAATTTTACATAAGGCTATATTATTTAAAATTGTGCCTAAGACAAATTAGCAGTCATGGCATGTGAATGAAAAAAAATACACATGTATTTATATTTTTACATACCTAAAGCTTCACTAGCTTGATTTATAATTTTTTCTCCATCATCAATCATCTGAGATATTTTATCCTGGCCTTGATTTATAATATTTTGTCCTTCATCAATTATCTGAGATATTTTTTCTTGGCCCTGGCTGAGAAACTTTTGCCCTTCTTCAACAACTTCAGAAGTATCCAATGCATTCAAAGCATTCATGGCATTTGTTAAAGGGGATGAACTTTCCATTCCAGTTCCGGGTCCAAATGACTTTGTGTTAGAACATCCCATTCTTGTGAAAAAAAAAAAAATTATTTCAAACAATTGGACAAAACTTTTAAATAAATTCCTATAAACCAAAAATCAAAAGTATCCGAAAATCCAAAAGTACGCGCCACAGAAAACTCAGTGTTGTGTGGACAGTATACCGGCTAAAGAATGATGTGCGTGTGAATCACAAACTCAGTTTCATCGATTTTTACTTCGGACTTTCGGACATCAGGTGGTTTCAAAGCACCGGTTAGCGGGAAAAAAGCCGCACGTCAAAACACAAAGGCATAAAAATGAAAAAATATTCATGTAACATTTCTGTAAGGGAAGGGGAGAAGGAGTTCATTTCACCGAAAGAGTTCTTTTGCTTAGAAACCAGACACTATTTTTAGGTCCAAAACTTAGAATAACATTCTTATAGCCATATTTAATGTCTTTTTTACTTATAAAGCAGAAAGGGGAAAATGAGACAAAGTTTTGTTTTTATTCTAAAACGTCTTATGAAAAGTATGTATTTTTAATCTGATGACTTGTTCTTAAAAATGAATTCTTCTTTAAGGAAAGGTTGGTTGGTTGGTTGTAGGATTTAAGGCCGATTGACTCCTGATGTGTCCTAGGCCTAGAGGGGAAATGCCCTCCGTGGGGGTCTTTCTAAGGGGTCCTAGCCCGTATTTACGCAAGTTTCGGAGGAAACCACGGAAAACTCCGAACGGCTAGGTCGATGAGCGCGACCTGGGATCGAACCCCGCACCTCCCATCTACCAGCTTTGAGCGCAGAACCGCTCGGCCGCTGGTGGGCCCCTCTTTAAGGAAAGGAAAGGAGATATTAATTTAGAAAATGAGCAAATATTATTACTAGTTATTTTAAGTAGTAGGGGAGACCGGGGCAAGATGACTATGCTAACAATTTTTGTTGTTTATTAATTTATTTTTAAGGATAGTAAAATTAATTTTACATGAACAGTTAGAGTACTCCTTTGTAGTATTAAATATATTTCCATTTCATTTTTCAAATAAAAATATTAAAGGATAATTTTATTTTTTCATAACCTTAACAAATCGTCATCTTGCCCCAGTATTGGGGCAAGATGACTTTGGCCTTGGGGCAAGATGACAACACTGAAAAAGGTTGAACATATTTTATCTTTTGAATATGTTACACGGTTTAACAAATGATAACTGTGTTTTTACATCTTACAAAGTATCGAACTAAGCGTAATGCATTGTAACGTAATGTTGAAGTGTTTAGTTGTGTATAGCTAACAATAGTCACAAATAAAAATGCCATTTTCATAATTAGAACATTCCTCATGCCACCATTCTTGGCATTTACAGCACTGGATCCATTCTTAAGCAGGACATCCTTTGAAGTTGATGCAGCTGGACTGTTTGGCCTGGATTTTATAGACTTAGGCCTACAGGAACTTAGTTTGAGTTTTTTTACTCCCTTTTTAGCTTCCCGAGCTTCTTTTCTCTGTTTTTTTAAACCTTCCTGTTCTTCCTTCTGCTTTTCCCTTTGTTCTAACATTTCTTTGATGAGTGTGCTGGTAAGAATGCTTGAGCTTAGTTTTTTGCTTTTTTTTTTCTCACACTGTGTTGCTTTAGGGAATGATTTGAAATCAAAAACGTTAACAGGCTTCTTTGGTGCATCGGAATCAGCTTTTGCCATAAGTTCTGGTTCTTCTGGAGGGTTTATATGTTGGTTTTCTACTACCAGGGTCTGAGAATTAGCACTATTGTTCTCAGTTTCATCGCCAACAACATCATGGTCAGTAGTTTTTGCAGCAGCAAATTCATGTTCGCTAAACACAAGAGGATTATGAGGCTCGATCCCACATTCTTTAAACCCTTTAACGGCATTTCCAACTGTAGCTGCTTTGAAGTAAGCGGTGCTCAAAAGCTCACCAATATTTTTGTCTGTGATAGTTTGTCCTGGATGAGTGACCATAAAGTTGTCACATGCTTGGCTATAGTAGGTTTTTAATGGGCTGAAAAATGACACATCAAGGGGCTGGAGACGATGTGATGTGTGGGGCAGCAACCCAACCATGATGATGTTTTTCTCTCTGTAATATAAGATAGTCTGCAAAGTTATATGTGAGTTTTGTGATTGTCAATAATCAACAGAGCAGGAGATTCATTGCTTGGTTTCACGTGAAGATAAAAGTGCTTCAAAAAAGAGAAAAAGGTGCCCTCATTGCTCCAGCCGTTATCACTACAGTAGCCTACAGTTCCTGGTGGGACTCTTTCTACAAGTTCAGAAAGTATTCGTTTCGGAGCAAGATGACGAGCTCGTCATCTTGCCCCGGACTGATTGTTTAAAAATATTCGTTTTCATTGCCATGAAGGAAGGCGATTAATTGACATTTATTCATGCTAATAGGTAGTATTTAAACTAAGTTACTCATAAATATTAAAGAGAAACTATATATCTTACCAGTAGCTGTAGCAGAGCTTATTTACGCATGCATAAAAGTTATAACGTGACAGCGGTAAACAATCAAAGCTTCACAACTAACACACAAATGGCGATTTCAGCGTTTCTATACTATTGTTTAACGAACGGCCGATAGAAGAGCCAGTAGTGCCCGATTGAGGCTGCCACCTAGTGGAAAACGGAAAAATTAAGACATTCGTTATCTTGCCCCGCTCTTCATCTTGCCCCGGTCTCCCCTACCTGTGTTTTGTATAAATATTTATACGCTCTTATCTGCGAATAAGATGGTGAATTGAACTTTTTAATATTTTAGTATTGATACTTATCAGCATATTTAATTTTTAATAAAATTAAAATCTAAGCGCTTGTGATTAATGTATTTATACTTAAGTTTTGCTATATACTTTTCGCAAGTAATGCATCGCATATTCAGTTGATTAAGATTCGCCGATTATGAGATAAGCTAAAAGAAAACTCATACATTTCGAAATACAATGAAAGTCTTCTATCGATATATTAGAACTTTTGAGGACAAAAGGTATTTCTTTCAAATTTTATCAGGAATAAAATAAATAAAAATGTTTATTCATCACATACCTTAATACGAGCACAATTATCCAGTATTTAGAAAAACTTATATCATAATCTGTTGATTATTACACAAAGGCATTTAATACTTTAATTTATATAGGTTTATACATATTTAAGAGTAATGTACACTTACAGTTTTACAAATAGTTTCAGTTATCTAGTTAGTGGTTTTAAGTCATCGGTATAATTTTTGCGTTAGTTAATCTATGTTTATTTTCAGTTCTGATTACTTATAAATACAAAGCTCAAAATGGATTCATACAAAATAGTGCATAATCTTAGAATAACGAAAATTAATTTGGAGTCATTCTCAATAACATTGTGAAACTTTTGGTTCGAATTCATCTAAATTTTTCGTTTGAAAGCAGAAAAAAAAAAATCTTAACTTTTAGTTTTCGATGGATATAAACATCCATCGAAAACATCCATTTGTATATGCTAGAGACACCATAAATATTCATAAAATGTCTGTGTGCTTGAATGTCCCATAATATTTATAAATGCGCTTGTACAAGCCCTAATTCAGGAAATTCTATTAAATTTTGTATTTAGATGAATTTTGACAAAACTTGCCGCTGATTAAATTTCCTCACATAATATTTTCTAGAGCTGCTCTACCGCATTTTTCTAGTGCGTGCTAGAAAATATAATGTGAGAAATGTGTTATGGTTATATTTTTGAACTTATTGAATGGAATTGTACCAAATTTGATTTATAACATTCTTATTGTGAGTAATTGTGATGGTACAAATTCGGTGCATACTGTCCAAAGAATTGTTCTGATCTATCTTAATTTTACCATATGCTTCATAGCTATATCTCAACACCTATAACATGGTGTATATAACCTATATAAAGTGTATTGCATTTCAAAATTACTGATTTTGAAATTCAAGACACTTTTTTAGTATATTTAACTTGACTAATTTTACATTTAGGGGAAGCTAGCCTAAAATGGTCCTAATGGGCAAAACGATCCACATAAGTTTTCTTCGAGACAGGTAGCGCTATATACCGGGTAACATAATAATTAGTTGTACTAAATCAAGAAGAAGCAATGGCGGTATTCAAGCGATTGCAGTGTTACGCGTATTAACAGAATTCTTTGAAAAATGGGTTTTATAAAATCTGTTACAAGTTAAGAACTAACATTCCTATTTATTTAGATACACAGTCTTTCATATACAGAAATATGATTTTGTTTACTTAATAAAATATATTTTTAGATGTATATTACACTTGCTAATTTTATAATGTTTCTCGGTGTCATCCAGTAATATGACCTAAAATGGATGGCCATGTTGTCGGGTAAAATGATCCATTATGTGAATAGTTTTGGATCCATTATGTGGATCATTATGAATCCATTATTTGGATCAAATGTGGCGGAAACAGCATTGTTTAATTTATTTCTGACTTTATTGTGGGTTTATTATTATAGCTATTATTTTTTTATAATATTCCATTTTCTTGTTTTTTTTTTTTTTTTTTTTTTTTTTTTCTTTCTTTTTTTAAAGTTATTAGAGACAATTTTTATCATTATTATTATTTTTTTTTTTTCATAAAATAAATTATGTATGCTATTTGATTGTAAAACTTTTTTTCATTTCATTATGTATTGTCATAATTACTTTTATATCCTTTATTTTACAGATAAAAAGCAATTTACAAATATTTCAAAATGAAGGATCATTTTGCCCATTGGTGAAGGTAAAATGATCCTTTGGAACCTTTTTCAAAAATTATTATTATTTTTTTTTTATCATTACTCAGTTTAACCCTGCTGTTCTGTTCGGGTCTATTTGACCCAAAACGTTTTTCAGTTCTTTATAAAGAAATGACAATTTAGAAATATTTTGTGACTTTGTTAGTGTTGGACAAATATTAATTTCCTAAAAATATTTTTATCTTATTTATATAGCTTTATTATATTTTTTAAAATGGTACAAATGTAATGTACAGCAAATGGGAACAGAACAGCAGGGTTAAGTTTAAAATATTATTAAAGTACGTTTATAATGCAAAATATAATGTAAACACACTAGCAAAGGACCAAAGTTTTATTTAAACAATTATGTTATTTTACACAAGTTTTCCCTTAAGAGGATCATTTTAGGCCACCTTCCCCTAACTTGAATAACTTATCATTTTTTATACATTTAACTCCAAAAATATTGTAATCACACCGCGTGTTTAAAAATATGAGCTTATTCAGCCAATATGACATGAAATGTTTTCAAACATAATTTGTAACTTAATTATTATTCAATTCTACTCTTGATCCCTTATAAATGTTGATGAAATTTGTGATAAACATTAAATATGTTTCACAGATTCAACTATAAAAGAGAGCAACAAATTTACATCTAATATTCAGAATATTGAATATAACACAGCATCTGAGGATTTGCATAAGTATGATACAGTGGACAGCAAAATTATTGAAGCACACAACCACGTTTTTCATATTTTATTTTATTTTATTTTTTATTTTATTTTATTTTATTTTTAGTTTGCTCGCTAATTTTTTTCATCCACTTACTTTTTTATAAACAGCATAAATACTAAGACCATGACTCGACAAATATTTACTTAACAAAACAGTATTAGGTGCACACCTTTTACATACGAATTATTGCTAGCACTTCCACAATTTTGCTGCCGACTGTACATGATTACATTTCACAGTCGCCACAGCATACTATTTTTTGTATTTATAGATTTTAAAAAAAATCCTTTTATAAGAAGTTATTGAAATTCATTTGTTATTTGTTAAATTTTGAGTATTCACAAAAGCAGTGTAAGCTCCTATTCTACAAATAATAATAAAAAGGAGTTTTCAAAGACGTTTTCTACAAAGCGTTCACTTTATAATGACCACTACACACTGTAAGCACTATTCTACGGCTTCCACTGTCCCTACGAAACATGGTACGGTGCACTGAGTACTAGTTAATATGAGTTTACTACAGAAGATGTTAATGTTTGTTACTGTTCTGTTTTGTGTTACAATTCAGGAGATTTTCTGTTCCACGCGATCCTTCACCACGCGGTTATAACCTCGATTTACACATTCAGACCAAGCCTTTTGCCTGACAATTCAGTCTTAATACATTTTCACTACAGCTGCTCGTGAACATTTTATAATGCAGCAGTTTCGTTAATACTTGTTCTATGCATCCGAGATTTCACTATTACTCTTACTTTCAAAGCTTATTAGATCACATTTTCCCCCATATATTCACAAGTAATTCGCCCATACTACGGTCTCAGGAACTCAGCTTTCTTTTTTTGTACCACCCTTGCCGACAACACTGTGACATAATAAGTAATTTGGATAAAATTGTCAGGTTGTCATAGTAAATTGGCAGCTTAGTGTATATATATATATATATATATATATATATATATATATATGTTGTTTTTGTTGTAAACGATTATTACTTTAAATTCGTACTCTTTGATTCTAGAAAAAAAAAGGTCTAATGTTTAAAAATTTACAAATTTACAAATTTTACAATTATATCTAAGCTATCACTTCAACTAAAAATGTTTACTTTTTATTAGCTATTTTATAAATTTAAAACGTGTCATTTGAACCAATACATATATGAAGAGTAATACAAAAACTCGCTTCTAAAAGAAAAGTCTAGATATACACTCCTGTTCAAAAGTTAGCAAGATTTGCAAACGATCACTTTTTTCCCGAATTAAACACTTATCTCTCAATGAAATGTTTTCAAACGTTGGGTATTTAAAGAACTGGATCTTCCTCATGTTTTTCAGTGAAGATTGATTTAAGACAATACTTAGGGGAACGGTAATAAATTGAGCAAAATCAATAATGTTTGTGATCACCCTGTATCGTTAAGTGAACGAAGTAAACTGTAACTGTAGGATATGTTAATGCAGACTCAGCTCAATCCGTGGATGCATTTGTGTGAAAATAGTGTATCAAATAACGGAGATATAAGCATTTGTTTTAAAACTCCTAAAAAAATCAACATGTTTTTTATTTATAGTATACAGAGTTTTTAACGAAAATTATTCCCACTTTCAGATAAGTTGGAAAAACACTTTTAAAACAACATACTGCAATCGGAATACAAATATCTTAAATATTTCATGAAATCTGAACATTTTTATGAAAAACGTGTTTACTGCGCATGTACGAAAGAAAAAACATTTTTTATTGCATAGGTTGAAAGCTTATTGGGCAACTTTTAACAAAAGTGCATTTGAATAGAATAAAAATTAAAATAATTGTACGAAAAAGAACGAGCTAGATTTTAGATATTTTCCAAGAGTTGAAATTTCTTAAGGGGTTTTTCCCGTAGTTAATTTTAAGATCCAATTATTTCAACCATACTCCAAATGTAATTTTTTGGGAAAAATCCCTTATAACCTTGTAATTCTAACATAGTTTTGTTTATTTACTATGATTTGTGAGATCATAAGGAGTTTTTCCGAAAAAACAACCTATGAAAAGTGGTTGAAATAAATGGATCTTTAAATTAATTACGCGGCATGTGAAAAACCCTTCAAGAAATTTCAACTGTTGGAAAATATCTAAAATCTAGCTCGTTCGTTTTTGTACAATTCTCTTAATTTTTATTATATTCAAATGTACTTTTGATAAACGTTGCCCAATACATCTAGCTTTCAACCTATGTAATAAAAAATGTTTTATCTTTCGTACATGCGCAGTAAACACGTTTTTGATAAAAATGTTCAGATTTCATGAGATATTTAAGATATTTGTATTCCGATTGCAGTATATTGTTTTAAATATGTTTCCCAACTTATCCGAAAGCAAGAATAATTTTCGCTATAAACTCTGTATATTATAAATAAAAAATATATTGATATTTTTTGGAGTTTTAAAATAAATGCTTATATCGCCGTTATTTAACATGCTATCGTCACACAAATTCATCCACAAAATGAACTGGGTCTATATTAACATAACATATCCTAAAGTTACAGTTCATTCCGTTTACTTAACGATACAGGGTGATCACAAACGTTATTAATTTGCTCAATTTGTTACCTGTCCCCTAAATATTGTATTAAACCAAACTAAACTGAAAAACATGAGAAAGACTCAGTTCTTTAAATATCCAGTGTTTGAAAATATTTCTTTGAGAGATAAGTTTTTAATTTGAAAAAAAGTGATCGTTTGCAAATCTTGCTAAACTTTTGAACAGGAGTGTATATGATACATTAATATAACCTCAAAATCACGTGCGTTAACCAATTTTTTATTATTTAAAAAAATTTTGAAGTTTTCTGATTTTTCTATCACTACTTTTCAGTTAAGCATACATAATTCAAGTTAATATTATATATATTTTTTAATCTAATAACCCATTACTCTATTATTATCCTCAAAATTACTAATGAAGTCGTACAAGGTTTTAAAAAAGTAATAATAATAACAAAATATTAATTAAAATTTTCAAAATTATGTCTTGTTATGTACATACAATCACTAGTTATTAAATTTAGTTACAAATTAATTTATTTAGTGGTATTTAATCGTCTGTTATTTTTAATTCCACTATTATACTATATTATATATATTTTAGTTAATATTTTAGTTAACAACACATTTTTTTTCACATTACATTATCAGGATATCCTGTGGATGTATTGGAAATAAGATGTGTTATTAGGACTGTTTCTGTTTCTTATACAAAATGTCGCCAAAACTCAAATACACAGTAATAAAAGGTCTTCTTAAATCGATTTATCATTATTAATATAAATAATATGCTTAAAATTATATATTTTTCTGTATACATTTTCTGTATACAATTTTCTGACATTAACACATGTTAGAAATACAAAGGAAAATATAAGTAAATATAAGTAATGTTATTTTATTCTTCTCAAATTATCGTATGGTAATCTGAACATTTTATGTTCTTTTCTTGTGTGATTATAGCAGTTTATCGTTAAACAAATCTCATATCGTACTTTATTTAGCTAAGCCTATGAAATATAATAAAAGGAGTAGTCTAAAGTTTCACAAGACGATAAAAGTAATGACTGCCGTTTATTTATCAATGAAACGCACTGGGTACATGTGGAAACAAAATACCTAAGGCAACAAAATACCTGATGCGCTAGCTCGTATATATAGTAAGGTGGGCCGAAAAATGGATATTTTAGATAAGCGATTTCTAATAGTAAAAAAAATTGTACTTTGACATCCTCAATTTGGGAAAAATAAAAAATAAATAAATAAATAAATCTTTATATCTTTATCTCGCGCATGATCTTCAAAGTTCGAAAAAATAATGAAAAAAGGTCAAATTTAAAAATTTTTTATTGAAATACAAATATCATTATTTTTTGTTCTAATACCATTCAAGTGCTTCCTTTTAACACTCTTTCCATATATCTTTAAAAATATTTATATTATTTTACAGCTTTTAGATCGCGCATAAGCCATGAAGTTATGTGAAATTAATCAAAATTTGAGGTTTTTAGCTTTTTTTTACAAATTGCTGTATTTCGTCTTTTGTAGGCCAGTTTTATACTTTTCAGAACAAATGCGCACTGTGCAGCTTTTCATTTGTTATACAACTATAATTTATTACATTAACAACCAAGACCTGACCATGGTGAGATGGTTGCACTTTGAGTTCTACCTTGCCTTTACCATCCAACCAACCATGATGGGCTTGTTAATTAACTTACAATGTTAACATATTTATAGTGCATTTATTATATGATTTTAAACAAGTTTCTATTTTTTATTAAGGTTGGAATTTGGATTTATTATTCAGTCTTGGCATTCATAAACGCGAGTATAAAGCTGTTTATTATAAATCCACCTTTTGAGTCTTCCACAAATACCTTTTCTGAAGATTCATTAATCAGCTTCACAATTCTTTCAACAGCCTGAATGTGATATGTGAATTAAATGATTTTAAAATTTGGCAATCGTTTAGTTTTTAGAAAGAATAAAATATCCTTGTTTGTCACATTTTCCTTCATTGGAGGCATAGAGAAAGAGAGAAAGGGAACACATTGACCAGATGATCAGTACTGCATAGTTCGAAATTTAAAAATTTAATATTAGTGGAAGAAATTCTCGTATAGATACAGAAGTGTGTCCTGACGGTTGATCTCATGCCTTGAGTATTCTTCTGTAGGATAAATCCCTTATATGTTGTCTGTCGTCCACTGCTATGGTCAAGAACATGCTCTCTGGGTTACCAAAAAAGGCATTTCGTCTATAACCAGTCCAACATCTTTTAGAACAGCAGATACAATAGAAGCTATTTTCTTGTCAAAAGTTCCAAACCTGCCACTCATTACAGTGGTAGTAGATAACTTAATTTTCATTTAAGTTTTAGATGTCGAAGCAACAGATGCGTCACCGTCTTTTATAGTTTCTTTAAATGACTTCTTAAAATGTACATTTACAACTGAATAGTCGGAATAACTAATTAAACTACTTTTTTTTCAATATTGATCTAATAATTTTCTTTGTTCCGCCTATCTCAGCCTTTATGTTTCTTTTCTGTCTAGAATACTAATGTAAGTGTTTCTAGTATTTCGTTGGTCATACAAAAAGTTTAGTTCTATACGGATATTTTTTTCCCCCATTTACAATCAGTGTTTCCAAGATAGTCACAGGAACTCTGGTTTTCCCCACGAAAGCAAGAAAAGATGATTGTGCATTTACATTCTGTAGCATCCAACAACTTTGATTCAGCATCAACGATGAAGCTTTCACCTTTTTTTAACACTTTCCAACAAGGTTGAAAAGTGTTTATGACATGGGTTTGTCTGTCTGTCTGTCTGTCTGTCCGTCTGTCTGTCCGTCCGCGCTCTAACTCCCGTAAATATTTATGGAATTTCTTGAAACTGATATATGTTATTAAAGTTCACTATCGGATGTTCCCTATTGAAAATGGAGTTTATACCTCTACTGGTTTGTGTACAGGTACCCCCGAAAATATTTCAAAGCATTGTGTTCTATGAGAGGCATTTCTATAAACCATATTTTTATACCCTTACTGTACAAAAATCTTAACGAAATTGAAATATGTTATACAAATTCACTATCGGATGTTCCCTGTTGAAAATGGAGTTTATACCTCTATTAGTTTGTGTACAGGGACCCCCTAAAATATTTCAAAGCATTGTGTTCTATGAGAGGCATTTCTATAAACAATATTTTCATACCCTTACTGTACAAAAATCTTAACGAAATTGAAATATGTTATACAAATTCACTATCGGATGTTCCCTGTTGAGAATGGAGTTTATACCTCTATTAGTTTGTGTACAGGGACCCCCTAAAATATTTCAAAGCATTGTGTTCTATGAGAGGCATTTCTATAAACCATATTTCCATACCCTTACTGTACACAAATCTTAATGAAATTGAAATATGTTATTGAAGTTCACTGTCGGATGTTTCCTGTATAAAATGGAGCAAATACTACCACTGATTTGTGTACAGGGACACACAAAAGTATTCCAAAGCATTGCGTTTTATGAGAGATATTTCTATAAACTAAATTTTAATAACTTTACTTTGCACGAAGATCTATGAAATTGAAATGGGTTATTTATAAGCACAAAATAAAATGCTTTGCATAGAATATAGCATGATTAGCATTAGATTTACAGGGAGACACAAAAATATTCAGATGTATTAATTATATTTAGAGCTATTAATAAATATTTGCTAAAAGTGCACTTTCGTTTACATTAAGCGTTTTTAACACTTTCTAACATTTTCAACACTCCCCAACAAGGTTGAAAACTGTTAATGACTTCGGTTTGTCTGTCTGTCTGTCCGTCTGTCTGGCTCTACGCACTCTAATTCCCGCAAATATTTGTGGAATTTCTTGAAACAGATATATGTTATTCAAGTTCACTATCGGATGTTCCCTTTTGAAAATGGAGCTTATACCTTTAATGGTTTGTATACAGGGACACCCGAAAGTAGTTCAAAGCATTGTGTTCTATGAGAGGTATTTCTATAAATCGTATTTTCATACGTTTACTGTACACATATCTTAATAAAATTAAAATATGTTATTCCAGTTCACTATCGGATGTTCTCTGTTGAAAATGGAGTTTATACCTTTACTGGTTTGTGTACAGGGGCACCCGAAAGTATTTCAAAGCATTGTGTTCTATGAGAGGTATTTCTATAAATCATATTTTCATACCTTTACTGTAAACATATCTTAATGATATTGAAATATGTTATTCAAGTTCCCTATCGGATGTTTCCTTTATAAAATGGAGTAAACATCCCCACTGATTTATGTACAGGGACACTCAAAAGTATTCCAAAGCATTACGTTCTATGAGAGATATTTCTATAAATCAAATTTTAATAACTTTACTTTCCACGAAGTTTTAGGAAATTGAAATATATTATTTATATGCACAAAAGAATGCTTTATATAGAATATAGCATGATTAGCATTAGATTTACAGGGTGACACAAAAATATTCTGTTATATTAAGAGCTATTAAGAAAAATATCTAGAATTCTACTTTCGTTTACATTAAGCGTTTTGAACACTTTCTAACATTTTTTTAAGTGTGAATATAATATCAATTTGTGTATCTGTCCGTCTATCTGTCCGCGCTCTAACTCCCGTAAATATTTATGGAATTTTTTCAAACTGATATATGTTATTCAAGTTCACTATCGGATGTTTCCTATTGAAAATGGAGTTTATACCTCTACTGGTTTGTGTACAGGGACACCCGAAAGTATTTCAAAGAATTGTGTTCTATGAGAGGTATCAAGAAGATTCTGAAGAAGACTTGAGCTATAGGAAAAGGGTCCGCAATAAAACTCCAGGAACAATAAACTGTAGGCCGTGATGAAGAAAAACTATTAATTTTGCAGCAAACATCTTTATTAAGCAGCATGGAAATCAAACAAGTTTTTTTTATGAAAAGTATTTTAAAAATTTATTATTAAGTCTAATAGACATACAGAGGGTTAGATGAGAGAGAGAGAGGGCTTCGCGATTACGTGTTTTTACACCAGTCGATAACAAGCGAATTCTGAAGTTGACTGAGTCGCAATCAAGACCGGACTGATAGATTACGCCAAAATTATTAAAACAGTGCCAAACTTTCCAGCCAAAGCTAATCCTTTGTTTGTAGAATAATTTAATATAAATATTTTGAATTTAGCAAGTTCGTTACAGCAGTTTGTGCCAATGCTTGTGCCAAATTTATCGCCAGACGACCGTTGAATAAGCGAGACCAAAAGTCTGCAAATGGTTGCACATCCTGTGATAAAAAAAATCTAAATTACCCTTTAATGATTTTCGAACATAAACACATTGCCTAATTTATTTAAAACAAAGTGGACTTGCGCAATTTTAGAAGAATAAAAATGTAATTATGTATCCAACGGTTTATAAATAAAATAATATTTTTTTATATTTAGTTATTAAATGATTTAGAAGAGCTTATAATTTTGCGAGATGTCGTTTAAAAGGAATATGTTTTTGTTCTCAGACGATTTGTTAATAGCATAAGGGATAAAGTATTATTAGAATTAAGATATTTATTATAGACAAAAGCGAATAAATAAAAATTTCTATGAGAGGTATTTCTATTAATCATATTTACATACCTTTACTGTACAATGTCTTCATGAAATTGAAATGTTTTATTCAAGTTCACTATTCGATGTTTACTATATAAAATAGATTACATACCACCACTATTTTATGTACAGGGACACTCAAAAGTACTCCAAAGCATTGCGTTCTTTGTGAGATATTTCTATAAATCAAATTTTAATAATTTTATCTTCCACAAAGCTTAATGCAATTGAAATATATTATTCGTATGTACAAAAGAGTGTGCCTGCTATGTAATATAGTATGGTTAGCATTAGATTTACAGGGTGACACAAAAATATTCAGTTATATTAAGAGCTATTAATAAAATTTGCTAGAATTGTACTTTCATTTATATTAAGCGTTTTTAACACTTTCTATCATTTTTTAGTGTGAATATAATTTCAATTTGTGTATATGTCTGATTGTTCTTCTGTCCCTCTGTTTGTCTCTCTGTCTCTCTGTCTGTTTTTCTGCGCTCTAATTACCGTAAATATTTAAGGAATTTCTTTAAACCGATATATTTTATTGAAGTTCACTGTCGGATGTTCCCTATTGAAAATGGAATGGATACCACTTCTGGTTTGTGTACAGGGACACCCAAAAGTATTTGAAAGCATTGTGTTCTATGAGAGAAGTTTGTATAAATCATATTTTAATACATTTAATGTATAGAAAACTTAATGAAATTTTCATATGTTATTCATTTCCCTATCGGATGTTTCCTATGTAAAGTAGAGTACATTTCTATCTGGTTTGTGTACAGGGGAACTTGAAAGTACTCCAAAGCATTGCGTTGTATGAGAGTTATTTTTATAAACCAAATTTTAATAATTTTATCTTCCACAAAGCTTAATGCAATTGAAATATATTATTCGTATGTACAAAAGAGTGTGCCTGCTATGTAATATAGTATGGTTAGCATTAGATTTACAGGGCCACACAAAAGTAATCAATTACATTAAGTGGTATTAATAAAAATTTGCTGGAATTGCACCTTTGTTTACATGAGCGTTTTAACACTTTCTTATAATTTTAGTGGGAATATGATTTCAATTTGTGCATCTGTCTGTCCGATTGTCTACCTTTCTATCTGTTTGTCTCCGGCTCCTTTCATCCGTGAATATTTTGAGAATGATACACTCATGTTCCCTATTTAAAATGTCATTTATGGGTCCTGTACATCTAGTTCCCTTACAACGACAACAATAACAACAATAAAAAAAAAGCCAATGTATTACGTTTTAGGACGGAATTTTTTAAAAGTTATATTAAAAAAAACTTTGTACTACAAAAATCTTTAAAACATTGACATGTATTATTAATATTCTAAAATATTGTTTTGTATAGAATATGATATGATTAACTTTCAGATTTACAGGGTTACAGTAAAATATTCAGAGAGTTTAAAATCTGTAATTATAATCTAACGGCTGCATTTACTTTTGCGTTGATCCTTTTTAACGCTTTCCAAAATGCCTAAGAGTAATTTTAAAATCAATTATTCTATTTGTATATTTTTCAGTCCTTCTGTCTGTTGTGTGATAACGTAGGCAAAGACTATTAATAGGTTTTCGATACAACAATTGCGTGCAGTTGGAAAGTGTTACTAATCAATGCGTACTGCATGATTTTTCTTTCTTGTTTAAAGCAACTTTCAGCTCTGTCTCTGCTACAAGACTTTCTTAATTTGAAACATTGTTACTGATGGTGTTTTATTAATTGTTCTATTCTAGTATGGAACACAGTTGGTATTGAAGCTTTTTGGTATGAATTCTGTATTTCTGAACTAACTCAATTGGCAATGGTAAAAATGAAGGCATTTTCTTAGAATACAAAGACAATCGCTACCTTTTATTGAAATAACATAAAAATACATCCTCATGTGTTTAAAAAGTGTTCGTATCCAGTTCATTTATTGGTAAGTCCCCCCACCAAAAATACATAAATAGGTAAATAATTATAATAATAATAATAATAATAATAATAATAATACCCATAAGATTGTCTGATAGCCGCCATTACTAATGGCAGTAGGGGTAAAATAACACAAATACAACACAAAACAGTTTTTAAAGCACTACTGTAAATTCACAATTTAACATAATATTTTAACCTAGCCCTACTTAAATATGATAAAACTAAAATATAACGATCCTATCATACTGCTTGCTGACAGCAGATTGACATATTAGAATGGGAATTTATAATGAAATTAAAAAGAGAATTCGCGTAGCTCGGTGGATGAAGCAGATACGGTGTCCTAGAGTCTGATGATTTGCTAACAAAATTTACGTACTATGTTTTACTTTCACATGCTTTTAATAACTATAAAGAAATAAATGCCTAAACATGGAACGAAATATTCTGATGTTCATGATGTTTTCTAGCAAGATGGGTGCACTTTTTAAAAAACAATGATAAAAGTAGAATTTTGTTAATTTTACGAAAATTTACGGCTTATGCGCGATCTGAAAACTGTAAAATAATATAAAAATTCTTAAAGATATATTGAAAGAGTGTTCAATGGAAGCATTTGAAAGGTATTAGAACAAAAAGTAATACTATTTGCACTTCAAAACAAATTTTTGAAATTTGACCTATTTTCACCATTTTTTTTCACCACCCCCTAAATATTAATAATGTGTTGTTAACTTGCGTCGGCCTATATATTTTATTTAAGAGGCTCTAGGTTGCACTTGCCTGACATGCAAAATTCTTGGATTAAGTGTAACAAGGGGTGACAAACCAAAAAGTTATAGAAATAATTAAAGAAATAAAACAGATATGAAAATATATTCAAAATATACCAACAAAACTTAGTTAAAACTTTAGATTACATAAAACTGTATAAAACTGCATAAAATTCTGAAATTTACCTCACAAGCTCAGCAATGACAAAACTTCGAAATTTGAGCTGGGCAATCAGTCGAAGAGAGAAATGTAAGCAATTTTACAAACCTCAAAAACTATCACTGGTTCACATTTGATTTGTTTACCTAAGGCAGATTAAATATTAAAAGAAACTGATATTACAACTATTAAGTCCAAATTCAACTTATTAGTTGAGTTATAAGTCGAGATTTCACTTATCCAACTTCACCCTAAATATTAAACCGTAAAAAAAAAAAAAAAAAAAAAAAAAAAAGACGAAGAAAAGAAGAAGAAGTGAAGCAAAAACATGATTGAAAACAAAATTATTGTGCAAGTGTGAAAACCAGCAATGTGCTATGTTTTTGATAATTTGGTAATCCTTTTTGCAGAGGTTGTGTGATGTTATTGGGAAATATCATAGCATCACACTTTAATTCTTTTTTATATTTGAAAATTTTAAAACTGTTTGAGACAAATTTTTTGTATTAAATTAAAAAAGAATTCTATATATATATATATATATATATATATATATATATATATAATTACTTGTTTATTTATTTATTTATCTATTATTATTAAGTTAAAGGGGTATTTAATAAATTACAATTAGAATATAAAAGTTGTAAATAGGTAAACAATATAAAATTAGTGTCGATACATATAGGCATAAGTATAAGAACTTATGTGTATCGGTGTTGCTTTCTTAAACAATTTGTTTTGATTTATTTAAACGAATATATAGGTTTGTGTCACACAACTGCAATTTTTGTCTGTTAATTTTACTAAATATAAAAATTTTTTTTCAAAGTTTATATATATATATATACACTGATGGAAAAAAAATCCCAACACCAAGAAAAAATTATTGTACAGTAATGAAATTTCAGCAATACATTTGTCTAGGTAACATATTTAATTGATTAAAGTTTCAAGATCACAGGTAAAGCCATTGGCGAGAAGAGCCATTTCAAATGTGAAATGTTGGTACATTAGTAACCGGTGTAACCGCCAGAATTTTGAATGCAAGCATGCAAACGTGCATGCATTGTGTCGTACAGGTGTCGGATATCAGTTTGTGGGATGGAGTTCCATGCCTGTTGCACTTGGGCGGTCAATGCAGGGACGGTTAATGCTGGTTGTGGATGACGCTGGAGTTGTCGTCCAATGATGTCCCATACGTGCTCGATTGGACAAAGATCTGGTGATCTAGCAGGCCAAGGCAACATGTCGACACTCTGTAGAGCATGTTGGGTTACAACAGCGGTATGAGGGCGAGCGTTATCCTGTTGGAAAACACCCCCTTGAATTCTGTTCATGAATGGCAGCACAACAGGTTGTATCACTAGACTGACGTACAAATTTGCAGTCAGGGTGCGTGGGATAACCACGAGAGTGCTCCTGCTGTCATACGAAATTGCTCCCCAAACCATAACTCCAGGAGTAGGCCCTGTGTGTCTAGGCCGCAGACAAGTCGCTAGCAGGCGTTCACCTGGCCTCCTTCTAACCAACACACGGCTATCACTGCGACCAAGGCAGAACCGTCTTTCATCAGAAAACACAACAGATCTCCACTCCGTCCTCCAATGAGCTCTAGCTTGACACCACTCACGTCGCAAACGGCAGTGGTTTGGAGTCAGTGGAATGCACGCTACAGGGCGTCTGGCTCGGAGCTGTGCTTGAAGTAACCGATTTGTAACAGTTCGTTGTGTCACTGTGGTGACAACTGCAGCTCGAATTTCAGCTGCAGACGCAGTACGATTAGCCACAGCCATACGCCGAACATGGCGGTCTTCCCTCTCAGTAGTGCCACGTGGCCGCCCTGAACCCGGTCTTCTTGAGGCAGTACCTTCCCTTGACCACTGCTGCCAACACTCATGCACAGTGGATACATTCCTGCCAAGTCTTTCTGCAATATCGCGGAAAGAAAACCCACCTTCTCGTAGCCCTACTACACGACCTCGTTCAAACTCAGTGAGCTGCTGATAATGGCTTCTTCGTCTTCTTAGAGGCATCCTTGACTAACATTAACCCACTACGTCAAATCTCAACTGTAAATAACGATCACGAACCTTACAGCGCTTATTTAAAGCAAACCTCATTTGCATGTTCATAGTGTCGCTACTAGTGCCACACTTATGCGCGTAGCTCGAAATTTGAATCGACGTCATCTTTCAGATGTATAAACACACCTACCAAATTTCGTTTATCTAGCACAGCTCCTTCCTGGTGTTGGGATTTTTTTTTCCATCAGTGTATATATATATATATATATATACAGTCGGTAACAAAAGTGTCCGAACACTAGCAAAAATTCCTATGTAAAAAAAGTACACTTCATACGGTTTTGTTAAATAAATCCTTGTCGAATCCTGTTCTTAGTCAGAGTAAGAACATGATTCGATAAGGATTTCTTTAACAAAACCGTACGAAGTGTACTTTTTTAACATAGGAATTTTCGCTAGTGTTCGGACACTTTTGTTACCGACTGTATATATATATTGTTAAATTTACCGCAAATAAATTTCCTTTAGTACTATGTCTATGAATGAAATGGAGATGTGATTAATATATATGTATATATATATATGCATCTCTTTGAATATTTTTGACATAATTTCAATATTTATGTACAGTCGGGGAAAAAAAAAACGCAACACCCGCTGTAATTTCGTTATTAATTGACGCAGGAGCATCTAATAGACATCATTCAACAGGAAATTAAAAGCACTTTCTGAATATGTCGTCAAATTTTGAATTAGGGGTCATCTACATATTGAAATGAGCGCCAACTTTGATTTTTTCAATAGCAACACCCAATTTCGACTTCATTTTCGAATTTCTGAGAGTCTGGCAGTGCGGAAAAGTGTACTATTTGTATACTTTATCTTCAGTATTTATAGAGTTATAATCAAAAATGTGTTAGGGGGCTATTTATAAATGTAGCAAAATAAAATTAAGATCCCATAAAATACAGAGAAAATTTTAATATTTCACACCGGAAATCTTTCAGGAAAAAAATAATTATAGAAATTAATAAAACGCTGCTTCTTTCTCAGTTCCTTAATTATTCTCAAATCATTATTTTAGATTTGTAAATATTTCAGTACTTTTTTAGATAATTTTAGGTCTATTTAAATACATTACACTTGCGATTAGTCCATGCAGTACTCTTTGAAAAAAGTGCAATATTTTTCAAGTGTCTATTATGGCTGTACTGATCACCAACAAAGTTTAAATTTTCTTTCGTAGGTGTAACATAATATACGAAATGAAATAATATATATATATATATACAACAACGCATAAACTAAATCTTTTCGGATAAATTATTGTAAAGGTTCATGAAGTAAATATTAAACAATTTTAATCGCACTTACCAGTTTTGGGTCAGTTGAACTCTTTGGAACTGTACGATTCGTTTTATAATTTCTATGAAAATATAATTTGTTAATAACCCTTTCGCGACTGCTTACGTAGATTCACGCCATTTGAAAATCTGTAATCTGTCAGTAGGCGTTTCTTTCGTAATTTGTGTGTTACATATTTCTTAAGTGTGTACCCAGTGTTTATATTTTTGCAAAAAAATATACTATGGATAGAAATATATTGATTAGAAAGAATATAATTATAATGTATATCCATTTGTAATATAATTGTGAATACAGAAAATTTGTTCTGAAATATTTTATTTTGAGAGTATAACGCCCGTAGGCTGGTCCTACTGTCAAAAAGACAAATTCTAGCAGTCGCAAAAAGTGTTAAAATATATTTATAAAAGTTAAAGTATGTTTTTAAAAATGTATAAAGTTAAAATATATAATTAAAATTTTAAAGACTAAACTGTCCTTAAAATAATAATCGTCCCCCCCTACAAAATAAATAAATAAATAAATGAAATAAAATAAAGCAATATATGAAGCAAATAATTACGCCTTTTTTAACTATGACGGTAGTTAAGAAACGATTTTACAAGTCTCTCTTGCATTCCAACTCCATTCGTTTTTTAAATTTGACAATATCACATTAAACCTATTTTTCTATTTAAAACAGTAAACCACGCCTATTTAGTTAATTTTTCTTCTTCTAGTGTTTGTTTAAAAGATTCAAAATTTATCACCAATTAATCGATGAAGTATACCCCACTTGTACGTATTTTTGTCAACATAAAATAAGGGGCTTAACACGAATACTCAATGTCACATTTACTTTTCTTTTTTGTGTTGTTTTGTTTTGAAGAACGATGAAGGCGGGGCTTGCCTTCTTTAGAAGACAGGAGATGCGAACACTAATGTCTAAAAATCAACATTTTTGTTTCATTTCTTTGCTTTTGACGTTGTTGTTGAATAATTTGACCCGTAAATAAAAAATAAAAATATTTTGTTTAATTTTCTTTGTTATTTTTTAAGATTTGATTCGTTATCTCATGCAAAACTTTACAAGAGACGGCCCCCTAAACTACTCCAAAAGAAAGATTTATTTATATCTCGAAAACTAATAACTGGAATGAGCTGCAAATTTGCACACCCATATTTTTCAGCATTAGGATTCATTTTATGTAAAAATTTATATAGGTCATAATTCATAATTTTTATGAATATGAATTTATTAATATTTTTCATAATTAAAAATATTTTTCAGAATCAAAAGTAATGATGGATTATGTTTGGGTTTCTTTACTGTATCTTGTAAAAAAAATATTATATCGATCAAGTTATTTTTTGTGAAGATATTAATAAAAGTTTGAAATATGAATTTAACATTAGCACCTTCAAACTTTGAACGCTTATAACTCTGTGAAAAAATAAGTAAAATATACAACCAATATACTTTTTCGCGTTGTCGCGATCCCAGGAATTCAAATATAAAATAAAAATAGGGTGTTACCATTCGAAAAATCAAAGTTGATGCGCGTTTTAATATGTAGACGACCCCCAATTCAAAATTTCAGTTCATTTTCTGAAACTACTCACAATTCCCCGTCGAATGATACCTATTACATTTTTATACATCGATTAGGAACGAAGTTACGTTGAGTGTTGCGTTTTTTTTTTCCCCGACTGTACCTGACCCCAGTAAATTGGATTTGTTTTACCGATATGCACATGATGGTTGGAAGAATAGATTGTTTTTAAAATGCAGTCTAAAGTGTTAAATATATATAAATAAGTTCATTGCTCAAATTCTATCTATTTTCTTGTTAATATTTTTTTTTCTTTAATATTTATAAATATTACTGGATTTAATTAAATCGTTTAGTAAAATTTTTTTGAGTCTAAATAAAGTTATACATTCCTGCTAAAGTAAAAACTTTGTAAGTAAACGCCATAAGTTGCTAAAACACACAGCTGTTGTTTCGAGATGAAATAATTAAACATTGTCTATCATCATTGAAGAGAAAAGTAGGTATGAGTTAAAGGATTTCAGCAGAAATGCACCAAATGTATGGAAGTCGGATAATAATAGAAAATGAAAGTTATTTTAAAATGTTAGCATTATTATAAAAATTTTCTTTGTTTATTTTACCTTGGCACTTGCATAAGTGTTTTTGCTGTTTTTATGCTGCACACGCGCCTACATTTTTTTACTTATTTATCTACTGACCTGATGAAGGACCGTGCTTATTTCGTTCTACTCAAGTACCATAGATCGTTGCCTGTTTTTGCAATCTATGGTGCTTGTTTACAAAGTTTTTATTTATAATCATTGAACAAAAATATTTCGGTGCACTTATCTGCGAATTGGTTTATAAATATTTAAATATGAATGAATAAAATCAAACCATAATTTTTTTTTCTATACCGTAAAATTGGTGGAAATTTTCAATTTGATATGTGAAACATGAATGAGTGGGATATATATATATATATATATATATTATTTATTTACTTTATTTTATTTTATTTATTTATTTATTTTTTTCTGTGGAATAATTATTTTTTACTTTTAAAAAAAATGATGATTTTATTGATTTTGCAATAAAACAAATTTAGTTAAATGCTTATAAATTTCAAATTAAATGTTATATTTACGCCTATATTTAAAAGTATGAATTAATTCTTTAGGTCTTAAGGTTTATTATTATTATTATTATTATTATTATTATTATTATTATTATTATTTATTTTATTTATTTTATTTATTTATTTATTTATTTTTAGACCTTTTATTTTATACTAATCTATTTTCATGAAATATTTCGTATCTTTTTCACAAAAGTGTTAAAACTGACTGATCGATTAATACTCGTCCTTTTTTAGCACTGAATTTAATGTGAAATTTGTATTCTTTAAAAGCATATTTTTTGGTAATTATATGATTTTAATATTATCATGATTTTAATAATATTTCATCATTAAATCTGTACATATAACAAAAGTATCCGAATTTTAGCAAAAATTCCTATATAAAAAAAGTAGAGTTAATATTGTTTTGTTAAATAAATCCTTGTTGAATCATGGTCTTAGTCACTAAGAACATGATTCAAGAAGGATTTATCTAAACAGTGTTAACTATACTTTTTTTTTAATATATATATAGGAATTTTTGCTAGTGTTCGGATACTTTTGTTACCGACTGTACATATGTGTGTACAAACATATTTTTTAATTTCCTCATTGTTTCCTTTATCCACTTTCATTTCTTTTGCATTATTTTTAATTTAATAATTCTCAATAAAATTTACGATTCCTCTATTTGTAAAGCTATCATATTTTATTTATTCATTTATTTTTTTCTTTTCTGTGGAATAATTATTTTTTACTTTAAAAAAAAAAATGATGATTTTATTGATTTTGCAATAAAACAAATTTAGTTAGATGCTTATAAATTTCAAATTAAATGTTTTATTTACTCCTATATTTAAAAGTATGAATTAATTCTTTAGGTCTTAAGGTTTATTATTATTATTATTATTTATTTATTTATTTATTTATTTGTTTCCAGACCTTTTATTTTATACTAATCTATTTTCATGAAATATTTCGTATCTTTTTCACAAAAGTGTTAAAACTGACTGATCGATTAATACTGGTCCTTTTTTAGCACTGAATTTAATGTGAATTTTGTATTCTTTAAAGGCATATTTTTTGATAATTATATGATTTTAATATTATCATGAATTTAATAATATTTTATCATTAAATCTGTACATATAACAAAAGTATCCGAATTTTAGCAAAAATTCCTATATAAAAAAGTAGAGTTAATATTGTTTTGTTAAATAAATCTTTGTTGAATCATGTTCTTAGTCACTAAGAACATGATTCAAGAAGGATTTATCGAAACAGTGTTAACTATACTTTTTTTTAATATATATATAGGAATTTTTGCTAGTGTTCAGATACTTTTGTTTCCGACTGTACATATGTGTACAAACATATTTTTTAATTTCCTCATTGTTTCCTTTATCCACTTTCATTTCTTTTGCATTATTTTTAATTTAATAATTCTCAATAAAATTTACGTTTGCTCTATTTGTAAAGCTATCATATTTTATTTATTTTTTTCTTTTCTGTGGAATAATTATTTTTTACTTAAAAAAAAAAAAAATGATGATTTTATTGATTTTGCAATAAAACAAATTTAGTTAAATGCTTATAAATTTCAAATTAAATGTTTTATTTACGCCTATATTTAAAAGTATGAATTAATTCTTTAGGTCTTAAGGTTTATTATTATTATTATTATTTATTTATTTATTTATTTATTTATTTATTTATTTGTTTTCAGATCTTTTATTTTATACTAATCTATTTTCATGAAATATTTCGTATCTTTTTCACAAAAGTGTTAAAACTGACTGATCGATTAATACTGGTCCTTTTTTAGCACTGAATTTAATGTGAATTTTGTATTCTTTAAAGGCATATTTTTTGGTAATTATATGATTTTAATATTATAATGAATTTAATAATATTTTATCATTAAATCTGTACATATAACAAAAGTATCCGAATTTTAGCAAAAATTCCTATATAAAAAAGTAGAGTTAATATTGTTTTGTTAAATAAATCTTTGTTGAATCATGTTCTTAGTCACTAAGAACATGATTCAAGAAGGATTTATCAAAACAGTGTTAACTATACTTTTTTTTAATATATATATAGGAATTTTTGCTAGTGTTCGGATACTTTTGTTACCGACTGTACATATGTGTACAAACATATTTTTTAATTTCCTCATTGTTTCCTTTATCCACTTTCATTTCTTTTGCATTATTTTTAATTTAATAATTCTCAATAAAATTTACGTTTGGTCTATTTGTAAAGCTATCATATTTTATTTATTTATTTATTTTTTTCTTTTCTGTGGAATAATTATTTTTTACTTTAAAAAAAATATGACGATTTTATTGATTTTGCAATAAAACAAATTTAGTTAAATGCTTATAAATTTCAAATTAAATGTTTTATTTACGCCTATATTTAAAAGTATGAATTAATTCTTTAGGTCTTAAGGTTTATTATTATTATTATTATTATTATTATTATTATTATTTATTTATTTATTTATTTATTTATTTATTTATTTATTTTATTTATTTATTTGTTTTCAGACCTTTTATTTTATACTAATCTATTTTCATGAAATATTTCGTATCTTTTTCACAAAAGTGTTAAACTCACTGATCGATTAATACTGGTCCTTTTTTAGCACTGAATTTAATGGGAATTTTGTATTCTTTAAAGGCATATTTTTTGGTAATTATATGATTTTAATATTATCATGAATTTAATAATATTTTATCATTAAATCTGTACATATAACAAAAGTATCCGAATTTTAGCAAAAATTCCTATATAAAAAAAAGTAGAGTTAATATTGTTTTGTTAGATAAATCCTTGTTGAATCATGTTCTTAGTCACTAAGAACATGATTCAAGAAGGATTTATCAAAACAGTGTTAACTATACTTTTTTTTTTTAATATATATATAGGAATTTTTGCTAGTGTTCGGATACTTTTGTTACCGACTGTACATATGTGTGTACAAACATATTTTTTAATTTCCTCATTGTTTCCTTTATCCACTTTCATTTCTTTTGCATTATTTTTAATTTAATAATTCTCAATAAAATTTACGTTTGCTCTATTTGTAAAGCTATCATATTTTATTTATTTATTTTTTTTTTTTCTTTTCTGTGGAATAATTATTTTTTACTTTAAAAAAAAAATGATGATTTTATTGATTTTGCAATAAAACAAATTTAGTTAAATGCTTATAAATTTCAAATTAAATGTTTTATTTAAACCTATATTTAAAAGTATGAATTAATTCTTTAGGTCTTAAGGTTTATTATTATTATTATTACTATTATTATTATTTATTTATTTATTTATTTTATTTATTTATTTTCAGACCTTATATTTTATACTAATCTATTTTCATGAAATATTTCGTATCTTTTTCACAAAAGTGTTAAAACTGACTGATCGATTAATACTGGTCCCTTTTTAGCACTGAATTTAATGTGAAATTTGTATTCTTTAAAGGCATAGTTTTTGGTAATTATATGATTTTAATATTATCATGATTTTAATAATATTTTATCATTAAATCTGTACATATAACAAAAGTATCCGAATTTTAGCAAAAATTCCTATATAAAAAAAGTAGAGTTAATATTGTTTTGTTAAATAAATCCTTGTTGAATCATGTTCTTAGTCACTAAGAACATGATTCAAGAAGGATTTATCAAAACAGTGTTAACTATACTTTTTTTAATATATATATAGGAATTTTTGCTAGTGTTCGGATACTTTTGTTACCGACTGTACATATGTGTACAAACATATTTTTTAATTTCCTCATTGTTTCCTTTATCCACTTTCATTTCTTTTGCATTATTTTTAATTTAATAATTCTCAATAAAATTTACGTTTGCTCTATTTGTAAAGCTATCATATTTTATTTATTTATTTATTTTTTTCTTTTCTGTGGAATAATTATTTTTTACTTTTAAAAAAAAATGATGATTTTATTGATTTTGCAATAAAACAAATTTAGTTAAATGCTTATAAATTTCAAATTAAATGTTTTATTTACGCCTATATTTAAAAGTATGAATTAATTCTTTAGGTCTTAAGGTTTATTATTATTATTATTATTATTATTGTTACTATTATTATTTATTTATTTATTTATTTTATTTATTTATTTTTTTTCAGACCTTTTATTTTATACTAATCTATTTTCATGAAATATTTCGTATCTTTTTCACAAAAGTGTTAAAACTGACTGATCGATTAATACTGGTCCTTTTTTAGCACTAAATTTAATGTGAATTTTGTATTCTTTAAAGGCATATTTTTTGATAATTATATGATTTTAATATTATCATGAATTTAATAATATTTTATCATTAAATCTGTACATATAACAAAAGTATCCGAATTTTAGCAAATTTCCTATATGAAAAAAGTAGAGTTAATATTGTTTTGTTAAATAAATCCTTGTTGAATCATGTTCATAGTCACTAAGAACATGATTCAAGAAGGATTTATCAAAACAGTGTTAACTATACTTTTTTTTTAATATATATATAGGAATTTTTGCTAGTGTTCGGATACTTTTGTTACCGACTGTACATATGTGTACAAACATATCTTTTAATTTCCTGATTGTTTCCTTTATCCACTTTCATTTCTTTTGCATTATTTTTAATTTAATAATTCTCAATAAAATTTACGTTTGCTCTATTTGTAAAGCTATCATATTATGTAAAAAAATAATTTTAAAAAGTATACGTAAACATTATTAAATAAACTTTTTTTTCAATTATTAATTATATTTATATATAATTACCGAGTTTGAAGAAATACATCGAAACTATTCATGATTTTTATGAAACATTTCTTTAAGTAAATATATATAAAATATCACAATAGAGTGGATAGTTGTGCATCTTTTTTTTTTTTTTTCTTCTTCTTTCTTTCTTTCTTTCTTTTTTTTTTTTTTTTTTTTTGTCAATTAAAAATTTTAATTTTAATTATGTTGTATTATATATTGATTATATTATATATTAAATCCAAATACTTCTATAATATATTTTATATTTCAATGAGGAAAACATTTAGCAATTTGCAGAGAATAAAATGTTTTGAAACAATATACGATTTTGACATGCTGTTCTTTTGATTAAAAATAAAGAAGAAAAAGAGAAATGAAGAGAAAAAGGGACAAATAAATAAAATATTAAAAATATTAAAAATATTTTAATGTTTTTATTTAGATGGGTTATTGTCGCTCCAAGAAGTTTTTAATTAGACTTTTTAGGAATACAACACACTCTAAATTCAATGCACACAGCAAAAAATACCTGGTTGATTTTGTCGATATTCAGAGTTTGTTTTATGAGGACCCGTGTGTCATCATTACTCACTATTGATTGACCTGATCAATGGTTGAGTTGTTTGCAAATAACCTCTAATTTACATTACTAAACAAGAAATTGTTTTCACCTATATAATAATTTTTCTTTTGACATTTAAACCTTTTTAATAAATCAATTCCATTTAATCTTTTTCTTTGCTTTTCATTAACCTCAAAAGTGCCTTTTTAAAACAGACTTCTTTAAAATTAATACTGGGGAATCTATAGAACTGTTTTCGCGTATATAATGCCTTTTTTGTGCCCTTTTTTATGCTAGAAGCCACGGGACCAAATGCTGATAAAATTTCTTCAAACGTTCCATACTCGTTTTTGAAAACAAAGGTATATACTTAGTAAATTTATTTAAATATGTTGACTTGTTGTTTATTGGACAGCCAAAAGGGATTTATGTAATTTTCAAAAAAATTAATGATTTTGCTTGCATTTAAAAAGTAAGCCTAAAGTTAAGTCAATACATTTCAAATAACTGCCGCAAATTATTTATAATGCTGTCAAAGTTGTTTCTTTGGCTCTTTATATATTAAAAGAAATGTGGATCATATTACTTTCAGTATAAGGAATGCTGTAGTCTGCCTCAATTGCATATTTTGTTTCAAAACTGCAAAACAAACAAAGACTGATTCATGAACAGTTTATAATTCTGCTGTCAAATAATGAAACTTATATATTTTGAAAATGAGGCAGAATATCCCAAATATATTATGGCAGTCTATAATGCATTGGGTGAGTGCAAAAGTTCTACCCGTTTTTATTACCCATAAAGAAGAGCAAATAAACGCAAAATGAACAGTACCTATTATTGTGCATAATACCTATCGCTATCTATGACCTATTGCCACCTTTCTGGTAGAAGATGAATCCCACGGCGGTAAAATTCCGACGGTTACAAGTAAAAAAGTCTTGGATGCCAGTTTTCACAGCATCAAGATCATCAAAGATTTTCTGACTGAAGGAATTGTTTAACGCACGAAATAGGTGATAATAAGTTTGTGCCAAGTCAGGAGAATAGGGAGGGTGGAGTAAAAACTCCCAACTAAAGCCTAGTAACTTTTGGCCAATGATGACAGCAGCATGTGGCCTGGCGTTATGATGATGAAGGATAACACTGCGACGATCGATGAGACCTGGCTGTTTTGCTACAAATTTGAATGCAGCCTGTCTAACTATAGACAGTAGAAGGCAGCATTGATGGTTTGATTAAGTGGCTGGACATCCCAGTGAATTATTCCCTGCACATCCCCCCACACCTTCTTGGGATGAAGTTCAGCTTTCGAAGTCGGTGCAGGCGCATCAGAAGGGTGATACACAGTCCTACGATTTTTTATGTTACGGTACATAACCCACTTTTCATCTCCTGTCATAATTCGTGTCAAGAATGTGTTATTTTTGTACCGGGAGAGCAAGGAAACACAGGTGACGATTCGGTCATCCCGTTGATTAGCTGTCAGGTTATGTGGAACCCAACGATCCAACTTTCTCGTAAAACCCAAGTTAACCAGCCGTTTCTCGACCGTTATCCGGTGTACGTTGAAGGTCTCTGTGAATTCTTGCATGGGTGGGTTCGTGTTGTTTCTTATGGCTTAGTCAATATCGTCGTCTCCAACGTCTGATGGCCGTCCACTCCTAGCCTGATCTTGGCAGCTTCTGTCTCCTTCCTTAAATTTACGAAACCATCGACGACATGTGCTTTCGTCTATTGCATCCTCCGCATAAATTTGACAAACATTGCGACATGCTGCGGCTGCCGTACTCTTTTTATCGAACTCGTATAATAAACAATGTCTTATATGCTCCTTCTCGCTTTCCACGTTACACCCTCTGATATTTTGTTTTTAGATGATTAACTTTGTGAGACACGATGCATTTATATATGAGACATCCACACGTTTAACTGGCCGATTATTTGCGCCATTACAATGTCATGTGTGACGTCAATTCTATTGAAATTTTTCATATCCAAAAACGGGCAGAACTTTCGCACTCACCCAATATTTATTTTTCTTATGAAAGCCAAGGAAATTCTGATAGTAAAATACCACCGAAAAAGAATCGTTTAATCCTGTGCTTTGCTTTTCGAACGCCTTACTGATTTAAAAATATCAGAGGAAGGGCATTAGATAAAAAAAATAGGCTGACGACATTAAACTATCCAAAGTGAAACTTACAGAACCTATATTACATGCATTTGGAAACTTCAGTGTCCTTCCAACTTTTAAAGTATCTTCTTGTAATAAAGGGATCAAATGCCTGCCCTGCATTACTTTCTAAAATGCTTAACTTAACTAAGAGTGACGAAAGGGATGCCTCATGCTGAAACACATTCCAGTCTGCAAGTCTAAGTCTCAATATACAAATAAATTAAAAGGGAAATAAAATGACAAATCTGAAGCTTAATAACAATGTCTCAAAGTGATTTAGTATGAAGAGGTGCAAGAGGTTTTCCTGGAAAAGTTTTATCGGTATCTATGGTTCCACCCATCTAATAAACCCTCTATATAATCCAAGCACCACACCCTTATTTTGCTTTTGTGACAAAAATTTTCAAAACACCCGATCTATATTAAAGAATTCTTGCGGGGTAAATGCCCTTGAATTTCAAGAAACGCCGGAAACTTGGCATGGACTATTCCCGGAAGGTCACGCGAGACGCGTGAGACTTGCGTGTTGCTTAGCCATTGAAATCAATCAAGTTGGCAGGAGCTTTCTCTCATCAAGCTTGGCACGACTTTTTGCAGTTAGGTTTCTTTTACTAAATAGTTAGACAAGCTGCATTTCCTACAATGAATATTCGCTGTCTTATTACGCTTTTTCTTTTTATTTTAAAGGTCAACGGAGCATCATAATTCGGTACTGCGAAAAAAGGCGTTACATTACAGCTATTAAAAACGATCGGTGTTATTCAATGCCTTGTTAAAATACAAAGTCAAGGTTTCAACTCCATACGGTTGTTTCTCATATCATTTTTATCGAATTACGTGTTTCTGTAGAAATGTAATAGTTAATCTTCTTTCTTATATTCTTTTTTATACATTATTGTTTGATAAAGTGTCTTTATCAGAAAATTAGAATATATGGCTCATTTTCAAATTTTGCTTGCAATATTTTGTCTCTCACGTTGTGACAAGACTTATACCATAATTTATAATATTAAAACAATACTTTTTGAAAATTAATATTTGAATATTATTTACTATTATTTGAATATTATTCTGTTTGAATATTATTTGAATATTTTAAATATATATATATATATATATATATATATATATATATATATATATATACCGGGTGCGCCAAAAGTTCGTGAAAACTTTAAAAAATCATTAAAAAAGAACAAAAGATAGAAAAGTGCGGTTTGCACGAATGACATCAGAAAGAGGGCTTTTTTTTTTTTTTTTTTTTTTTTTTTTTTTTAAGGAACAGAAAAAAAAGTTCAAAAAATGGCCGATAGTTGGCGCTGTGGTGGATAGACGAAGTTGATTTATGCAAATCAGGTTGAATTTTATGCCATTCAGCAGACCTTGTCTGTGATTCATCTAGATATGCTGTAATCAGCTGTCACAGGTGTTGTGACTCGCCTTACTTGCTTCATAGAATGTGGTGGAAGTCATGTTGAATAACTTCAGCTTAAATAAATCCTTGAAAAGTTGAATTGTATTGGTTTTGTGTTTCTGCTCATTATATTTTAATGTATGACTCATTTCCATTTATTTCTTAACATATCCAACACCAGCTCCACCTAGCGGTCATAGTTTTCACCAAGTTTTGGCTCACCCGGTATATATATATATATATTATCATTTAACTTAAAGGTCAAGACCGTTACCAGACACAGGTTTGAATGTGTTCGTATTTTTTACTACCATTATTTCCATAGAAAAATATATACTATATTTTTATAGTAGTTTTTTGTGATTTGATTATGCTAGAAATTATCGATAGAAAATTGTCATGTAAGAGTTCCGTCTTGAGACGGAAACTCTTTCTCTCTTGATCGACATGACACAAAAGGAGAGACAAAAAATATGCATTAAGCCTTTTTTTTTTTTTTTTTTTTTTTTTTTTAAGAAAACTCTTCCTGTAGTTAAATTTTACTATCAATATAACACACAAATTCTCAATATTTAATATTTCCTTTTTTTATTTAGTTAATTATTTTTTTTATTTGAGTTAATCCCTTCTTTCTCGCTCCCGTGATATTCACGGGCTGTGACCACGCCCCACGTATATTTTTTCTGTAACATTTTAGAGTACATGAAAGTACCAGCCAGTACCAAACTATATATAATGTATTTGAAAATATGTACAGAATAACTTTATATATTATTCATATATTTATTTTCAATCTATTTTTTTTAATTAGACAAAAATGTTGACTTTATGGGCGTGTCTTTGAAAAATATGCGACCGTTAAGGGGTTAAATAACAAAGCAAAGATACTTAATTTCTTAAAATTTTAAAGGGAGAGATATTTTCCCTTGAGCCGTATTTTAAAAGGACTCATGGGTAAGAAAAAAAAAAAAAGTTTTAATTTTTAACGCTAGAAGCATTAAATATTGTCTTCTTTATTTAATACACATCTTAAATTAAACTTTTAATTTTAATTTTTGCTGTATCTTATTCGATATTAAATATTTAATAAATAATACTTAAAATTTAATTTTCAAATGAAACATTTAATATTAATTTATGGTTCATTTTTTTTCTTTTATTCTTTTCCTACCGGACAATACGTAAATGAATTTTTAAAATAACACATATTCACTAAAAGTATTATTATCAATAATACGAAAAAGCTTTTTTAAGACATGCGTTAAAAAATTATGTTGATATGTATTAACTTATTGAATGTAGGTTTTTAGTTAAAATGCCTTTTTCAGTATATTTAGGATCATTCCATCGTGATCAATGTAATGTTTTTAATAAGATAATTCAATAAAACTTTACTTTTAATTATATTAAAAGCTGCATATTGAAATTCTTTCCTTTTTTCCATGATCAGACATCACACAAAGTATCTTGAATATTAAATTATGAATTAATTTCTAATTTGGCGTTGTCTAAATAACGATTTCTTATGAATGTAACATTCTTTCAACCTCAATGTTGCATTGGTCATTACACTGAAAAAAAAAAAAAAAAAAAAAAGGAGCAAAAATAATCAAAACTCAGTAAAATTTCATCAAATTTAAGTTTGAGACATACTCAAAATAGATCCGAAACAAATATACTCAAATTTAAAAATTCAGTGTACTTATTATGAGTACATTAACATGCTGGAAAATTGGCATCGACCATCGTGAATCCAAAAAAAAAAAAAAAAAAAAAAAAACTTAAAAGTACAGGAAAAATCTGGCAGCTGGGGTGCCAGTATTTCTCCGTCAAATATACAAGACAAAACTGTACTTTTGACAAAAAACCAGTTTGATTTACAGGATTCCTGTATAAAATATATGTCAGGGATACAATTTTACGGTTTTAAACTGTATATTTGACGGAAAAATACTGGCACCCCAGCTGCCAGATTTTTCCTTACGGGTTTATTTTTTGCAGTGTAGATTCTCATTGATATAGCCTACCAGAAACCATTATGAAACAACCACGAAATATTTTTCTGGAGATTTGAGGGATAAATTTTGTGTTTAGGCTCTTTGTGCTTAAATTTGGAGAAACTCTATTAAGGAACTCCTTTTAGATCAACATATTTACAGTCCGTTAAGAAATTATAAGACCACTTTAATTTTGTAAATTATAAGAAAAATAAAGATTCTAATCATAATTTAAATACATAAAATAACATATTGCTCTATACTTTTTTATAATTAGTTTGCAATAACTTGGTATAATGCAATGAATGTTTAATTAAAATATATATTAAAATAAGTGAAAAATAACCTGTTAAGAAAATATAAGACCACTTGTCAAAAACAAAATTGTATAAAAAATTAATATGATATTGGTCCTCCATTTTTCCTGATGATTTCAAACACTCTGTTTTTCATTGAAGTAACCAGGTGATTACGTTCAGTTATAGAAATATTGTACGATTCTTTTACAATGGCTACTTCCAGTTCATTGGCAGATGAAAATTGTTTATTATTAGCATAAACTTTGCGAGATAATATACCCCATAGGTTTTCTATAGGGTTCAAGTCTAGACTTCGACTTGGCCATTGCAAAAAATTATTATTTTCTTTTTTAAACCACTCCTGTGTGGATTTAGATGTATGGCAAGCAGCATTGTCCTGTTGAAACATCCAGTTAGTACCACCTAATAAAGGCCTAAACGGTATCATATGATCATATAGCATAGACTGATACTGTGTAGAGTTCATATGACCCGAAATCCACTGTAAATCACACAACCCCTCGTAACTGAAAGCCCCCCAAATCATTACTGATCTTCCACCCATTTGTCGACGGAAGCATTCTTTTTGTTCCTTCCTCAAGTCATGCCAATAGGGTTTGTAAACATCGGGACCATCAAGGTTAAATTTATTTTCATCAGAAAATATAATTTGTTTCCACTCATCATTCCATGACATGACATTTGCAGCCCATTTTAATCTTTCTTCTCGATGGCATTTCAATAACTTTGGTTTTTTCTTCAATTTCATAAATTTCGTATTAATATTTAATTTAAGCTTCTTCCAGACTGTTACATGTGAAGTTTTCTTGCTGAAACTTTTCAAAATTTCACGAGCTGAAAAATCTTTTTTAGTTGACAGTCGAAAAATTTGTCTATTATCACGTGCTGACAAAATATTTTTTTTTTTTTTTATTTTATTTTATTTTTTGAATAATCTTTTCTAATTATGGCATCATGAATGGCAGCTTTAGAATGGTTAATTAACCTCGCAATATCACTTTCAGATTTACCAGAACCTTTATAAAATAAAATTTTTCTCACTTCGCACTCCGATAATTCTTTACCTCGAGGCATCGTCAAATTAATCGAGATAACACATTCAAAACCTAAGCCTTTGTTTCTTAGGTAATTCTTTTACGAAATACTGACGCATGCCCTTTATATTGAGTTTGACGTCTTGTATAATATGCTAATTTTCTCAGGTGGTCTTATAATTTCTTAACAGTCACAGTCTTTAATTTTTAGAAAAATGAATAAGTTTTAATGAAATTTAATTTAATTTTAAAAGTTGGAATTAGTATAGGATACATTTTCTTATCAATTTTAAATACGCGACTAAAAATTTGCATATTATGCTCTCTTCTTCAGAAATCCACCAATACGCTTGTGGTCTTATAATTTCTTAACGCACTGTATGGTAAGTTATTATGCGAACAGATATTAGTTTTTGAAAACATATGCTATTTCGACAAGTATGTTTTCCTTTTTAAAACAAAGTTACCCATGTCAAAATGAGTATGTCCATTTATTTATTTTTGAACACTTCATTTTTTTTACAGTGAAATGATTACTTTAGTAAAAATAATTAAAAAATAATTTACAATTTAATATTCAAATTACTTTTTATGATTTCTGAACGCTTTTCTGTTATTTATCTACAATTTATCTCACCGTCAGTACACTATACAATTCTTTTAAGTAGAATCCCCAGCTAAAAAAAATCTCTAGCATGTCTGCAAAAAATAAATAAAACGTGCAGATATTTGTAAAAATTCTGCAGATTCTTTGAAGACATTAAAAAATTGCATTTAATCTTCAATTGATTCTGCAGAGTTTTTGGAGATTTTCATATCATCATTAAAGTTCACCAACACAATGCAGATATTTTGAAGACAAACAAAAAAAACCCTGCAATCTATCTTCAATTTAATTTACAGATTTCAAAACACCATTCAATTTCACCAACAATATGCAGACAAAAGGAAATCTGAATTCTATCTTCACTTTAATGAACAGATTTTCATATCATGATTAAATTTTAATAACAAAATGCAGACATTTCAAAGAAAAAAAAAAAAAAAAAAATCTGCATTCTATCTTTAATTCGGTTTTTAATTTTTTGGAAGATTTTTATAACATCATCAAATAATAATATCCAAAGAATTTTTACTTCCATTACCCGACTAACATAGGTAATGGAAGTATTGTATTCGGTCCAAAAATTCGATATCGAAATTTTACCTAGTTTACATGTTTTAAGGTCTCCTGAGTCCAAAAAAGTGGTTTTTGGCAATTGTTCTGTGTATGTGTGTATGTGTGTGCGTGTATGTGTGTTGGGAATCTTCTGACTATCATATCTCCGAAACTAATAAAGATAGAACTACGAAACTTCAGAATTGAGACAGGTCTGGTAAACAAGTGAATTTTCCAAATTTTGGTGAAAACTGGGAAACCGGAAGTGGGACATCGGAAACCGGAAGTAGGACTATAAGTCCGTATCTCAAAAAACGGCTCTAACGATTTTCTTCAAAGTTTCTCTGTAAACACTCTATTAGATGGCTTTTCGAAAGATATAATTGGTTAGTTGAGGAAAATTGATAGGCACCCTGTATAAATAGCTGAAATTCAGGTTTTGCAAGTGCGTTTCTTTGAAAACGGCTGTACGTATTTTTTTTTTTTTTCAAACTCGCCATAATAACTCCCTTTTATATATACTTTTGTATGTAATTATTGTTTTCCGGTCATTAATTGAATATGCCAAGTTTTGATAAAAGTTGGTATCTCAAAAACGGCTCTAACGATTTTCTTGAAAATTGTTACCTAAAACCATTTTAAATATGCTTTATCATGTATTACGTGGTTATTACAGGAAAATTAACAGTCATCCTGATAAGGTAGGTTATTACTATCTGTTACTAAATTAAAATAAATAAATAAATAAAATAAATAAATGAATAAATAATTGCAAAGCTGTGATTTAAAATTTAAAACAGTAGTAGATTTTCAAAAATATTGAGATATGTATAACATGTTACAAAATTTATTGTATGGAATATTGGTAAAAGTAAGCTGTTTTTTTTTTTTTTTTTTTTTCATTATTTTTTTTTTATTGTTATTATCATTAATATAATTTTTTAATTTATATCATTAATATCATTTATTATTATTATTATTTATTAATGATAATATTTATTATCAATAATATTATTTATAAATTCATAATTTGTATTTTAAAAAAATCTTATTTTGTCACTTACAGAGGTCGAATTTAAATAATTTTTGAATTATTTATTTAATGTAGCAGCAATTGTTAAAAAAGGAAAAGCAGTTAATTAGTACAAATGTTACCCTTAAAGCTCGAAATTCGTTAATGTGAAGATTAACTAAAATGCCCTGTTAAATTGCGGAATCAAGAGTTTTCCGCATTTAAACTATATAATCTGCACATTAGTGGCTTCTGTATCAGTTCTTCAATTTCCTGTTTCGACATTTACTATGACGTCAAACTGTCAGGTGATTCAGATGCGCGAATAAGATCAAATGAGCTTCAAACTTCAAACCGAAACTTTTAAACGTTTGCTACTGCTTCCGCTAAATGGATTGTAACGTAAACTCGTAAATTGACAGTAAAGTAATCAAGAGATCTTGATTTGTAATTTGTTACACTGTAAAAAAAATATTTTGATTTTCATATTACTGTGAATAATTAAAGTGAAATAATGCCATGCAATTATGTACTTTCTATCTGCCATTCATTCAAACGAAAAAAAAAAGGACAGCTGATTTTTGTTGCGACATTAAAAAAAATGGCGCTTTAGTTCCATATTTATAAAGTCTAGATAGGTAAGTTTGCTAATACTTACTGAAAACTTTAAATTTTCTTAGGTTGTACTTTAAAGTCTATGTAGCATTGTTATATTGACATTGTTAATAATATGTATCACAAATTAGCATTCATTTATGTCTATTTCCCAATATCCTTATTCTTTATTTATTTATTTACTTTTTTTTTCTGCGTTACTTAAATATATGCTATAAAAATATTACGAGTACATATATATATATATATATATACTGTTTGTTTATTTTATTTTCATATCATCGTAGTTCGTAAATTGTTAGAACATGTATTTACAGCTATAGCTTAAAAAAAAAAAAAAAACTTTCAACAACTACGTTAATAATAATAATAATAATTTAATCTTAATAAAATGTGACGCAGCATTTTTACTTTCTCTTACCCATAAGGTAGAGAAAGTATTGTTTTAGGGTAAAATTTTCGAAAGTGAGTCTTTGTTATATTTACATGTTTTGAGGTTCCCTGAATACGAAAATCATGTTTTTAGCGAATGGTCTGTGTGTCTGTTATAAGCTATCTCAAGAACAAATAGTAGCAGAATTTTTAAACTCGGTATTCTAAATGTGTATCATATAGGGATGCTACAGTAAGATTTTCGTTGAGATGAAGCAAATGGTTCGTGTACAGGGACACTCAATAGTATTCAAATACATTACGTCTGTGGGGAAAATTGCAGGTAAGTAGAGTTTAACATCTATAGACTGCACTAAATCAAATGAAACGAAAAAATATTTTATGTACTGGAGATAGTCAACTGGGGAAAAAATTTTGTGTATGTAGGAGCATCGCCTCCCCCCCCCCCCACCCATGAGGGGAGTAAATTTTTATGATGGGTATCTTTCAAAAGAGCTCGCCAATACCTTTAAAGCGAATGGTTGAACTATAAATCTGTGATAATTTAAAACAAAATTATCGATTTTTTAACCTTTAACGGAAGAAAAAAAAAATAGATTTTTTTTTTTTTTTTTTAAATATTAAGATTAAAATGGAAGCTTTTTTTTTTAATATTTAGTGTTATACTACTTCTCTAATATGGAAATCCTCTGCATTATCATAAAAGATAATTTTTTTAAATTTTAATAACAGAATTATTTTTTTAATAACCGAATTAAATTCTACATAAATGTAGGTGCATTAATGAAACGGGGTGAGGGGGGCGATAGCCCCCCCCCCTCATACAGAAATAATTATCATATAAAACTTTTCCGAAGCCTAATTTGATTTGTTTAACATAGGTTTACATAACAGTACTTGTTATCTTACCTCTTAATCTCCAATCTGTATTTATAGTATTAAATTTCACGGTAAGAGAAAGTCGTGTGAGTGACAGACCAGATTATTTACTTTCTCTTACCCATAAGGTAGAGAAAGTATTATTTTAGAGTCAAATTTTCGAAAGTGAGTTTTTGTTATATTTACATGTTCTGAGGTCCACTGAATACAAAAATCATGTTTTTAGCGAATGGTCTGTCTGTGTGTGTCTGTCTGTTATCAGCATATCTCAAGAACAAATAGAAGCAGAAATTCCAAACTTGGTATTCTAAATGTGTATCATATAGGGATGCTACATTAAGCTTTTCGTTGAGATTCAAAAGTATTCAAATAAATTACGTCTATGGGGGAAATTGCAGGAAAGTAGAGTTTACCATCTATAGACTGCACAAAACCAAACGAAGCGAATATATATTTTTTGTAATAGAGATGGTCAACTGGGAAATTTTTTTTTGTGTATGTAGGAGCCTCGCCGGTGGAAGTCCCCCCTCGAGGGGAGTAAATTTTCATGATGGGTATCTTTCAAAAGAGCTTGCCAATACCTTTAAAACGAATGGTTGAACCATCGATCTGCGATAATTTAAAATAAAGTTATGAAATTTTTTCATTTTTACCAAAAAAAAAAAAAAAAAAAAATTTAATGTAATATTGAGAATATTGAACTTTTTTTGATTTTTAGTGTTATACGACTTCTCTAATATGAAAATCGTCTGCATTATCATGGAAGATATTTTTTTTTTAAATAATAATTTTAATAAATTATTTTTACTGAGTGAATTTGTATAGGAAAATATAGAAGAAAGTTATGTGGTGGCTACAACACACTAGTTATTTGTTGTTAGTGGATGTGCTTTACTAATTAATTTACCATTTCCAGAAAAGTTGTTAAGGAATTGTAATAAATTCCTCATAGAGATATGGTAAATAATGTATGTTTTAAGCTAAATATTCATCGCTTGTTTTTTGTTATATATACACATTCTGAGACTTCCTGATTACCGTAGTCAAGTTTGTTAACGTTTGATCTTTGTCTGTATCTCTTAGAATAACTTAAAAACGAATAATTTCAGGAGATCCAAATGTTGTATTTTGAAGTTAATAATAGAAGTTTGTTGCGGGAAAAGTTTGATCAAGATTGAAAAGTTTCAATGAATGTTGCGTGTAAAAATTGTCTGTATTATTTTAAGTAAACTTTTAATTTTAATAACGGGATTAAATTCTATATAAATGTAGGTGCATTAATGAAACGGGGTGTTGACCACAGAACTAATTATCCTATAAAACTCTTCCGAAGCCTAATTTGAATTGTTTAACATAGTTTTACATGACAGTACTCGTTATCTTACCTCCTTATCTCCAACCTGTATTTATACTATTAAATTTCAGGGTTAGAGAAAGTCGTGTGAGTGACACACCAGATTATCATTTTTCTTTTTATACGTTACTATTTTTCGTTAAAAAGATATTAAATATTTCATTTTAATTTTACAAGTATTAAAATCAGCAATTTTGTATAATGTAGAGCCATTTTGTAGAAGAAAAAGTTTAGAGTTAGAAGTATCAGAAGAAATAATGCGAATATTCAGATATGACGAGAAAGACAGGATTAGTTGGACTCATTTGCAGGTAATCATTATTTATTTAAAAAAAAAAAATTATATGTGTAAATGAGTTTTCTTGATGCTTCATTTCTGTCTGCCTGCTAACTTCTAAGCTGAAGAAAAGTAATACATGAGGTGTGTAAACATTTTTGTTATTATTATTATTATTATTTTCTGAAGCAGTTATAAACATGTTTATATAAAGAAAAAAAATGTTAAATAAATATTTAAATCGAGGATATGCGATTTACGTATTTTAAAAAAGTATGTTTCACTTATGTTTTAAATTTGAAATATATTAAAATTTCTTTTTTGTTATTATTATTATCATCGTTATTATTTTGTTAAACAAAGTGATTTTTAGGCATTAAAAAAAATTTCACATTTATTAGGAATAATTAATGGAGAAAAAAAATATAATTTTCATTATTTTGGGAAAAAAGAAAAGTGATATATTTTACAATTGAATGTTTAATTATAATAATATTTGATAAATAAATTTTGAAAAATTTATCTCGTCTTTTTTTTTTTTTTTTTTTTTTTTTTTTTGTAATATTATTCTAATTTACTTATTTTTTGAATTCAATATGTTCTTTCTGCACATTCAGTATGTTCGTTTATATTTTTAATATGATATAAATTATACTAAATTGTCTTTGAAAATAAGAAATTAAATATTTACAAACATAGTTTTTTATTTTTTTTTATTTTTCATGTAGTACAGTAAATGTGACTTACATTTAACATGCTTTATTTTTTATTTTCAAAGATTAATTTAAAAAAGATCTAAAACTTCTACAGTTTATATTTTACAGGAATAAAAACTCGTGTGAAAAAGTCAAATTCAAGTTATTATATTTCGGGATGCATCTGTGTTTACTATGCAATTTTTTTAGCTAATAATTATGCAAAAATTATTAACTTTTTTTTTTTTTTTTAAATTATTAAATTTGATGTTAATATTTTCGACATTTGATGTTAATATTTTGCTACACAGGTGCAGATGATAGTCTGAAGGTACTAAAACTTTTTAACCAACGTTACTTTTAGGCTTTTAATCCTGTGAATCTTTCGCTCAGGAGCCCCCCGCATCCTCACATAGGGAAGACCTACACAGTCGACGTAGGTTCTTGGAGTGTTTTTTCTCTCAGTGTTTGTCGCTTCTTCGATGGGGAAACGCCCATGCTGTCTACGTTGGCTTTACTAGGCTCGTTGCCAGCATTCAGAGAATTAGTATTTTTAATGATTTACAATTTTTATGATAAAAACCATAAGTTGGGTTTTTGTAGTCCGATTTTTTTTTAAGTAATTGAATATTATGTTCACATTTTCGGTCTGAGCGTTATTTTTAGCTAATGCTGTGGGTAGTATATTTTTCTTAAACTTAATGTTTGAGAAAGTGCTTTATTCTGCTACTAATTTTTCGCTTGTTATGTAACAAGCGAAAATTTAGTAGTATAATAAATAAAACACTTTCTCAAATATTAAGTTTAAGAAAAATATACTACCCACAGCATTAGCTAAAAACGCCCAGACCGAAAATATTAACATAATATTCAATTACTTAAAAAAAAAAAATTGCACTGTAAAAACCCAACTTATGGTTTTTATCATAAAAATTTGAAATCATTAAAAGTACTATTTTTGTGAATGCTGGCAAACGAGCCCAATAAAGCAAACGTTGACAACATGGGCGTTACCCCCATCGAAGAAGCGACAAACACTGAGAGAAAAAACACTCCAAGAACCAGCGTCGACTGTGTAGGTCTTCCCTATGTGAGGATGTGGGGGCTCCTGAGCGAAAGATTCACAGGATTAAAAGCCTAAAAGTACCGGTTAAAAAGTTTAAGTACCTTCAGATTATCTGCACCTTTTTATATGCAGATTTTCTGCAGACAAATGTTCCAAATACCTTCAAATTGTCTGCAATGTTTCTTTTGCAGATTTTCTGCAGATAAGTTGTTCCAAATACCTTCAAATTCTCTTCAACTTTCTTTTGCAGAATTTCTGCAGATTTATTTTGTAGATTTTCTGCAAATAACTATGTTCCAAATACCTTCAAATGGTCTGCATTTTTTTTTTAAGATTTTCTGCAGACATTTTTTAGCTGGGTCATATTTGCACTATCTCAAAGTTATTTGAAAAACAAGCATATCATAATTTTACTAATAATTCGCCCATTTAATATTCACAATATCTTTAATTAAACAATTATTTAAATAATAAGAACATTTAATACCGCAATCTTTTTTTTCGTTCACGTGAAAGGAGGAGAAAAGCCTAAAACCATCCGTTAAGGCTTATGTTCTCTTTCATGCGTTACACGACAACAATACACACTTCAATTCTTCTCACACTTTTATGCTGTTGAACTATTGAAGTTCAAGATTTCGAAAACTTAAAAACTCTCAATTGTTTTGCTTTCAACCTTTACTTTTTTAAAAGAAATTTTTATAGCGAATTGGAATAAAATACTAAGATTTTTATATAAAAAAAATTTTATTATAAAGGGTAATTTGGTTGATTTTTACCTGATTTATATCGACTAGAGTTTACGCCAGCTTGGCGACAAAGCAGCAATTGTCGGTTATCAACAAATGTCGCCCAAATATCACATATGGACGACAAATTCGTTGCCTAAAATATTTTTTATAAACCTATTTATGTATAAATATATTTTGATATTCATAAAATATTGCTAAGAAAAAAAAAATATAAAAAATATTTTAATAATCCAGATTTACGAATTTAAAAGAAACGTCTAAGTGCAATTTTCGGTGTTTGTTTGTTTGGTATTTTAAACATCATTATTAGTTCAATAGTAGATTTAAAGTTTTTTTTTTTTTTTTTCTACCTTCAAGGTTTTGTACTAGTACCGTTTTGATACTACTTTATTGTATTTTTTCTTTCATACTGCCAATCGAGACCACATTTTTCTTCCTTTATGAAAGTTCTGCTAATCATATGAACCCGACACAACTATTGTGTGTTTTTTAAATTTATGATGTTCTGCATACTTTCTTCTTCTTTCAGCATCAGTTTTTTATATATTTTATTGCATATTGTTAAAAATCTGATTTATGTTGTTTTTAAGTTTAAAAAAGTTTTTGAAATAATTTTTTTCTGTTTTTTACGTGAACTCTTAATACAGAAACACATGAAAAACTTCTATTTATAGCTTATAATGAAAGTGTTTGTATTGTTTTTGCATACATATTTTGATATATACAATAAAACTATTGATAAAAAATGTGCACTTGTATATATTTGTCTACTATTTAATATTTTTAAACCTTTAAATCATAACCTAAATGGTCTTTTGAGACTTCTAAATTCTCATTTCTGGTGTGAACCCTAGTACACTATCCGTGTAACTCTCTAGTATTTTAAGAAATGTATTTTAAACTACTATTCTTTCCATACACTAATTTCTACCGAATTTAAGAGTAATTTTTTGACCTTAAATACAATACAGTTATTAGAAAGGAAATAGTGATAGCAATAAAAAACCAAAAATCGGATCCCTGTTTAAAAGAAGCATAACAGGGTTAGTACGAATACACCTATTGCCCTGGGTTTTCCACAACTATTAACAAACAATAAATTTATTTTTAAATTTATAGACTTATTTTATTACAAACTTAAGAAGACTCAGAGAAAAAAATATGGAGCGTAGGAAAATTGAAGTTTTATTAAATTTGCATAAACAGAATTGATTATTAGAAACTTGCATAATTAGAATTCTAAATAAACTTTCTCTCGCCAAAAGTACTTTTTTGCCGCAAGCATTAGAAGTTTGCTTTGAATAATGAATGCAATTCATACACTCAGAATATTTGTGCTAAAATGTATTTTGGCTAAAAATCAAAATTAAATATCAACATTGCTGAACTCAATAAATGTGAGATTATATCGAGAACATGCGAGCTGCAAACCAAATTATATCGTCTCAACCAGTATGTCAAAGCAATGTTAAACTTCCATGAACATTTTAATGGTACTTTTTTCTATAGCCTCTATTGTCACACTTGAATAAAATGTTAGAAAAACTAATTTTGTAATTCTTTAACCCTTTATATTTGCTACATTATAAAATAAACACAAAAAATACATTTCTAATCTGTATTTTTAGTTACTTAAAAACAGTTTTTAAAGATAAGCAGTAAAAATTAATCTTATTGAATTATCATAGCACAGAATAGGAATTTAATGAGGTCGCACATAAAAGTGCCATCGATACATGGAGGTTAAGAAAAAAAAAAAGTATTTTATTATTGCCGTTTTTTTTTTTTTTTTTTTTTTTTTTTTCTACAATTAGTATTTCGTTCTTGAGATGATATATAAATTAACTGTAACACAGGTAAACATCATGAAAAATGGTAATCATAAACATCGACAGTACTCCATGAAATATTGTCTTAAACATAAATGGCTTCATGGAATGTCTAGTACCATGTATTAATATTAAAGTGAAATATACATTTATTCCTTATTAGTATCACTCCAATACTGGCCGAGAGGCTCTACTCTCCAAGAGAGTAGACGGGAGATACTGGATTCGATCTCAGGTCCTGTTCGTCTTCTTATCCATTCGGAGTTTTCGTGTCTTTATATGAAATTTGTGGGAATATATGCTAGGACAACTCCCATGGAGAACACTCCGCCGCGCCAGTCCTATGATGCTTGCGTAGGCGATTGGCCATATCAAAACACCCTCTTATTAGTACATTTCCCATTCCTTCCATAAATTTGACTTTATACGCTTTTTAATCTAATGGTACTCCAAAGTTTCATTGGTATAGAGTAATCTGTAAGTAATTGATAGCAGGCCAGTAATTGACCATTTAAGCACAAAAACCTAAAAAAAAATGTGAAAGTTCTGAATTTGATTGTTAAAGTACATAATTAGAATCTAATAAAATGCTCTGTTATAATTTCAAATAGTAACTGATGATTTGATTCGATGTAAACATGGTCACAAAGTTGTCCATAAAGCTTAATGTAACTAACTGTCAGTATTAGCCAGGTTTTATGAAATGTTCAATTCAATCTCAAAACATTAAGCTGAATTTGATTAAAAGTTTATTTATTGAGATATGTAGGTCATTTATAATTGTTTTAAATTAATATATATATTTTTGTTGATAAACTAACTACTATTATTGTAATTAAGGAGTAGTCAATTACTAGATATTCAAAGTACCAACAGTGTTAGTGAATGACCAAAATTGGTCACCACTGAATTTCTCTTTTTTTTCAATTTTTTCAGTATTTGACCAATCTGGTTAATCACTAAATATATGAGATGTGTCACTTAAGTTTTTGCAGCAGATTTCTGAGCTGGTGAAGGTTTCTAGTGTTCTACTTGGATAATGAGTATAGATCCGACAGTTTAGGTAGTTTAGGAAAGATATTGAATCATTTATGCACAAAATCGTCGATGAAAGAATTACAGTCGGCAGCAAAATTATTGCAGCGCTAGCAATAATTCGTGTTTTAAAGATGTGCACTTAATACTGTTTTTTTAAGTAAATATTTGTTGAGTCATGATCTTAGTCTTATGCTGTTTATAAAAAAGTAAGTTGGTAATAAAAATTAGCGATCGAACTAAAAAGAAAATAAGAAAAATGTGGACGTGTGCTTCAATAATTTTGCTTCCGACTGTAGTCTGCAGCAGGTAAGAATGAATGTATAAGTGGGTTTAACGTCGCACTAGGGCTACGCAATGGGCAGTTGGTGACAGTTTGGGATTCACGCCTAGCGGGCTCCAGGGAAGTTGCTGATTAGTAAGTTGACTGATGTTACTTATTAGTATACATTAGTGTATTTCAAATATTTACATTGAAATGTAATTTAAATATATATTTTTACCAATAGCTTTTCATTTAAGAAATGTTTAAATAGGAAATTGAAATGAGCAATCATTAATATGACTGCGGTCATTTGCTGGATGTGAAAGGACAATTATTAGCAAAATCTCATTTTGAAACTATTATTGTAAATAACATAAATTGTAGAAAAGAGAACAAAGAAATGTTTCTCAGTTATTAATCCTTAGATATTGTTTAGTGTTAAGAAAAAAATCCCAAAAATATTGTTAATAATTACATTAGCAAATGAGATAAAACTTTAAGAAATTTCCAAAAAATAGCCAATTACTGGTCTGTCCACCTTATAAAGGATTAAATGTTTTTTATGTATGTATATGTAAAGAATGTGTACTTTCTTTACATATATAACTTTTAATTGAAAGTAATTCGTATATTTGAATAAATTTAGCATTTTCAGAATTCGATTCTAGATCCTTAGAAAGCAGAAATATACGTACTGTTGAATAATGAATATTTTTCTCTTTTTCCTTTACAGGTCATTACTTCACACACCAAAAACGATTTTTTAAAATAGTTCGTCACAGAGGACTGTGACTTCAAGCCTTTAAAATTTCTTTAGCCAAAATTAGTAATTTTCCTACTTTCATTTTCTCATAAAATTTTTCGATTGCATCATTATCCATTTTAACTCAATGATGCATTATAGGTTTTATCTCAATAATAAATTTTCTTTCTCAGTGTATAATTATAATTCCAATAAAGATTATTCATCAGTGACGCTATTTATACATTTTTTTCTGTTTAGGTGGTAAAAATTATTTTTAAGTTTGCCTTTTTTAACTTTAAGTATAATAATAATTAACTTTGGTAATATACCAAAATAACAGTTTTTTTTTTTTTTTTTTTTTTTTTTTAGTAATATCTGCAAGTTTAATTTATTTCCTTATTATTAGAACTAATAATATCCAACAACGAATTAAATAAACAGTTATATTAGAGAATGTAAAATCATTGAAATTAATGAAATAATTAAAAAATCCCTTAACTTTAAAAAGAGAGAGAGAGAGATTTCAAAAGGTTTTTGGAAGATATAGAAGCTTGAAATTACATTTATGTTATCAATTTCCTGCAGCGTACTGATTTCAAAAAAAAAAAAAAAAAGAAAAGAAAAGAAAGAAAGAGAGAGAAGAAAAAAAAAAAAAAAAAAAGGACTTGAGATATTTGAATATTTTTACGAACTTAATACTAAACGTATTTCTTGGTCTGAAAATACCATCACTTTGTATAGAAAATAAAATATCAGTTGGATTTTGGTTATCCGTTTATTTCATTTAAAAAAGCAACAAAAGCAACTAATAATTATATCTAAGAGACGTATAAATGATAAAGAGGTAAACATTTATACTGATATACATTCAAATCAAAAATAAACAAAAAATCGTTGCTCAAACCTTTTTCTCTTTTCAGAAAATATAAAGAAAAATGCATATTTAAATCAACTGAAGATTCATAAAGCAGGGATATGGACAGTCTCTATTTTAAATACCCATATTTATTAAAGGCAATGATCGATTATTACTGTTTCTTTTCTTTCTTTCTTTCTTTCTTTTTTTTTTCAAGTGGTTTTTAAAATAGAGACTTTTCCAATCCCTGCTCTTGCTATTTTTATACTGACCACTCCATGTTTTTAGATGATAATGAGAAACATTTGGCCTGGAAAATATTCATTGAAACTAATGTAAGATGTGTTTCTTGATTTTACCTTGTAATGTGTTTTTTGAGATCACCCTGTGTGGGAAAATAAATCATTTAGATTTACTTTTCGTTCCTAATTCAGTGCAAAAACTTAATTTATTCGTTACATGCGTTCCGGGTGAATCATAATCCTTGAGGCAGTTATTGTTTCCTGTTTGGTTTTGCACTTCTCCCGTGTGTTTCTCTGAGTAGATCACTAGAACATCATCTGGGAGCCTCAAGCCCTCGGAGCAGCTCCATCCCATGAAAATAACAATAAATAAGTGTAACGCTTGATTATTTTAAAGCTTTTTCTCGGTCGCCCGTTTATTCATACACTGGGAGTATCCATCCAAAAAACGCTTTCATCCATCTGATCGCGACACCGGGAGTAGTAAAGCGTGACATTCTACAGATCAACCCGATAACTGAAGCCTTGGAAAGACCACTTACACCAAATTTTGTAGAAAGAGGATCGTTTTCACGCTGTCTTCTTTCGGTGAAAACTTCAATTAAGTTGTGAGAGTTAGAAAGAAGCAAGAAGAGAATTCTGCTTCATATTTTGTTTTGCTTCAGATGCTGTGCAAGCATGAGTCGAATCGGAAAGAATCTCTCAAAAAAGTAGAATGAATATTTGCTTCGTTACGTTTAAACCCAATGCCAGTATTCAAATACTGGCTGTGTGATAGCTGTCTTATCCAATAATAGAATTGAAGTGCTTATGGATTTTTATTAAAATAATTGTAGCATTCATCTGAAAGTTTTTTTTTTTTTTCTTAATCACGTGTTTTATGTAAAATAAAAAAGAAATAATTTTTAAAAATGGATATTAATATTGCTGATGTGATTGAAACTGAGTGGTCGAGAGAGCCTTTGTCCGTCACGGAGTTCATTCATCGATATAGATTGCCTCAAATTGTGAAAATTTATGATGGAGAAAGTAAAAGAATTCAGATGCCCGGGAATTTTGATCTCGATCAACCAATATTGCTTTATAAGGTATACACATGTCGAAAGATTCATGGCCGTTCTTTATCAATGGATGAAAATGGAAGAATGAAGCCATCGGGACCGACACTTATAATTCCAGAATCTTATCCAGGTAATTATTTCTATTAAATTAATAAGTATTATTTGTTCCGTATCTTTAACTTTTATAAATGAAATTCTTCAGTTTTAATATTTATAGGATAAAAAAGTTCTCTAAATTTGGAATATTTTCAGTTATTATTAATATTATTATTATATTATCATAATTTCAGTATTCAGTTTGGAACTCCAACTCTCACTTTAAGAAATTTAATCGCATGCCAAAACACTTTTACACACTATCTGAAATCATCTCCCTCCTTCCCCCCTCAAACTTATCATAACGAAAAAAATTAAGTGTGATACTTACTGCTTACTTCAAACATATCAATCTCGATGAAAGTTAAATTACCTTTTTCTAAATGTATTATACCACAAATAATTTATTTTTTTCTTGTGTAAGTATTTTTGAGTACCGTAATATTGACTACTTTTCCTGAAAATATCTAAATTAAGATTCTTATACTTTATTGAATATAGTAGAAAGGACAAACAAAGAAAACTTTGAGAATAAAAAAAAATGTTATTTTATTTAAATAACTTTCAAAAAGTGTTAATTTTTATTTATACTGCTTTACTATATGGGAAATGTGCCTCTACACTGTTAAAAGTTTCATCAAAAAATCTGCTTGAAATAATTTATCGTAAGTCTTATGTAAAATGACAGCTATTTCATATATACATTTTAACAGATAATATTATTTTAATTAATTATTGGTAGGACTAATTACTGATTTAAAATATCTTTTTATGAAGTAGAAATATTCATGTTTAATTTTTATTGCAAGTTTAAAAAATTAAAAAAATAAATATGTAGAACAAATATTGAGAATCTCGGTTATTTATTTTTAACTGAGAACAACTGTAAGTTTAGAGAGATTCTGGATAAATATTTCAGTAAATTTTCAAAAAAATTTTACAATGTACATTTTTTTTTTTTTTTTTTTTTTTTTTTAACAATTTGATGCTCAGAAAATCCTAAAATAAAATTAAAGTATTTAGTTTTTTTTATATAAATAAATAAAAAGTAACATAAATATAAATAGATTAAGAAAAATATTATATTCTTTAACGCTGTGGTTTAATTTTCATTCTTTCACATTCATGTATTTTAAGTAACTGAAGTTCTTAGTGAATTGAATTGGTTGCGAGAGAAAAATTTAGTAGAAATAGAAGCTGTTTGGTCTTTTCGAATTCTTCTAGAATTTCATTTTTACATAAACAACATTAAAAAAATTATAAAATTATACTTTTAAAAAATTAAAGAACACGCTTTTATCGAAATGGGAACTAAAAAGCACAAAATATCTATCTTTATGGTATTAAAATGCAGGGTAAGAGAAAATCGTGTGAGTGACATACCATAATATTTACATATCTTTAATGGAAAAAAATAATAATTGATTAATTGTTGCCACTCAACGTGATACAAATACGATCAAATCATGTGCCACATACGATAGTTTTATATATATACATTTTTTTTGTTTGCCCCTAGAACCTGCCCCTGATAGGATAGGAGCCTGGAAACACTTGTATGTAGTATTGTGATTAACTATGAAGTCGTATTTAAAATTTCAGGTCAATCGAACGTTCAGAAGTGGCCGAAAAGTGAATTGCAAGATTCCGTTACATACATTAATAGTTACATCATGTCAAGTTAATAAAAGCATGTTAAATAACAGAATGAAGGAATGAGAAATAAATAATTTAGAATTAAACAAAAACCATTTTTAAAAAATCTCCCCTGACTGGGCTCGAACGTTAGACCTTTAGGTTCGTAACCCGGAGCTTTACTTCACAGCCACAGCGTTCACGTAGTGAAAGTCTTTTTTTACAATATAGATTTTTTGTTTGCTTCCAGAGCGGTTACAAGCATACATACAGGTGAAGCTAATAAAAGCGTGTTAATAACACTTATTATTTACTCGCAGAGAATGTTCTGTTTACTATTAAAGAGGAAATTATAAGTTTTCGATATAAGGCGATGTTTATGCTTTTCTTGACGAGGATTATAATTATATAATTATTGATTTACTTAAATACGCTATAAAAACGCACGATATACTCGTGTATAAAGTACAGCTTTCACCCGTAACATTTCTTGAAACTTACCAATCTGGTTCAAACTTTTCAATTAATAGCCTTATATTAACTTCAAAACATAACATTTAAATTACCTGAAATTATTTGTTTTTAATTTACTCTAATAAGAGACATAGACAAATATCAAACGTAAAAACTTGACTTCAGTCTTCACGGAACCTAAAATCATGCAAAAATACAAAAAAACAAGCGCTGAATATTTAGTTTAAAGAAATATTTTATTTACTGTATGGGTATGAGGAATTAATTTGAATTTTTGAGAGTTTTCCTGACATGGTGAAATATATTAAAGCACTTCCACTAATTACATTCGATAAAAAAGAATATTTTCGCTAAATTATTGGAAAACCTGTATATCTTCTAAAAATTATGTACACACCACATTGTGCACTTAAATATAATCCCATATTAATAACACACAGCACAACCTGAAATTCATTGCCAACATCAATTTCCAAATATTGTCCCATCATATTCTAGTTCTTCTGTGTAGCCCTGTAAACGAACGGTGAATGATTTTCGTACCATATTCTACATGAAAGAGGAGGCTTTCATGTACATAAAAATATACATTTAATTTGGTTTAGTGCAGCATATAGATGTTAAACTCTACTTATCTGCAACTTCGCCCATAGACGTAATATATTTGAATTCTCTTGGATATCCCTGCAAACGAGCCATTTGCTTGATGACAACGAAACGTTTAGTGTAGCATCCCTATATGATACTGATTTAGAATACCGAGTTTGAACTTCCTGCTGCTATTTGTTCTTGAGATATGTAAAAAACATGTTTTTCAGATTCAGGGTACCTCTAAACGTGTAACGTTAACAAAAACTAAATTTAGAAAATTTGTCCCAAAAACAATTCCTCTACCATATATATGGATAAGAGAAAGTAATAAACAAACGTACTATATATCTAACATTATTATTACAGGGTGTCGACAGTCGAAATATTTTCCCTGAATCTTCCGCCAGTATATTTATATAATAATTTTTTGCTTAATTAATTGTGCAAACTTACTACTAAAAATTCCGATAAAAAAGAATACCGGTGCAAGAATCAGGGGGGAAATTTCGACAGTTGACACCCTGTATTAAGTTCTTAGCGAAAAACTGTGCAACAAACAAGTAAAACAATGCTTCATAAATCACCAGATATCTCAGTATAAAAACAGACTTGAAGAATTGTGGAAAAAATAAAATAAAGAACTGTTATTAGTGCTATAAACTTTATTATTATCATTAAAAAAACATATTTATTATCAGAAATTTAACGTAAAATTACCTTATGTACAGTTTCCGATTTGCTTGAATAATGTTAGAAAACTGCCACAAATATTGCAGTTAAGAAATTGTGGATGAACACAAAAAGGAACTCAACAGTCCTGTTAATAGTGTTTTAAAATAGTTATACATTTAAAAGTTTTCCTTTTCAAGGGTCAAAAGCGATTCAATTTATGATAAAACTAAAATTATGTATTATTATTTTAAAAACACACAAAAAAAAAATTTCAGTGAAATTATAATTTTGGTTGTGTGAATCTAGATTTTGTTCTTTTTGGTATTGCTAATGCACATTCACATTTCGTTCGTTAACATGCAAAATAACAAAAAAAAAAAAAAAAAAAAAAAACGTTTAAGTAAAATAAATCTCCTTCGAAAAAGTTTCAAATTCTCTAGGGAAAACTTTTATATAAACTATGTTAATTAGTTTAGAATAATATATAAAGTAAGCATTTCTTTATGTAAAATAAATTCTCTTTGTAGTTTTAAGATGCATTTGGACACTGATTTTTTTTTTTTTTTTTTTTTTTTAGGAAAATGTATAAATTTTATTCGCAAGTATTTTAAATGTATTTCATTATTTACAACAATGATATGTGCAAGAATGTTTAATTTTTTTTATTATTATTTAAATATCATGAAGGAATCTTAATATATTTCATATTTTAATATTTCAGTGAACATGTATGCAAAATTTCAGAAAAGATTATTATAATGTCCCCCGACTTCTTAATATATATATATATATATATATTGTGGGGGGAGGAGGGGGTAATGTGCTGAATTAGAATTTCTTTTTGATTCGCTTATGATTTTCTTAAGCAGTTGAGTATTTATTTAAAAATAAATAAATAAATACATTTTCTTTTTCATTTTGTAGAATTTTTCAAAATATTTAAAGTATTTAAAAAATTAAAAAGCATATCTTATGATTATTTTTTTCAAATAATTATCACGCTTTAGTTTTAATACTTTTCAACTCTGCAGATTTACAAATCTTTAGAATAAGAAAGTCATAGTTGTATTTTTTTTTTTTTTTTTTTTTTTTTTTTTCGAATTGGTACTAAATGTATACCAGCTATATAGATATAAATTGGGGTATCATGGTTTCATCAGCTTTTCTTTTAGTGCCCCTCGAAGCTGGTAAGTCAATTTAAATAAATAAAACTCTTCTAGTAAATCCTTTATATGTTTGTCCTGAATATTTAAATGCATGACTTGGACCGTTGCATCTTTAATGACTTCTATTATGCATACTTTCACTTCGTACAAATTTGCAATTATAAATAAGAAAGATATTTACCATCTATGTTTGTTATATATTCAACATACTATTTCAAATGTGCATAAATGTATGTACCGAAATAGGATTAAATGCATAATAATATGCACGGTTAAAAAAAATGCAACTTTTCTTCCAGAAATTCTCTGTAATTTGAGAAAAAAGTCGTAAATTACAGAAAAATTACGTTGACAAAATTCTTTCTGTAATTACAGAGAATTTCTGGCAGCAAAGTTGCATTTTTTTAACAGTGTGTTTTTATTTGTTCATTATTTTTTATTGTTTTGCCATGATAGAATTTGACATTTTAGCCTCAGTACAGATTTAATACTAATGTAATTAATTTTTTAATATAAGAAAGCAGCAAGAAAAATTACCAATATATACAGTCGGTAACAAAAGTCTCCGAACACTAGCAAAAATTCCTATGTAAAAAAAGTACACTTAATACAGTTTTGTTAAATAAATCCTTGTCAAATCCTGTTTTTAGACTGACTAAGAACAGGATTCGACAAGGATTTATTTAACAAAACTGTATTAAGTGTACTTTTTTTATATAGGAATTTTTTCTAGTGTTCGGAGACTTTTGTTACCGACTGTATATATATATATATTGGTAATATCTATCTATCTATCTATCTATATATATATAATATCTATCTATCTCTCTATCTATATATATATATATTAAATATTTTCTATATAATAATTTCGTGTATAAAAATTTCTCTGACAGACAGACACTATTAATTTATAATATAAAATTCTCTAAATTTACAACTTACTTTCTCCTACTCAAATTATAGTTTTGAGGAATCAGAAAGATACATTGAACTTAACCTCATTTTGAATATAATTAAACAAATTTTGAAAACATACACGAGTTTATTGGCATAAAAATGTCATTTATTAGTTATAATTCTGGGATTAAAGTATCAAATGTTGATAGGTTTGAAAGCTTCCTCACATTATCCATTGATGGGAAAAATTTCTGTAAGTCAGTTTTAAGCCGATTATAAGTATTAAAGTAACGTTCACGTGAAATAATATTTGCAAGGAAAGAATTACTTCAGATTTTTAAAGTAACAACAAACTCGATTTTTCGTGTGCATTTCTAAAATTCTTGCTGCCGAGAACATGTGGTTTTCCGAGTATTTTCGTCACAAATGAAATGTTTGGAGGCGTTTCTCCTCAGAGAACTTAAATGATCACATTTTAAAATGCTTCAGGGTTATTTTAGGTCTACAACCTCAGATGTTTATTATTGTTTATTATTATTATTATTATTATTATTATTTCTTAACTTATCGCGCCTAATCATCCTTAACTTTTTGAAAATGAAGCAATTAAGCATTCGTAAACCACATTGTACAGTAGTCCTCTGTTTTTCAATATCTTCAAATAAAACTTGATTGTCTCATAAAACAGAATAAGACTTTGAAAAACGTACAAAAGTCTAAAACTTTAACTGTTATTCAATAAGTAATCTATATAAAAAATTACTTTTTATTTCATATTCTTAAGATTTTTTTTTAACATATGGACACCCTTGGACATATATGTGGACATTTAGTTTTTTATAATTATAATTACTATATTTAATAAAATACATAAAATTAATAAATTATTCGCTAAAAAATGTCTAAAAAAGTAAATTGAAACCCTTTTTTTTTTTTTTTTATGCCTGTTTGAATTCCTATCTATATAAAATGAAAAAATCGCACAAAATTAAAATTTAAATCATGTTTTTTTCTTTCGATAAAAATTGTCCCTAAAAATGTTAATAGTCACCATCCCAGGTTTCGTATGCTATGGTATTTTTTCCCAGAGTCTTCCCCACAATTCTGAAATATATATATATATATATATATATATATATATATACATATTTTAAGAAGAAATTTATTATTCGAAAATAGGGTGGAAGATTCAGAGAATACATGAGAGTCCGTATAAATCATCCATCTACAGTTATAAATTTTTTACAGCTTTCTTGACTTTTCAAAAACTGTTACTTTGGCACCCGCTTACCTTTGAGTTGTTGCTCTATGGACGTATTTTATACATAAAGGTTTTTAGACGGGAACACACGGCTTTAAGTGGAAATGCAGGGAATGTTTCATGTTTAAAAAAAAAAAAAAAGTTATAATCAATTCACCGGAGGCCCCCACAAGGCTGGAGGAACGGGGTGGTCCGCTCCCTCTGCCCATCTCTTCATACGCTACTGTTTGAATGTTTAATGTTAATGATAAAAAACCGTAAATTACGAATTTGCTGGTTGGTACATGATGGATGAAAACTATCACTCACTTTTTATTCCATAATATTTCTTCATGACAGAATATAATTTTCTTAAGTTAATCTTTTAATAATTTTTAATATTTTTTCTTCAATATGCGTCATTGAAAACAAACAGACCAACAATTTTTTCTGTAAATTACATGACGTGCATAGAAAATAATTGTCAAAAAGAGCAATACGATTCAAATATGTTTGGAATGACGAATAGCTCTTTTCTTATATTAACTTTCTCAACTACACTTTGTAAAATTTCACAGAAATGTGTGAAAATTTTGTATGCTTTCTTTCTCTCGAGTCAAAAACTCTTTTCGGCTTGCCCATTTACACAATATCTTTCTTGAGACATAACGAAAAAAGAAATCAATGGAGTGGTAAATGTCATTAAATAATGTTAAATAATAATTTAGTTTTTCATGAATAATTCAAAAAATAATCAATCAATTTTGCATTATCTCTTCAGAATGTCCGGAAGAAAATGCTACTTATTAGCAGTTATTATAGAAGAGAAAAGTTCGTTCAACCGATAAGGAAAAATGTTTCGAACCAAAATCTTTGAATTGTAAATTCAAAAAACTTTGTAAATTGAGAATTAATTCAGAATTAGAGAAAATAAAAAAATAAAAAAAATTATTCATGCGTCATAAATACTGTTTTTGTTGCGTCACAACCACAGTTTTTGTTGCACCACAAACACAGTTTTTGTTGTTTCATATACATTTATTTGCTTACAACTGAAAAATATTTATTTTATTACACAAATCACTACCATTATTCTAAAGAACAAATTCTTAAATATTCAGTATAGAACATTTACATATAAATATGTATGTATGTATAAATGCAATTTTTGTAGCTGTTGTTTTAGTTTTCAAAATAACAAATACTTTTTGAATAATATAATGAAAAATATTTTTATTTTAGTTATTGATATTTCTCAAAACTTAACAAGGAAACAATTCAGAATTCTTGCAAAATTAACGGTTTTGATTCTATACTGAGTAAGCTTACCCAGAAGAAAAATATAATCAAAATTAAATTTAGAAATGTTGTTAGATGAACCAAAATGTTCGAAAATAAATAAATAAATAAATTAACATCTATATCGTTTTTAAGTGCATGGATTTAGCTGTTGGAAAAATTAAAAATAAAGTAAATTATTTCTGAAACAGCAGTGGTACTAATCTCCAAAAATTTGCTACTAGCATCCCGATAACTTACTTTGAATAATCGCAAAGAAATATTTCACAATTTTAAAGTACAAAAACAATTTATTGTAGTGTACTAATAAATTAAATAAACAGATTTTTCGTTTTTCAGTGTGAAATGTTTAAGCTATATTTTCAGAAAAGTTTTATAAGCTCATCTGAACAGTTTTTCATTTTCATGTTTACATGTCCGGCTTCTAATTTCAAGGACAATAAAAAAGCCAGAGTGAATTTTTGAAATTCTAAAAATTGTTAAACACGCAAAAATTTTAAAAACAATTAATAAAGAGGAATAACTTAAAATAAGCATTCATTATTTTGATAACCGATCTGGCTGAATCGATTATATCCTTCTTTTACTTGAAGAGTTTTGAATTTTCAAGATCGAGCGTGACAAACCAGCTTATTAATTCTACAGTACAATTATCTGTGTTATATATATATAATAAATTCAATTTAAAATGTACCTTCGTTTCGGTTTTTTCTTTTTCCTCTGTAAAACATCTATTGGGTTGTTCGGAAAATAATTTCATTTTTTCCTTTGAAAATGAAAGACGATTTTCTTATATTGTATAGCGATCTCACGAGTTGTTATTTGGCAGCTTTCATAAATCAATACTTTATTTTGTCTTCATTAGCATAAACTGGTTTTTCAGAACGTAATGCATCTTCAACGTTAAAATTGCCGGAACAAAATTTGGCAAACCAGTTTTGACACTGGCGTTCTTTAAATAAATTTTCTGTATACACATCGTATAGTTTTTCCTTGTTTGAACAATATTTTTGCCTTTTTGATAACAAAAACAAAATATGCCGAAAATGTCGCTTCCGATTTTCTTTATTTGATAGGGCACCAATCAAAACCTACTGAGCAGAATAAAACGAACTTTTTCGCAAGCAAGCCTTGCTATATCAGCTGCACAATATGTAATGATAATGCAGCTTAATTGCGAAGATGGTGTGAAAAAAATATTATTAAATCCTCTGCTGAGAAAAACGAAATTACTTTCCGAACAACCCAATATAAAAACATATTTTTTAATTGTGTATATATTACATAAATTCAGTCTGAGATGTCTTTCGCTTCTGCTTCTTCTTTTTCCTCGATAATACATCCGTTAATACATCTTTTTTTCAATCTGTCCATATTTAAATCTGCTTGTTCGGATTCTAATTTGGAAAATAATACATGATAAAATTTTAATATTTAAAATTATTTTTAAGTAGTAGTAAAAGTAAAAATTTCAATATAATTGCCGGACGATAGATAATCTAAAACAGATTATGGTTAATAAAAATAACTTGAATTTAAAAGTGAATTAATTTACACTCATGAATAAACATTTTATTATGCATTTAAAGTGTATTTTTATTTCTATTTTCACCTTTTTTGTTATCTATGTAATTTTTTTATTTGTAGACATTATTCATATAACATAATCAGTATTTTGTATGTGCGTATATATTAACATGTGTATCTTTCCACTGAATTGAAAAGATAATTTTTCATGGAAAACTATTTAGTACTAATGCGGTCAAATATTTGCTCGAAGCGAATCTAAGCACTAGTTTCTAAACAAATAACTGCATAAAATAAGAAAAATTGGAACTTTGATGTACCGTGAAGATGACACAAACGAATGTCGTTATTTTCACGCTTACTTAGTTCAAGTTTGATTTCCTTTTATTTATACCTTCAAGCATGTTTGAAATTTGAAATAAAGAAATTTCTCAAAGTCGAAACTTTTCTTTCTAAGATGATTTTTAAAAAGTTATGTATGGATATTGATGAATTATACATATATATATTTGTATTTTTGTTTGTAAAACATAAATTTCCTATTTCCATGAATTTCCTTTTCTTTCATTATTATTTAATATCGATTTCTCAGGATTTCCCAGTTTTCATATTATATTTCGTTCCTGTGATGTTTCGTATTTCTTCCTAAGATATGGTTGAAAATTTATATACAGATATATATCCACAATATTTCATTTTATTAACGAACATTCTCAGATAAAATTAAAAATTTACGATTTTACATTAATTAAGAAGTTTATTATTGTAACAGATTTCATTTGTACGTTGTCTCTTAAGGCGCATTACATAGAAAAGCAACGTTTTTAGAATTATGAGTGTAATAATAATAATAAATTTCATTCGAAAAAAAAATATATATTTACGCGAAATTAGATAATATTATTAGTAATAGAAATCAATCTATCAAAAGATATATTCAACATAAAAGTAAATTTCTATCAATTAGATAAATCTATCAATTAGTTAAATCTATCAATCTGTCAAAACGTGTGTTAATCAGTTATCCCAATAAGTATTTTATTTCAGCAGTATACTTGATAAATAAAAACTGCATAACAGAAATATCACATTTGTTGTACTGCTTATAAAAGAAACAGTTGTAAATTTGACACGAACAATTACTGCCTAAAACCATCCAATCATAAAAATTGATTACACTAGAAAACACACTTTGTCCTCTAAATAAAACTAAATACGTACTTTCAAAGCATTTTTTTATCCCCCAAATTAATAAATCTAATATATATATATATTTTTAATACCATCCCTTATTTCTTCTTACTGTCATTTTCATCGCGATTTGTGAAGATTTCTAACGAATGCATTTGTATAAAAAATTAAAAATAGCTTATGATTGATAATTGATATCAGTACTAATATTTAGATAATACATTAGTAGTAAAAATCAGTCTATCAAAAGAGAAAGTATATGAGTCAATCATCCCAATAAGTGTCTTATTTCAGCAATATACTTGATGACAAAGGGAAATTTGAATACCAGAAATTTAGAAAATAAATTTTTAAATAGTTATCACTAAATATCAACGATGAGTCAAGTCTAAAATTGCTGTATAAAAAAAGTGGCCTTCAAATTTCACTTTGTGAGAACCCTGCTTGATAAATAAACATGAAATAAATCACTTGAATGTTGATTTAGTTCATGTAAGTTTAACTATCATAAGTTAAGTACGAAATTAAAAGATTTCTTCAGAATATTGACATGCATGTAAATACATGATATAAAAAAATAAATAAATAAAAGAAGAAGAAACTACTAAATATGTGTTAAGGATGCAAAAATAGTCGAATATTATTTATGAACTACAGTTACACATATTTTTAGCTGTGTGTATACACAATTTTTTTTTAGAAATCAAGTTTTTTCTAGTACTTTTCTAATACATGATGTTTAATTTGCATGTTAGGTTTTAAAAAGTAAAATTGCAGTGTGAAATTCAAGGATCCCCACTCGTCAATTTTTAGGAACTTATTTGAAATTTCGAATCGAAATCTAAAAAAAAAAAAAAAAAAAGAAAAGAAAAGAAAATCACGTTTAGGCTTAATTAAATGCGAAAAAATATTCCCCCCCCCCCAAAAAAAAAAAAAAAAAAAAAAAAAAAAAAAAGTTGAAAATTGAAAATTTTGGTGGGTAAAAAATGACGAGAGGGGGAAACCTGCAATACTATAAAATCTACTTGTGGTTTTTGAAAAATGTATACCGTTATGTATTTGAAATCAGCATATCAGATTTTCTTTTATTATTACTTTAATTTATTTAAAAAGGAAGCAAATATTTAAGAATTGGGTTACAGTATTTTATTTAGTTCTATTATCTCAACAAATTGTATGTATTAAAATCAGCAAAATAACAATAAAATAAGAATATTATAATTAGCGCATTATACTCTATTATTTACTTTATTCTTTGCTAAGAATAATTCTTATATGATTTATAACATTTATTTAAGAGGTATTGAAACTAGAGATGCACGCGAGTTTAATAGTTGTGAGCACGATTTAAAGATAGTATAGTTATCATTAAATTCTCTCTGAACAAGATGAAAAAGAAAAATCTGGCAGTTAACCCCTTAACTGACCCGGGCGTATATATACGTTTTTTCGAAATACGTTCCTTTGTACTTTGCTGCTACCATTAAAACTATTGACACTTTTTGGCAATGCAGTAAAATCACCTTGAAAGTGATATTGACATTGTGTTCGAAAAACTTACTTAGAGTTTAGAGAAAGCGGTGGCACTAAGAAGCGATTCTTGTCAAATGTCCTCGGCAGGTAAGGGGTTAAAACCCGAATGAACTACTACGTCAGAAACGCCAAAAGAAAAATATTTGCAATGCATACAGCTGTTTTGGTAGCCTTAAGCGTACCGTCTTCAATGCAAAAGGAAGTGATTCTTTTTGCAAATATTTTTTCTTTTGGCATTTCTGACGTAGTAGTTTATTCGGATTTTAATATTCCAACGCCAAGTCTCCTGTTATTATAGGTAAGGGGTTAATTCACATTCCAAAAAAAAAAAATTCACACCCCCCTTTCTATGTTATCTTTATTCTTCAGAAATTTATTTAATATATATATTAATGCACTAGTTTTTAAACATTACAGGGAAACTGTAATGCTTTTGATTTGAAGCTGTATGAAATGAGCTCCTTCAATAAAATGCAAATGTTTACATACATTAATTAAAATTTTAAAGCTTTGAATATGAATTCTGCAAAAATCTTCATGGTTAAATCTTTCATATTTGTGTTAGAAAATATAATAAAATGTAATGGCTGAATTTATAATTGCATTCTCTAAATTTTACAATGTTCTGTAACATTTTTAAACGAATATATTTGCATCTGAGACATATGTATTTCAGGGAAAAAATTAATTACTTAATTCTAGTTAAAATTACCAATTTTAGACACATTCTTTGTTTCAGTAAAATAACAGTTAAAAACAACATTAGTGAAGTAATACAAATTTTGTTGCCAGTGGAAACAAAATGACAAACATTAACTTTAAAAAGTGATTTCCAAGTTCTTACACGTAACTGCATCTTAATGAGGCTTTGCTAGTGTAATAAATGGAGAATTCCAAATACAGAAAAGAAAATAAGCGTCCTTGAATTAAACTATTTTCATAAGACCCTATCCATCTTTTAAAATGATACGTTTCCTTCTTTCGTTATGGTCTTTTTTAGTAACAGAAACATTTTTATGTTACATTATTTATTTATTTATTTATTTTCAAATTTAGAATGAAATTATTTAAGTTAAAGAAGATTTCAATAATACACAAAAATTACTTAAAACCCATAAAGTACAATTTAAAAAAATATATAACACAATTAAAATGTTTCTCAGCACACTGTAAAAAAAAAAAACGGAAGCTTTTACAGCAAAATGTGCTGGCACCCATATTGCCAGCTCATTTTGCTGATAAATAAGGCAATTTACAGCGGAAACGTCTGTAAAAAAAGACTCTTTTACGGCTGTTTCTGCTGTAAATAACTTCTTTTTTACTTTCCCCCCTCCATGCACCCATATTGCCAACATATTATGCTGTAAATCTACCGTTTTTTTTTTTTTTTTTTTTTTTTTTTTTTACAGTGCAGTTTGTTTGTATGTCTGTCCTTCTATCCCATGTCTGCTGTAAAAAAGCGAAATTGCATAGATATGTTTTGAGATTGACCTCACCCTGTGTTGTTTATATTCTGACCTATTCCAAATTGCGGGATTTACATAAAGGGTTTATGAAAAAGATTCACAATAGTCATTAAAATAAATTTTAAAAGAAAATAAAAGTCGTTATTAATTAAATTTATTTCAAAGGAGATTTCCAATTAAATTCCATCCTACTATCTTTCCATCTTTCTTATCTCTTTCTGTCATTCTACCGTCACCTCCCTCAAGTAAATAAATCTGTTACATCCTATAAATTTTGCATTGTAACAATATCATTGCTATATGACATATTGTTTCGATGATATGTTGACATATTGTTTCGATGATATGTTGACATATTGTTTCGATGATAGAAAAAGTTCATAGAGATATGAATCATGATGTAAATAAAAATACTAAGAGTGATTTGTTTATCTTTCGGATAGATTAATTACTGTGAATATTGCTTACACAGAAGTTTTAAATTTCTAAAATTATTAAACTAATTCTTTTCACAATAAAAGGGACATGGTGTCCTTTACCTCCGGCATACAGAATTTAGAAATAGGGTTCACAAAATATAGTCTGAGTTGCAAGTCTTTTATGTAAAATTATGTTACTCCAATCACCAATGACTTAGTAAATTTTTTAACTTTGAGTGAAATATCATTTATTAAGGATACACCCTATT